>VXBR01007170.1:41596-57766 GCA_013400215.1 Cisticola juncidis | reverse complement strand
GAATCTCCTCTCCTCTCCTCTCCTCTCCTCTCCTCTCCCAAATAATGAGCAATAGAAGGAGAGGAAATGGGGCCTCAGGTTGCAGCAGGGGAGGTTTCCCTTGGCTATTAGGAAAGATTTCTGTTCTGAAAGGGTGCTCAGGCACTGGGACAGGCTGTGCTTGGATCCTCCTGGGAGCTCAGAACCGTGTGGATGTGGCCCTTGGGGACACGGGCCAGCGGTGAACGTGGCAGTGCCACCTTAACAGGTGGATTCAAGGAGCTTGGAAGTCTTTCCCAACAATTCTGTGAGTCCTGTTGGTTTCTTATCCCGAATCTCCATGTCTAGAATATTATTTCTAGCTATTTCTGCCCTCTCTCAGTGAACAGTTCCTGTCACAAATATCAGGTGTTGAGGAAGCTCTGCTGCCCCTTGAGCAAGAGCTTTTGTATCCTGGTCCCTGTCACAGCTCCTGTGTTCCACTGGGGCTGAAAACCTGGGGGTTGGCTCTGGTTAGATTATATTTATTTATATATTTATATTATGTTTAAACTGGTTCTAAAACCACAATGTGTTGTAGTGAAGGATAAAAAGCACCTTCAGATGCTCAGAAAAGCTCTCTGAGGAGGCAACATTAATTATTACATAACACATATTAACATGTGGCCTGTAATGAATAAGTTTTCATTTAATAAAAAAAGAAAAACAGGAGGAATCCTTTTTTTCACTTCTAAGGGAAAATATCTGCTCCATACAGAGTATTCCTTTGCAACAGGATCCTGGTCCTAGGATATTACAATAAAATACACATTTTCCACTTGGCAGCACTGAGCATGGGTGACTTTGGAAATCCCTGAAAGCTTTTTATTTTCCTGGTTCAAGGGGAATAAAAGCAAGTAAATGAAAAGATGAAGACCTAGCCTGCTGTAAAGCTTGTTACTGATCTGGAATGGTCATTTTGAGACAGTTGAAAATGGACTTACTTAAAACCCCCAAACAATCACCTTCTCCCCTGCTCATCCAAAAATTGGCCATTTTGTCCATTTATGAGTGAAGCTCAATCTCAAGAAGTGAGAGTGGAGTGAGGCAAGACAAAATGCCCACTATTAGAATAAACATGTAACTACCTAAAATGTGAGTAGAGAAATTTAAAGTGAAGTTAATGCATCCTTGCTTTGAAATGTGGGGCATTCTGCTATCTGTGAGTCTGGTGGGAAATTTGATATATTCTTTTGGCCTGTGGAAATAGGATTGGTGAAGAAATATGCATTTGTGTCAGAATACCTGGGTCTTTGTTAACCCTTTTACTCCTTAAACTCATGCTGGAGATTTATCTGGAGGTAAGGGCCATGTGTTCTCTGTGGGAAATAATCAAACTGTCTTGTCAAATGTTTTGAGTCCAGAGGTTGAATGGATCAGGATTAGCTTGGTCCCCTATGGATGGAAAACTTTATGGCCTTTTAGATGCTGGAAATAAATCCAGCCTTTTCCTAGTGTGCCACTATAAATGTATCAAATAGTAAATATAACGTGCTATTCATATGAGAAATATTTGGGGGATGTGTTCTTTGGAGCCCTTGGCACTAATGCAATATAGGAGGTGTTGTCTGGGAGTGAGATTTACTGCTAAGGGAACAAGTAATTATAAAAGTCTGCTAAGATTGAAAATATTAAAAATTTTATTACTTTTTGCCATGATAGGTTGTACTTATGGTTTTACCTTAAACAACTTGAGCAGTTTTGTGCTTTTCTGTTTGGGGCTTTTTTTGTTTTTTTAATGTTGTACCCCAAAACCAAACAGAGGATCTGCCAGGAGCCCTAATTGGGCTCTTCCAGTACCTGAAGGAGTAAGAAGAAAGATGGAGAGAGACTTTTTACAAGGGATGGAGGGACAGGACACAGGGAATGGCTCCCACTGCCAGAGGGAAGGGCTGGATGGGATTTTGGGAGGGAATTGTTCCCTGTGAGGGTGGGCAGACCCTGGCACAGGGTGCCCAGAGCAGCTGTGGCTGCCCCTGCATCCCTGGCAGTGTCCAAGGCCAGGCCGGACAGGGCTGGGAGCAGCCTGGGACAGTGGGAGGGGTCCCTGCCATGGCAGGGGGGGGGCTTGTTGGGAATTGGAGAATTTTAAGGTCCTTTCCAAGCCAGACCTGCTGTCTGACCTTGTTTGAGCCCAGCTCAGGGCTGTTGAGTGCTGCTGTCACTGGGCTGTGGGAGCAGAACCCACCAGCAGCATCCTCCTCTTGGGCAGCTTTGGGTTGGTGAGACCATTCCCAGCTAAGGATGGTGCACAGAGATATTCCCCAGCTCCCAGGTGGAAATGATGGGGGATTAGAGAGGAGAAAATGACTTTTGGTGGCAGTGAGGAAAGGCTGTGCCTTGCAGTGGTGTCCCTGGAAAGGCAGAGCCCCATCAGGGCCTGCAGGAATGGCTTTACTGGGAGTGCTGGGGCTTTACTGGGAGTGCTGGAGCTTTACTGGGAGTGCTGGGGCTTTTCTGGGAGTGCTGGGGCTTTACTGGGAGTGCTGGGGCTTTACTGGGAGTCACCTTCAGTTCAGGCAGTAAATCAAGCCAGGCTGCAAAACCAAACCAAACCAAACCAAACCAAACCAAACCAAACCAAACAAGACCAAACCAAACCAAACCAAACCAAACAAAACCAAACCAAACCAAACAAAACCAAACCAAACAAAACCAAACCAAACCAAACCAAACCAAACCTTGCTTGTGTTGCACCTTTCTGGGATTAGAGGATGAGTGGGGCTGTCTCCTCATGGCTCATTAACTGCAGGGACGGTGACAGCAGTGGGAAAAGGCCTGGAATTGTTGTCTGGAGGGATCCATGTGGAGAAACCTGGGATAACAACGATGCCATTACTTATAAATAATTGGCAATGCCCAGTCATACCAACATGAACAGCATCTGCAGGGGTTGTAGGCTGAGTTTGGGTCACAACTCCTTGTTCCAGTTTATTTTCCTTGGTACAAACCTGATGCATTTCTACCTTTGCCCGCAGTTCTTGAAAAATAATTGTGATGGTTTGCCAGCTTGTGTTTGTTATCTCATTTCTCCACGTTGTGAAGACCAATAATGAAGTTTTATGTTGGTTTTCAGCTTCTTTAATTTGGCACGTGGGTGCTTGTGTAAAGTGAAATATTTGCCATCAAGTGGAATTTGCAGTAATCTTAATGCATTTTCATCATTTAATCATCACTGATAAATTTCTCTGAGCACCCTGTGAAGGCCCTTCTGAGATTCTGTGAATGCTGAAGCCTCTGAGGATCTGCATGTTGATGGTCTCAAATGAGGGCCAAAAAATCCCTCAAAAATGCAATATGTCACTTACAATTCATTATATGTGATATATCTGTGTTTATTCTGTGAATGGCACATTTTACCAAAAAAGGTTATTCAAAGCCTCCAAATCACTTTATAAACAGCATTTTTGCATGTATTTGCATTTCACATCTCTAATCTGTGGTACAACAGAAATCAGGTTACATTTTCTGTAGTTGATGGCAGGGGTTTTATTCCCTTGGATGTCTCTTCCATTTTTCTCTGGTCAACATGCATATTTATCAGAAATAGAAGACAAATCTATTACAGAGCTGGAAAACTTTTAACAGGATCATTTTATGCTTCTATTTCCTCAAGCACTTGTTCATGTGGTTGGAAATTATTTCAACAATGGTTTAAGCTGCTGTGTACCCTAAACTAAAGTTTTCTCTGCACAGAAAGGCAGTCAGTAAACCCAAGAATCTCTAACCCATAATAAGGGAACTTTTTTTTAAACCAAGACATTTTACAGAGGTAAAAAGAACCCTCTTGTCAGAGGAAATTTAAGCTGAAATGTCTTCTAATGGCTGTGAAAATAGTGGTGACTGATTATGAGAGCCTACTAAGATTGAAAATATTATGAATTTTGTGGCTTTTTGCCATGGTAGTTTGTACTTATGGTTTTCTCTTAAACAACTGGAGCGGTTTTGTGCTTTTCTGTTTGTGGTTTTGGTTTTTCTCGTGTGTGTTTTGTTGGTTTTTTTTTTTTCCTACTCCATAATAAGAGAACTTTTCTTTTAAACTGAGATGTTCTACAGAGGTAAAATCCCCTTGTCAGAGGAAATTTCAGTTGAAATATGTCCTAATGGTTGTGAAAATAGTGATGACTGATTGGTATCTTGAGATAAGGTGATTTTTGGGAAATAAAGGTGGCATGATCATCTTTTGAGCTACTACCTGAGGATTCAATTTTTTTTTTTCTCCTTTTGCAGTATAGCAAACACCCCATTGTAGAAATGCACCCCACACCTGAGCAGGTGTTTCCAAATGAGGAAAAGGAAGTTTCACTCCTGACTTTTAAAAAGAAACCCCAGAACTTTCTGCTCTTCCCTCATCTCAGTTAACCCAATGCCAGCCCAGGGGCACTGACTGGGCTTGGGAAATGTTTTTCCAAACCAGATTCATTGGGCAAGGTCCCAAAAAACCCACCTGGACCATTCAGTACTTAAAAAACTGCTCAGAGGGGCTCAGTTCCTTTTTTGAGCTGCCTTGGCAGTGTGAGAGTGTTCTCTACACTGTATTCAAATTAGATGTCTTTTGTTTGATAATATTTGCTACTTTTGTCATTATTAAAACCTTTTATTTTTTAAAGCATGTCCAGAGAAGTTGTCTTGCTGTTATTAAGCCACTCTAGGAATCAGCAGGTCAACCCCCAGATTTGATACATCTTCCAAGGGGCTTATTACACGCTGGCCATCATAATANTCACACTTTCTGATTCATTAAAATACAAATTCAGCCCTCGAAATAGAAACTTGAGCTTTCCAAAGAAAATGTGTGAAGAGCCTTAAATTATGAATGTAAAAAACTTATTCATAGTGCCACTTTTGGCGTGATTCTTTTTCTGTTCCCAAATGCTCTCTTTAATCCAGAACTTCTGAGTTGAGAAAGCTCTGTTAGTATGAAAATCTCCCCAAAACAATGTATTCTATGACTAAAACTACCATATTTATGGAGAGCACGGGTCAAAACACACACCTTGGTTTATTCAGTGTGACTTCTTCAATATTTATATGAAGGTGGGAAGCAGGAATGGACTTGGGCCGTTCCTGTGTGCTGGGAGGTTTCAGAGCACACCTGGGCAGTGCATGGCCACAGAGCCTCAGGCTCACTCACAGCACCCTGAGAGGGCTCCTGCATTCTGCTTACATGGCACAGGCATCCCTTCTCCCCACAGCACAGCTGCAAACTGCTCCAGCTCACAGAGAAAAACTCGTGGTCTGCTCTAGGCCAGGCCTAAGGCTCGTGTCCTTGCCCTGGTTTACTTTCCTAAAACCACCAAACATCATAATAATAATAATAATAATAATAATAATAATAATAATAATAATAATAATAATAATAATAATAATAATAATAATAATAATAAAAAATTATGATGATTATAAGATTTAAGAATAATGATAATAATAATAATACTGTATATTTTGTCACCCCATCAGAGGGGAAGCAGCCCCTTTGTGTCCTCCTTTGGCTGCAGGGACACTCCAGAGCGAGCAGGATGTGTTTGAGGCCCCAGGGAGGAGCTGGGGTGGGGTGGAAGGTGCTGCAGCCCCCCTGCTCCTGCATCCCAGGATGCCAGGAGCTGTCAGGGAGCCCAGGGGAGATCCTGGCAGTGCCACCTCCGTGGGCCTGGCCAGGAGAGCCCAGCTTTGCAGGCAGAGCTTTTCTGGGTGTGTGTGGGGGTGGCTTCCTGCTGGAGCTGTCAGCGTTGCCTTTTTGTGACAATGGAGTGGGGGAAGAAAGAAAAGGATTTGGAATATTCTGCCTCACACTGTGCTGGGAGAGCCCTGCCTGGCTTTGGAGAGGCTCTCACTGCCTGGTTTGGGAGGAGAGGTTTGTGCTCCAGACAATCTGTCAGTCAATAGTTGTGTAATAAACGCCAATCACTCGCTCTTTGATTTTTGGAAATTTAATAAAAAGAAAAATGGTTAAAAAAATAGTAATACAAATACAATGATAAAGGTGNCACTATATTATTCAAATGTTAATACAGCATAACTTTTCTACCTAGCAGATCACATACAGTAAATATCTGCCTAGAGCCACACAATGTGACTTTTTCATTGGACACAATTTAAAATCCCAGTTACAAACCAGTATTTTTCCAAACAGCTCCTGTAAGCATTTTTCTGTACGTCCATCCACTGAAGGTAAAAGGTAAAAGTTTAGGAACTGAGTCACCTGTCAACAACCAGGAAGTTTTTTCACTGGCATCTCATCATTTTTGGATTGAAAAAAATGTCCTGGTCGCTTTTGAATCGAAAGAATTCACTTTGAATCACTTCTGGATGTGCCTTACTGAAATAATTTCAGTAAGTTATTTAATTGGAGAAAATGTAAATAAACCTTTTTATTTAAACTTGTGTAACTAGCTGGACTATACTGGCAAAATACCTTGCAATAGTTCAAGTTGTAACAAGTGTAATTGATAACAATTTGTAATGAATAATTATGTGTGTGCTTACTCTAAGTGATGGGGAAAACAGCTACACAACTACATTGAACTTAATTTGGGAAAATGTTGGAAAGCACCTTTGCATAAATCCCCTTGCCTGGCAGTGCTGTCACCATACCTGGTGTTTTGGAAGACCTTAACAGAGAAAATGCAGGAATTTGCAGGTAAAACTTTGTCAGAAAAGCAGTTTAACCACAGCTGTGATCCTCTCTCAGATCTGGGATGTCTGGGTGCACTTGTTCCACCCCTGAAGAAGGGATGTGGATAAAATAAAAAGCAGAACCCTTAAAGCTTTTGGGAAATGCTGGGGATGCTGCTCAGTCTCTGAATTCTCAGGGAGATGCTCGTGGTTGTGGCTGGGATGTGCCTGCCTGGCAAACTGCTGCAATCTGTGTTTTTGTAGCTTTTTTCCTGTGAGGGGTGTTCAGCTGAGCTGCAGGTCAGCCCTTGCCTGTGGATTGACCTTTCCAGTGCAGGGTGATGCTCTGCCACCAGAAAAACGGGATGGGGACACATCCAGGGCCCTTTTCCTTTTTGGGCTGGACTCAGCCAGCACCTGCCTTTCTCTGGTGCTCCAGGGGGATTTTCTATTTGATAAAATTTTCCTGCTTGCATCACCTGAGAACATTCCTGGCAGTGAAGGAGCAGGAGGGAGCTCAAGAAAGAAAATTCCAGTTGTTTTTTCACCCCTGAAGAGGCACCAGCACAGCCCCACTCCCTAATAGCAGAGCCACAGAGGGAATCACAGCTGGCCCTGTGAGCTGGGGCTGGAGCAGGAGCTGACACCTCTCCCTCTGCATCTCTGGAAAGGTGAACACTGCACACTCTGGGGTTAATTTAGGGCTGAATCATCTTTCTCACACGAAGCCTTGCAGCTCTGCAAGCTTTGAGATGAGGCAAAGTTCAGCACCTAAGCACAGGCTGAGCTGTGGTGTTAAACTCCTTTTCACCAGGAGGATGCTGCAGGAATTTTCTCTCCTTTGTCCACAGCAGCTTTCCTTTGTTGCAGGGTCGTAAATGTATTTACAGTAAACTATAGCCAGCCCAAATTTTCAATATATAATTTGTTTTTTTTTGCTTGGGAGGGGACCTGAGTGATGTATTGCTCAGCAAATCTTTGGAGCTTCTGAAGAAATGTACTTTGATCAGCATCATTCAGGGAGGGTAACTTCGTTCCCCCTCATTAATTCTCTCTTAAATGTGGATTTTAATGAAAAACCTTGAAAAATGCTTTTGGCTTTTTTTTTTTTTCTTTTGCCTTCAGTTGGTCATTTATATTCTGCACAGACTAGAATAGCACTGTGGGGGGAGCACTTAAATAGGGAGAAGATATTTGTCATCTGTCACACTCTGAAATTAAACTTCTGATATCGAGTTATTGCTTTAGAAATAACTTCAAAAAATTTACATGCAGAGAAAAGTACATGGTGGGGGAAGCTGCTGAACCAGTTATTGCATAACACTGTGTTAAATCCTCTGTCACCCAGCAGCCTTTAAAAATATTTCCTCATGAATAAATTAAAAACATACATTCATACAATACACATTTCTATGACCACTTATGTAGATTTTTTTTTTTAACAAAATCACAGAGAGGAGGCTGAGATTTCCAGAGCTGCTGCAGAGATTTCTAATTGGAAATGGATATCAAGTTTTGTTTGGTGCTTTGAAAATTCTTGTAGTACAAATGCATGAATTGAGGAGAGAATGGGGCCATGTTCATGAGAAAATTGAGGAATTAAAGCTCAGCAGTACCAGTGGCAAGTGGTACAGGAAGGAAATTGGGAGAAATCTTTGGTATTTCATAATGGCTGCAGAGGAAAGAGTATTTGGACTCTGGCATGATCCTCCTGCTTTTGGGAAGGTGTTGAAGGTTATAAATGAGATGGAGCAGCTTCTGCACAGGGTTGGGATAATGGAACTGTCCTGGCTGAGGAGTTTAAGGCACTGAGGGAGAGTGATGGGCTCCTCCTTCCCTGAGCCAGCTGCATTTCAAAATCCTGCCCAAGAGCAAAGACCTGTTGGTGCCTCTGCTCACAAAACCTCTCATTCACTGGGACAAGTGAGCAATTTGGGTGTTTTGGCTAAATCGAGTTCTTTGCCATCCCCCTGGAGGAGCCTCTGCTCCAGTTCTGTGTAAGGGCACAAGAGGCTCCACAGCTCTGGAGGTTTGGGGGCACTGCCATCCCTAAATGGGCACAAAAATCCCATTTCCTGGGACTCTGCAGGGACAGCAATGAGGGATCCCTACCTGGGAAGGCTGGAAAAATAGCATTTTGTTAGTTCTTGTCTTGTGCTTGCAGATACAGAAAAATAGGTGGTTTTGTCCTAATGACCCCTCTGTTTTTCAAACATGATTTATATTTTCTCAGACTTTATAGGATTATTTGGTTTTGAATCAGTTTTTATGGGGTGTTTATTGCACAGCCTTAAACTGTCCAAAAGTGTTATTGGATCCCTGAACTGATCTCTGGGAGAAAACATTCAAATATCTGTATTTAATACAGCTGGGAAGCTCTGCAGCATCCCAGAGTTATTATCTGAGGATGTTTCTGGCCCAGATAATCTCCCAGAACCAGAAAGCCAAATTATGAAACCAATTGGTAATAACTGTAGTTTATGAAGTGCTGGTAAATACAAACCATGGAGGAGTTTGCAGATAAGCTGGGTCATAATTGTCTCATATTTTTTGATATTCAAGTTCTGCTACAAATCCAGCCCCATTTGTTAGAAATAAAAGGGAATATTTAGAAAATATATGTCTGGTATGACTGAGGGAAGCTACTGCTGTGCCTTTTGAGCTACTGAATTTTCTTATAACCAAAACAATTTCAGAAGAACAGAAGTTCCATCTCCTGGGGTATGAGCAGTGTGCAGGCAAATGAAGGCTGGACATCACTCAGAGTCTTTTGAAATACATAACTTTGATTCCAGCACCTAAAATCTTAAATCTCTGTATCATTATTTATGTTGAAGCTGAATACCTCTAGGGAACAAGCTGGTTTTTGTCTGAAAGACCCTTACATATTTTTTTTCTCTGTTTTAAATCTGTAATAGATGGCCTTAGGATAAAATAGATAAACCAGCAGGTCTTAAGCCACTAACCACACCAAAGAGAGTTCAGATCAACATCTAAATCACACTGCACCTGAAGAAATCTGAACCAAATTTATCTGGATCTGTTGCATGATTTTGGTAGAGCTGCTCATTCATGTATTTTATGTTGAAGAACAGTCATTGTATGATTTATTTGAGGATTGAAGTTTCTTAGGTGGTGAATACCTTTTTTATCATTCAAACTCTGCACCTCTCAAATAAAGTCAAGGTAAAGAAATAGAGAAAGAGGGGGAAACCCCAAAGCAAAACCCTATCTCAAAATATTTTTGCCCCTTTCCTCTGTCAGGGTAACTCTTCCATTGACCAAATCTCCCCAGAGAAAGTCCCCAGCACTGTGAGGGCTCAGTCAGGGCTCCTGTGGGACACAGGCACTGCCAGATGTGCTGGGACGGGGCACAGGAACATTTTCATCTCCAGATGTGCTGTTCCCACCAGCCCAGGTCCTTGGTGGAGGGAGGGCATCAGTCACCTCAAACAGAACACATGGGTGACTTTAAATAACCATCAGTGTGGGAAATGGATCTGTAGGGAATTCTCAAAGCCTGACAGAAGGCTCACATGTGCATCTGTATGCAAACTGTGAGATAAGAAATGCTGACTTAGAAATGCCATGGAATGGGACAGACATTGAGAGAGAAATGGAACTGGAAAGAAGTTTCAAAGGATGGCCTTGCAAATAAGACTGGGTACTTTGGAGAAATAGAACTGTGAAAGTTTCAAAGGATGGCCTTGCAAATAAGACTGGATACTTTGGAGAAATAGAACTGTGAAAGGTGAACTGCAGTAGGACCCAGGGTTAATTTTAGATGATTGGCTTTAAGGCATCAACAGCATTGTGTGGCAAAAGCTGATAGGCCAAGAAATGATTATAATGTATTGTAATTAGGAAATAGTTGGTTTCTGATTGTGATGGTGTGAATTGTAACACCTGCATTGTCTCACCCTTCACATGAGACTGAAAATGGAATAAAAGTCTTTCAAACATCTGTCCCATCAGCTGTCCCATCTCTAGGTCAGAAAAGGGCATAATCCCACAAATCCAGAATTTTCATGACCAAGCAGAAAAACTGTGGTGTCTGTTTGGTGCCTACAACCCTTTTGTAGCTCCAAGAGTGACTCAAGGTGCCTGGGATGTCACTTTTATTTTAATGCCAGTAGGTTTGATAAAAGAAGCACCAGGTTTGCATGTTTCAAAGTCTGAGTGCTGTGGGGCAGCAGCCTCAGCTCCCATTTCCAGTGAGGGCTGGGCTGAGGGTCAGGAGAGCCCCTTCAGAACATCTTTGGCTCAGTTGATGGAACAGGGGCAGCCCTCACCTGCTGATTTTCAGCCTGGTGCCCATGAGGGCTGACAGGGGACATTTATGTAGATCTGAGAGGCTTTGTGTGACCCTTTGCTCCCTGCCTGTGTGACAAAAAGAGCTGCCACCGTGGCTTTCAGGTTTGTTTTGCTGTAATTACAGAAACTGAGATCCTGGGCAATTACAGGAGAATGAGATGCATTTCACATGGGGAGCTGAACTTGGGATAATGCTGCATTTATTCACAGAATCATTAGGTTGGAAGAGACCTGCAGGATCAAGTCCAGCCCAATCCTAACCTCAACCATGGCACCAAGTACCATATCTAGTCTTTTTTTAAACACATCCAGAGATGGAGAATCCATCATCTCCCAGGCAGACCATTCCAATACTTTATTACCCTTTCTGCAAAAATCTTTTTCCTGATTTCCAGCCTGTATTTCCCTTGGTGCAGCTTGAGACTCTGCTATGAAAGGTGGGAGCAGCTGAAGGTGTAGTAGAGGTCTGTGCCACTATTGCAGGGAGCTTTGGGGGGGGACAAAGACTTTAAAATGACCATTTAATTAAAAAGCAGTGATTTCTCCTCATTCCATGCTTCATTTGTGATGCATTTTCTAAGCATCACTGTGGTTTCTCTCCTGTGGTCCTGTCTCTGGCTTTCAAATGTGATTTCATTTCTCTTCCAGCTTGAATTACAGCTGGACAGTTCATTAGGGGCTTTTTGCTAATGCTGCCCTCTTCAAACATCAGTAAACCATCTTCAAACATCAGAAAACTTTGTCCTGGGGTGCCAGAGCCATGTGGAGCAGGGTTTTGAGGTCTCTCCACTGCCCAGGATGGGAGCATGGCCAGCAGGACACTTCTCCTCCTGGAGGGGTCCCAGCACAGCTGACTTTTATTTATCCCTACTTCACCCAAAGCTCTGCCACCTTTTATATTAACAAAAGTGCTGTGCTTGATTCAAAGTCTCCATCCATGCTGATTTCAATAAATCCATTTTGTTTTGTTTACCTTAAGAAATGGCACTGTACAGCAGCAGCATTGAAGGACATTTAGAAAATAGAAAGAAATTCAGAGGTGATTCAGCAGTGAAAATGTTACTGGAATTTGTTGTAAACTGAAAACCACAAACCTGACCAAGCTACAGTTTTAATCTGAGCGTTGTTCACTGTCATGCCAAATACTGATGCTCACTAAAATTTAACAAAACCATAAAGGTTGTAGAGTGATCATTCTCAATATTTATATAAATATGTGTTGATGAATGACATATTTTTCAGCTGTAACCTCATGAATTTGTGCATCAGGATAAGAATCTCTCATCCCAGCCTTTGCAATCCCATTTTGGGTATCTTTAGTGGGCAGAATAGTTTGGGTTGGAAGGGACCTTTAACCATCCAGTTCCATGGGCAGGGACACCTTCTTTGTCCACTGCCTGGAAAGGTGTAAATCCAGTGAAGGAAATAATGGAAAATCTTAACTCTCCCACTGCAAGGGTGCACATACTGAGTAGTGGAAAATCCTGCAAGTGGAAAAGCTCTTTTTAAGTGCTGGAATAATTGTATGTTGCTCGAAACACGCCTAGAACAGTTTAAACAGTTATTAAAGAGTGTTGCCAGATTTTATCACTGCAGTCATGCATACAGATCAGTGATCCCTGTGAAATGTGTGAATGAGGTGCACTTGCTAAAAATAACCCCACTGAGTGCTGCTCCTAATTGCCACGGAATCCTGGGGAAATGATGCCATTTCAGCAGCACAAAATCGACTCCAGACGTTTCACTGCAGCGTTACACGTGGGTTTTTAAGAGATGATCGAATATTTGGCAGACCTTGGTCACCAGCATTTAAAAAACAGAGCAAAAAATCACCACCAGATTCAACCTGGTTCTGTTCTGGTCTCACTTGTAGGAGGCAGTGATGGGTTCTGCTGGTGTGGAAACTCCTGGCAGGGCTGCAGCTCTGGGCTGGGAGAGGCTGGAGCTGCCCTGCCTGACCTTGTGAATTCTTCAGCAGCCCCACAAATAAAGAGAAGTGTCTGGGAATTTGTTTTTAAGGTAAATAAAAAAGCTCTCGGGATTTTCTGTCCCTCTCCCGGAGCTGAGTGACAGAAAAATGATCCTTTGGTTTCCCTCCCCTTTTAGGAATTTCTTGTAATGCTTAATGAAGTTTCCCCCATGCCCTTGTACCCCAGAGAGGATCTGTTTTAGTTTTCATAGGAAATGGGGTTGTTGATGAAGAGCCTGCTTTTGCCACCTCTGTGACCCTTCCAGATTTTTGGGCATTGGATAAATGGGAACTCACCTGTTCTGTTAGAATTCCATCTTCACTTTGGGAAGGTGAAATCTTCCCCTGATCAAAGTCAGTCTCAAAAATCAATAGGATTATTTTCTTTCTAGCAAATTCTTTGATTATCCATTTCTTTATGGTCATTTATATTTTTAGGCAAATGACTGATTTGCACTGAATTTCTGCTTGAGCAAGAGTTTAAGCTGTTTAGGGAAATGAATGAAGCACAAAGGTTTTTATTTAACTATAAATTTTGTATGACTTTAATTTTTGTCATGAGTGACTGGCTTTCTTACATCAAACTTCTTCACAGGGAATTTTACAGCAATATGCAGTACCTTTGACAACTCTAATTTTCTAAAACTCTGGGAAAGCCAGATAAAAGAATAAATAAATATTGATCCGGCTGGGATTTAATGCCTGATTAAAGTAAAAATGCATTTTAAAAGTAGCATCGATTATTCCTGGGTTCTGGTTTTGTTATCCTTCTCAGGCTGAAAATGTTGAGTCTTTTTAAAGTCAAAAAAATACCTTGAGAATACTGATGAGACATTTATTTTAATTTATCACCCCAGTGTTTGAGCCCTTTTATTCTGTCCTCTGAATTTACGCTCAAAATCAATCTCACAGCAGTGGGACAACTTTACTGCTGAGGCAAAGGGGGTTGTTTAAGGACACACCTGGCACAAACAGGTTTTACAACCTGGGCCTCCAGGAGTAGGAGCTGGAAATGGGATTTAGGGCAGAGCTGAATTTTCCCATCCCTGACTGCACCCAGTCCTGCTGGGAGTCCCCTTCTCACTCCCTCAATTGACTTTGCACCATTTCCATCCCCTCTTTTAGGGATGTTGTGACCTGCTGTACTCAGAGCTCTTTGGGTATTTCCCCTTGTTCTGTCTCCCTCTTTGCTCTTTGACTCTTGGAGTTTCCTGCTGATTTTTGGGACTGGTGTCCAACACAGGGATTGCATTGTCAGCTCCCGGAGAAGACAGAGCTGCTTTTTGCTCAGCTCCAGCACTGTGTGTGCAACTCAGAGTGTTCCCATGTATTCCCACAATGGGGAATCTCTGGGATAAATGTGCTAAAGAGATGTTATAGCCCAGGTGGTGGAACAAGATGTTTGGCTTGGAACTCCTGCAAGTACTTCTGTCAGCTCAGGATGGGAGAGAGATATTTTTATCACTTGTAGTGCTTACATGGCACTTCAATCAAGTGGGTTAGGTTTCTTTTCTTTTCTTTTTTTTTTTTGGCCAGATTTCAATTTAATTCATGATGTGTCACCTCCCTAACTCAGCTTTTGGCTCTCAAAGGAGTCGAGTTGTCCTTTTCATTTTGCGCCGCGGAACCCGGAGACTCCAGGAATTACTTTTGGGCTCTCAGTGGCACAAGGTCCTTCCTGTTTGTGCTGTTTTGAAGCGCTTTGAGGAGCTGGGACAGAAATTGCAGTGGAATCTCTGTGTCTGAAGCTCCTGGAGGACTGGCACTGCTGTGCTCCTGCATAAATCTGCAGGTTCAGGAGACATGAAGGGGCTGTGTTTAACTGATTGCTTGGCAAGTTGTGTCTTGACAAATGTGCTGCACACAGGATTCTGCCTCTGCTGACTCCAAATCACCCCCAGAAGGGGCTGAAATAGATTCTTCATTGGAAATTTCATCCTGGCATTCGATTTGTGTCACCAGTGTGTTTGTCCTGTTGTAATTCTTGGAAGAGATGTTTGTTTTCATCTCCAAAAGGGAGGGAGGGAAACTTCCACGTGCCCTGATTCATGCAAGTATTTATTTAGTAAACATTTTCCCTTCAAGATATTTGATTCTGAGAAAAATTGAGGTTATCAGTTCTGTCAAATACTTGTAGACCTGAATTCAAGTGAAAAATAAGTAGAAGTGGCAACAAGTATGATAGCTTTTGTGCATTGTTAGTTTGATTTTTCTGGAATTATGTAACATTTAATGCTTCAGTTCTATTGGAAGGTGTGTAATATTTTGTTTTTTGAAGGTGCATTAAGACTTCATTTTTTTTAAGGGTCACTTTTCAATTTTCTGTTATGGAATAACACAGAAGAGATGAGCTGAATTTTATTAATTGTGCAGTAAACCCCTTTGGATTTAAATGAAACCAGCTGTTTTTCAGTGACCTTCTCTTTGATTTTTCATTCATTATACCCACTATTATTTAAATTTACAGCATATAAACTGTTCTTTTCTTTGTTTTTGCCAGATCTTGTATGCTGTGACACGAAGATCTCATCGCTGGGTGCTCTATGTTCATGGTGAGCCTGATTTCCTCCTGTGTCCACATTGTCATTCCAGGGATTGTTATATCGAGGGGATATCATGGTATTTTAACAATCAGTCATTTGAAATGTTCATAAATACATGGACGTGAGTTTGGTCTTTGTTTTACCTGAATTAGTGACAAATCTCCAGTTTTCTACAACAATTTCTACAACAATTCTGGTGTAAAATGACTTCTAAGAAGCTGTGAAAGATTTGATAATGGCCTTAAAGTTTCAGTGGTCATGGTAAAAACTGCAGATAAGGCAGGATGGGGCCGATTTTTGTAGTTTGAAATAATCAAAGTTCCTGACAAGTCCCCACATGAGGAGATCTACAAACAACACAAAGTGCCCAGCCTGGGTCCAGTGAATCCCATTTTGTCCCAGTTACAAATCCTCAGGCTCTTTAGCTGTGCTTAGGAATTCTCTGTGGCTGCCAACTTTCTGGCACTTCCTAAAATAACCCAGTTAAATATATTTCATAAACTCATTTTGTCTGGGCAAAAAGAAGCCCCTGTGCTGCTCCTCAGCAGTACACATTCCTCCTCCTTCCCTTCTCCTCCAAATATTAGCAAATTACCCCTGTTATTGTGATACAAAAATAAATCAGCTTTTGGGATTAGACCTCACAATTATCAAATGCTTTTCTACTGCATCCTTCCCTTCCCTTCCCTTCCCTTCCCTTCCCTTCCCTTC
>VXBR01007170.1:30467-40879 GCA_013400215.1 Cisticola juncidis | reverse complement strand
CCCCTCCCCTTCTTCCCTTCCTTTCCTTTTTAGGGGTTAAGTAGCAAACACCTTCAGTATTTCTGGGTTTACCAATACACATTTGTAAACTGATTATTTTCCCTCATGCTTTTAACTGGAAGTAGGTAGTCCTCGTGTAGTTCCAGTGATCTTTTTTTCCCCCTTTTTTTCTCCATTTTACTTTGTTTTTTCCCTCCTAAATTCTCCCTCACCTGCCTCAAGATGTTTGAGCTGCTCGATGACCTCCCCCTCTGAGAGCAGGAGTTGATAAAGAGCTTTTCCTGGCTAGATTAGGGATGTCAGAGGAGTGGCCAGGGCTTTAAGGGACACTGATTTTTAATCTCCTTCCCTAGCTCACCTCGGAGCAGTCAGCCTTTGAAATTCTGCCTGGTGAGGCTGTTTGGGTGATCAATAGGTGATTCTGGCATTTCTGAGAGCCATGAACTGCAGTTTCCTGAGGGTAGTGCTCAGTCCTGGGGTATCCACTGGATAATATCATATAATATGTGATATAATCATATATTACATGATAACCATAATCATCCCACCTCTAGGGGAATTCTGTGCCCTGCAGGGTCTGCAGCAGCCCCTCTGAAGGGTCCTGAAGGGTCCTGGGCAGCTCTGAGGTCCTGACAGGGACAAGCCCTCCCTCATTTGCACATCACATTGAATTACTCACTGCAATGGGAGATGATGCAAGAACAAAAGCTTAACAGCTGTCAGGCCTTTTAATGCCAGTATTTCTTTATTTCCTTTTTTTTTTTTGGTGCTGTTTGCTGTACTTTTCTGACATTCTAGCAGCTTTTCCATGTAATACATGACTTTTGTTCCACGGTGATATTTGGGGCAGTCCTGCAGGTGCTTGCTGAAGGCCTGGAAAGGCTGTGAGGATCTCAGCACTGATTCTGAATTTAATTAATCTGGGAGCCCCAGAGAGACAGTTAATGGCTCCATTAATAACTTCACTTCCTCATATTCTCAGGTTTGAAATATCAGAGCAGTGTTTTGAGGTGGTGTCCTTCATTTTGGGGTCCACCTAGCAGGGATCCCCCTGCCAGCCCTGCAGACATTCCCTGGAGCTCAGCTCCCTAATTTTTCTTGCCACAGTTACTGCAGAAGGCCCCAAGCCTGGCATTGCTCAGCTAAGATATTTTTTACAACAAATACAATAAATTGTTGTTACCTCAAGGGCTTACAGTTAAATTTTACTAATGAAAATTGCTTTTGAGTCAGGCAAGTCTGACAGTGTTATTGTCTTTTAAAAATACATTTTATCAGGGCTAGCACAAACCCCCAGATGAATTGAATTATAACATTTTCTGATTTTGATGGAAAAAACTCCCATTTTATTATGCTCAATCTTTCGATAATGATGTTGAGAGGGAGAAAGTTATGATTAAAACAGCATATTAAAAATTCCGTCCACAAAATAATTTGTGAAAAGGAATTGCAAATCCAGTGGCAAGAAATCTTTATAGCCAGATAAAACTGCTTGGGGCTTCCTTTTGTTTCTGATTTATATTCACAATAATTAATGAGGATGAAGTAGCAATCAGAGAGATCAGTACAATTGGTTTGAAATCAGTTACCAACCCATACTTTTGAAAATACAAGTTTTGTGATTGGGTTCCACTGGCAGAGTTCTGTCCTGTGTGAAGAACTGGTGCAAACAGAAATGGCTTTTCAGGGGATGGAGAGCAATCCACACATCCACATCAAAAACATCCAGGTAATCTTTCATTATCTAACAAATATTCACTCCAGGTGATGCTGAGCTTTTCACAAACCCTTCTGTCAGGTCACAGCCCTTTCTCTGTGCAGTCCCTGCTTTCTCTGGAGATCCCACAGCACCCTGAGCTGGGCTGGCATCACCATTCCCCTCCTGCCTGCTCTGATTAATGTGGTGTGGGGACTCTGGTGGCTTTGACTCGTTTGTCATCTTTTTATTATTTTTTTTAGATATTTTTTAGATTTTTAAAGATATTTTTTAGATAATTTTTAGATTTTTTTAAGAATAATTTTTTATTAGATTTTTCTTGCAGAATGCAGTTTATGTTGCAGAATACAGAGGGAATAAAGCACTGCTGAGGCAGGGAGTGGTTCCTGCATATTCCCCTTGCTGTGTCCCATTCCCCTTGCTGTTGTCCCAGAAAAGCTCCTTGTGGCAGGAAGGGGCTCAGAGCTGCTCTTTGAGAAATGCTGTGTATAAATAAAAGTTTTCAAACTTCTGCAGAGATGGGGCTTTGGATTGCAGGTGTTCATAATTAGATTAATTTACAAAGTAGATCAAGCCAATGAAGGAGGCATGGAAAACTGATGGAGGGCTTATCAAATTAGCTAAGTAGAGCAATTAATCAGACAGGCCTTAGCGGTTTGGTTTCTATTTTTTAATTATCAGCTGGAGCAGTTTGCTTTCAGCTTGCATTAAAGAAGGCATTGAGTGCAAGGCTGTGCTTGGGGGGACACTTCCCTGGCTGTGTCCCTGTCCCCTCTGTGCCTCAGGGAGTGGCAGTAACGTGGCACCACTCAGGGATCCATTGGCATTCCCAAGGCACAGAACAGGCTCCTGGGAACAACAGAGATTTTTGAAAAATGTTGAGAATTCTCTGTGAAAATACCAAAAAAAGAAAAGATACCAGGAGTAGGCATGGGATTTTATCTAAACTGTAACTTGTCAGTGAAAGGGATCAATAGGCAGCTCCTCAGGGAGTTCTGGCTGCAGTATAACTGTTATCTTAGAGGTATTTAAAAGCACCTTGGAATGATGATTTTAACAAGTTTTCCAATCGAGTTCATCCAGTTTGGGGAGTGTTTCACATACAGACACAATTTTTTTGTTTTTCTGACTCCATTTGCAAATGATCTGGTATTTTTACATGGACTTTTCCTGCCTTTCACTGCAGGAATAAAAGGGTTCCCTAAGATTATCCCAAGAATATTTTTCCTCATTTCATTTCACAGTAAACCTCTCTGGTTTGGCCCTGAGAAATTGGCCTGAGGCCAATAATGCTGACATGGAATAGGGGGCAGAGACCTCTCAGACATGACCCTCCCACTTCCCTTTTCCTTCTCTTCAAGAGGTCAAATAATTTCTTTTCCCACATCCACAATGAATCCTAAAGCCTGTCAGAAAATGGAGAAAAATGGGAATTAGCACTTCTTCCTCCAAAGCTGGAGAAAGATGATCTGGTGAGAACAAGGCTTCCTTCAGATCTCTCTAAATACTGAACTGCCTCCTGTGTAAAGGTTAAATAAAAGTTTAAGATCATTCCTGGTGCCTTCCTTTGAGAAAGACCCAAATGAACATTCTGGCACATTAGCTTTGGGCATTTATATTTAGGAATCTTATCACAACTTAAAAAGCTGCTGTAAAACTGGTTTCTCCTCTCTGTAAGTCCTCAGCCATTTTATCTTAAATATCCAGAAATGAAAATCTTAACCAGGGTTATCAACTTGGGTCAAGCTTTGAAATCCCTTTTAAACATTTTAAGTGATATTTTTCATGCTCTTAACACTGAGTATTCAACTCCCAAAATGTCCTGTGCTTAAGAGTTCTTTTGAAAACTGCAGAATCCTTGAACAGCTGAAGATTAAGAGGAGGTTTTGGGTGAGGTTTGGGTGAGGAGGTTTTTTCAGGATTTTTTATAGATTGATCATCATGTTTGCCTTAGGAAGATAAAGGATAGATCTAAAAGCTAATGCCTGAGATGTGTAAGCTGCATTTTCTTTTACATCTCTGGAAAGTAGTCTCTGGTTTTTCTGATGAATTTCTGTCTCTTGCCTTGATTTTTGAATCACTGAAAATAGGATACAGCTTCTGTTTTAACCAATACGGGAAACTGCTATAAAGCCTGCAAATAGGAGTAATTAACACCCACCTCCAAAGTTTTCTTTTTCTGCTTGTTTAAATACAGGATTTCTAGGTCTAAAAGCATGAAAATAATCAGACAACATCTCTGTGCTTTCAACGTGCTTGAATCCAATCAGTTATTCCTGGGGAAGGCTGGAGAGCTGTGCTGAGCCTGCTCTGAATTACTCTGGTGGTGACACAAACCCAGGAACTATTCCATGTGTTTATCTGGAGCCTCTGAACCAGTCCAGGGTTCCTGGATGTGACTGAGAAATGGATCAGTAGAGAGGAAGGGATGATGGATGAGTTGTAAAGCCAAACATTGCTCCTGGAGAGGCTGTGCCTGTACAAAACGCTGAAGTGCAAACTCCAGGAGGGTGTTTTGCTTGAGTTAGTTGGTTCTTTTATCACTCTGTCAAGCTTTATCTGACTGTTCCTCTTATAAAATACAGTATTGGTGGGAAAATGTTTCTTGTGTTGGTTTTAAACCCACTAATAAGACATGATCTCAGTTAACAAACCATAAATACTGGAGAGTGTAAGCTCTGGTTCTGCACTCCCAGTTTTGGGGGGGTTCAGTTCATTGCACCACTCTGAAAAATGAGCAGCATTTCTCAGTGTGAGGGTGGAGCAGCCTCCAGAACTCTGGGGCTGCATCCTCAGGAGCCCTGACACAGTTAAAGTCAGCCCAGTTGAACACCTGATGGGAAATGTCACAAGAAATGGAGAGACAAAGCTCAGAAATGTCTGGTTTGTGATGCTTTCACTGCTGGTGCCAGCAGCACTCCCAGCTCTGATCCAGGGCAGTGCCCAGCCCTGAGCTGTGCTGGTGAGGGCAGAGCAGGGCAGCAGCAGCTCCCAGCAGGATTTTGGGTGGTTTTTGGAATGAGCAGGGCTCTGATGGAGCTGGGCTGTGCTGGTGAGGGCAGAGCAGGGCAGCAGCAGCTCCCAGCAGGATTTTGGGTGGTTTTGGGATGAGCAGGGCTCTGATGGAGCTGGGCTGTGCTGGGGCAGGTCTGGCCACAGGGGCTGGTGCCTTGAGAGGCTCTGCCAGCTCAGGAATCTCTGTTGTGGGGGAATTGGAGGGCTCTCCTGCCTGTGAGCCACCACAAGGCTCATTGGGACCACAGGCAGCTCTCAGCAGGGTGAGGTGCTCTGGAACCTTTGGCTTTCTCCAGTTCTCCCCCTGGATGTCTGGGGCAGCTCCTGGCTGCTGTCCCACAGGGTTCTGAGGCTTTCTGTTTGATGCCTGGCCATGAATCAGAAACCACTTCTGCCCTTTGATTTAGTTTCCCCCCAATGATGTAATAAAATGTTTAAAATACCAGCTTGAAGAAAAGACTCGAGAGCCATAGGAGCAGGGAAGAAATCATATTGTGCAATAATAATTACATTTATGATGTTCTTTTCATTTCATTGGCTCTCTGTCTGTGTTCCACTGGTGGCAATGTTCTTCTGCCATTCCAAGCAGTAAAGCTGGAATAGGGGTGATCCATTAATGGCAGGCAGGAGTTATAATCCTTCTGTCTCATTTCCCAAAGCACAAAAGCCATTATTTGCAATTTTGTTTAATGCTTATATTATAAGTTTGATATAACTTTTTATTATCCCGTGGTCTTGTACTTGTTTTCACAATAGTTTGTATATCACAAAAAAGGATGTGTTTTGCTCAGGATGCTTAATCAAGGTCATTGTTATTTTTGGTTTGGTAGCTAGGTTTTTTTGTTCCCCATTATTTTTCTTTGAGAACCTTGATGTGCTGTAGTCAGTAAAAAAAACCTTAGAATAAAATCCCCCATTTTAATGGTCAGAGGTTCATGGTATGAATACATCTATTTTAATTTTTTAAAAAACTTACTGTTTTCTATCAAGTAAGAATGCTTTTACATTTGCCTAAAAACTGCATCAATATTTCCAGCAAAATAATTCTTTTCCTCAAATTTCCCATTTAATAAAATCCAGCCTCTTTGAACTCCACAGACCTCACCATCTGTTACTCAATTTTCACTCCATAAAATTTTGCTGACATCTGTTTAATCAAATATATTTTTATAGTTTTGGAGAATTTTAGTTCAAACTCGGTATTATCCTGATCCTATATGCCAAGGAGAAAATATGAAAATAATGAACAGGAACTCATGGGAGAGGAGAGGGAAGCATTAAGGTGGAGTCTGTCACTACTTAGGGCACCCCTTGGAGCTGGAAGTGACATTCCCGATGGTCCTGAGGGTCTCCTCAGGCTGTGGAGCTTGGGCTTCCCTCAGCTCCTGCTTTCTCCAGCCTTCCCTCAGCTCCTGCTTTCTCCAGCCTTCCCTCAGCTCCTCCTTTCTGTGGGGTTCCCTCAGCTCCTGCTTTCTCCAGGCTTCCCTCAGCTCCTGCTTTCTCCAATGTTCCCCCAGCTCCTGCTTTCTGTGGGTTCCCTCAGCTCCTGCTTTCTCCAGCCTTCCCTCAGCTCCTGCTTTCTCCAGGCTTCCCTCAGCTCCTGCTTTCTCCAGCCTTCCCTCAGCTCCTGCTTTCTGTGGGCTTCCCTCAGCTCCTGCTTTCTCCAGGCTTCCCTCAGCTCCTGCTTTCTCCAATGTTCCCCCAGCTCCTGCTTTCTGTGGGTTCCCTCAGCTCCTGCTTTCTCCAGCCTTCCCTCAGCTCCTGCTTTCTCCAGCTTGGCCAAACCTGGCTGTCCCTGTAGTTCTGTAGTTTTGGCTTTGGAAAGCCGGGACTAAGCTGATCAGGTTTTACCATCCTGCCTTCACTCCATGCCCTTGCTGTCCCCATCCTTGTGCCTTCCTCCCTTATCCCTTTGTCCCAAGGAGGGAACTCCCCAGGAGCTGCTGGGGGAGCAGGCAGGACCCCCCTGTGCAGAATTAAGGGAGCCCCACAGGGAGGAGAGGCAGAAGCTCCTCTTGGATCCATCCCTGTGGATTGTGCTCTCTGGATTCCCTGTTTTCCCATCAGAATTCCCCATTTTCCCATCAGAATTCCCCATTTTCCCATCAGAATTCCCTGTTTTCCCATCAGAATTCCCTGTTTTCCCATCAGATGTCCTTGTGTGAGGTTTGTGGGTGCTGTCACCACCACTGGATGTTGTGGTTGCTCTTAGAGAGCCTTTCCTTTCAGGCTGGTTTGCCAGAGGAAAGGAGGCATCTGCAGCTCCTGGCTGTTAATCTGTAAATTTGGTTTTCTGCCAGGTTTGATTTGGAGATTTCCACCAGGATTGTGCTCTGACAGACCCTTCCCATCTCCCACGTGGCACTCAAAATGAGCACCTTTTAAAAACAGTAATTTATAACATCTGATAAGCAATAGCAGTCCTTTTTCCTGTTGGTTATCACTGCTTTTTGCCAGTTCTCTTGCTCTGTGGAGGTCCAATGTGTTGTACCACATCTCTGGATTTTGGAGAAGCTGCTGTTCTGGCTTTTCTCTTGTTTATTTTCTCTGTTGCTGTTGGGGTTGGTGTTTAGACAACTTCCAGAATGATTGAGCTGTTTACTGCAGATTCATATTGTTTTGCTTGGAAACTGAACTGATATTTACAACTGAGCAATAAATTTAGAATATTGGTTTTTAATTGAATCTGCAGCAGAATATGCTGATTAACTTGAATTTAATGACAAAGAGCAATGCTTTTTGAATTTTTCATGGAAATCCCATTATCTGCACATGTAGTATTTATTCAATTGAAATGATCTCATATTTTAAAATAGTATTTTGTTCTCTTTTGCAAAGAAGGAAGTCAAGTTGCTGTTGTTGATTTTACTGATTAGGTGGACAAAATCAATTGAGATGAAACATGAGTATAATTTTGTAATACTTGGAGCCCTTCCTTAATTCTTTATCCTCCAAGACACTATTTATCTACATTGAAGTTTTCTTTATTCAGGGTCATTTATTAAGGTATGCTTGAAAGAAAAACATCTGGAAGAATTCTTTGGCTTGTTTAAAACCTTCATTTTATTTGGAAGGAAAACTTCTCAGTTGGTCCTTCCAAAGCCTTGGGAGCAAAGTGAAAGCAAGGCTGAGATGCCAAAGTTTATTTCTTTGGGCTTTTCTGATGGCAGATTACAAGGGGGGAGTTTGTTTTCTGGCCATTTTGCAGATTGTTTACGGTAATGAACACACTGTAGAAGTTTAAACTCAAATTATAAGCAGAAGAGGTTTTGGCTGGATGTTAAAATTTAAACACGCTCTTTGTTTTTGTGATAAAATTAGATTGCCCTCGTATTTGCTCATAATGAGATCAGCACGTTAAGGGAAAGCAGCCTCTCTCTGAGCATGATCTGTGCATGCTGCTGGTCCAGAAAATATCAACTGAGGGACTGGGTTGGGTTTGGGTGCTTGTGTTGTTTGATGGTTTGGGAGAGCTGGAAATGCAAACCCTGCAGTGCAGCAGTGATTTCAGCCTTGGAGGAATATCTGAGTGTGGGATCACCTGGCAGCCCCACCCAGGCTCTGCTGCACCTCAGGGACACAAATCCTCCTGATTTTTAATTTTTTTTTCTGTCTCTATCTTTTGCTGATATTTAGAACCAAGCAAATTCAATTGAACCACGACAGGAAAATCTGCTGGGCATCAGGTACAAACTCAGGCTTGCAGCTGACAGAGAACCAGAGGAAAAGTGTTTCCCTCACCCCTGTCCCCAGCACAGGCATGGGGAGGGTCCTGAAATGTTTCTCCAGCCACAGAATTTGGGGTGCAGGATCCCTGAGGGATCCCTCCTGAGCAGATCCCTGCTGCCAGAATCCCAGGGAGAGCTGGGATTGCTGCATTGCAGGTGCAGGGATTCAGTTCTGCTCCACTTCTGCTCTGCTCTCACTCCAGCTCACCCAATTCTTCCCTTGCTCTGTCCTACTCAACCTCTTGCCTGTCCTAACCCCAGCTCTTCTGGTCTGTTTAAGATCACAAAGAAATCTTGGAGTTAGAGGTACCATGCTGATTGCCTTCTACCCAGGACAGGAGAAAATGGAATGAGAATCACAAGGAAAAGCAGCTGACTGGGGGAAATTTAAAAAAAATTTTTTTTTGTTTATCTTTTTTTGTTTACTCTTATTTTTTTCTTTTTAGTTTGACAATAGAAGCAGCTGCCCTGTAGAAATTTTAGAGCATCAAATACTGCAGCAATCCATAGGGAAGAGAAGGCCAAGCAGGACCAGGAGCCCCTGGCACCATCCCTTGTCTGGGTGACACCAGTGGGACCTGGTGTTTATTCAGTGTCCCATGGGGAAGCTCTTCAAGATTATTTTAGGACAAAGCTCGTGGTCCAGAGACTTTTTAATGTGGCTTGAGGTGGCCATACATGGAATGCCACCAATCCTTGCATTTCCAAAATGCCAGCTGAGCAGCATAAAGGGAAAACCAGGATATTTCAATAATAAACACTCGGATTTATTTTAGGACAATTCGAGGGAGATGGCAAAAAAGCAGAAGGAACACTGTGATCCAGCAATCCTGACTGTAAAAACTTTTAGCTTAGAAAGATAAATTCCATTTCCTTAAGAATACAGGCTATCACAACGAGAGGATAAGATATATCATGAATTAAAACCTAATTAGAAATTAGAAATAAAGTGGGGGAATTAAATGGCCTATTACTAATGCTGCAGAAGTGCTTTTAGGATGCCCTGGGGATCAAGGCTTTAATGATGATTTGTTAGGGAATTGCTGAATTTAAGAAAAAAAATTCAAGTTGCACTGGGAATCTCTTCCTGCCACTGCAGAATTTTCTTTGGAACAGTGCATTTTCAAGGTTTTTGTTTACAGATATTCAAAACAGACATCTTAATAACTGTTTTTGTAATTTAACTCATTATTCCTGCTTTTGATCTTTGCCAGTTTTTAAACATGCCCTCTGCATTTTGTATTCATGTAACCCATTTGTTCATTAAAGCCTATTTTCCTTTTTTTTTTTTTCTTGATTAAGAACCTGTTTTTAGATTTGGTGAGCTTGGGGTTAAAAAAGTGCAACCATCTGCTTCCCATGGCACCCGTGCAGTGAAGGGATTTAGTCAGTGCCACACAGCCACGTGAGAAGTGAATTATTGTGAGAAATTTCCTGGGTGCTCCTGTCCCCACAGTTTCATTTTATTTTCTTGTTGCTTTGCCATGACATCAGGGATCCCATTCTGGGGTTTATTGGTAATTTGGCTTGAGCTTCATTAGGCAGAGGGAAATGCCCTTTTACTGGTGGCAATGGTGAAATGCTGACCCTGCCCTGCATTGATGTTTTGGGACACAGCTGAGCCCAAAGGTGGCAGGCTGGGACTTCCTTGGGAGGCCCTTGGAATTTTTTTTTTGGAGGAAAACAACAGTGAGACAGTGCCCAAATCATTGGCTAACAGAAATATGGATTTTTCCCCCCAATCCCCAAGTTTAAAAACAAAACCAGGGTCTGGATTTCCACTCTCTGTGGTTTGCCATGGAGAATGAAAGTGTCTTCAAGTGGTGCCTCCAACATAAAAACTGCTGGGGTGAGTCCAGAGGAAGGCACAATGTTGATAGGAGGGCTGGAAAAGAGAACAGAAAAGAGAGAAGAGAGGAGAGAGGAGAGAGGAGAGAGGAGAGAGGAGAGAG
>VXBR01007170.1:12316-29685 GCA_013400215.1 Cisticola juncidis | reverse complement strand
GAGAAGAGAAGAGAAGAGAAGAGAAGAGAAGAGAAGAGAAGAGAAGAGAAGAGAAGAGAAGAGAAGAGAGAGAAGAAGGTTGTGAGGACACCTCACAGCCCTTTCCAGTGCCTGAAGGGGCTCCAGGGAACCAGAGAGGGGCTCTTGGTCAAGAACTGGAGTGACAGGACAGGGAGTCATGGGCACAAACTGAAAGGGGGAAAAATTAGGATATTAGGATGAAATTCTTCCCTGTGAGACCCTGGCACAGGGTGCCCCAGCCCCTGGATCCCTGGCAGTGCCCAAGGCCAGGCTGGACAGGGCTGGGAGCAGCCTGGGACAATGGGAGGTGTCCCTGCCATGGCAGGGGTGGCACTGGATGGCTAAAAAATCCCTTCCAACCCAACCCATTCCATGATTCCCAATAGCAAGAGGAGCTCTGAGCATGGTTGTTTCCTCCTGATCCTGTGTTAATTGTTAATTAATCCATGCTCAGGAGTTAGTGGGGTGGACTCCATGGGGTGGTGAACCCGTGGAAGAAATCAGGCCTGGCTCTCTTGTGATGCACTGACTTTGGAGCATTAAAGAATTTGGAGAAGGACATTGCTTATCTGCAGGAAAAACCAGCTTGTAGCAAAGGTTTTAGTCAAGTTAGCAAATTTCACCTCCAAATGGCACATTGAGCCTGTTGCATTTGCTTTGTTGGGCTGTTTGAAGAGCCAAATGAAAAACTAGGTAGCAAAAACGTGGAGAGAGAATAAGGAAAAGCAGAGAAGAAAGTCTTTGGACTTACCTTGGTCTGTTTCTAAAATATAAAAGCTTGCAGAATGGTCTCACTTTTTTTTTTTTTTGTTTAATTTTCCACCCCAACTTCGGACACAGCTTTTTGTCAGATTTGGCACAAGTCACAGGCTAGTTTAAAATACAGTAATTATTTTCAGATGAGTTAACTTTTATGGAAAGATATTTCCAATTTTTATGTTTCACGGCTGATTTTAAAAGTTTGTGTTAAAAGTGAAGTTTAAAATATATGCAAAAATATTAAGTGTCCCTTTTCTTTCTAAAGTTAATCCAAGGTAAAGTTAATGGAAGGTATTCACTTTACACTTAGGTGTGGAAGAGAATGGGAACAGTTTTATTTTTTTCTATAAGTAGTAACTTCATGGGATTATAATGTCATATTTCTTGATAATACATAAGTGCTTTTACTCCTACATGTACTTTCACAAAATGTAAATTTAGTGAGTCACAGGCAAAGTACAAAAGCATTGGGAGTTTGAAAGATTATTTTGTTTTATGCAGCAGAAACCATTATTTGGTATCAAGCCTCCAAACTTTTAAATCATCAAAGTTACAAAAGTCTTGCAGTAATTATAGTAAATACTGTGAATAAGCTACTCAGTTGATACCTAAATTTAGTTTATGCAGAGAATTAATAGACATTTTTGTTTTACATTTGTAGAATAATTTTAATTAGGAGCAATTAAGTAAAATTGCATTACTCCAAAGCAAATTGCTGCTTTCCAAATTTCTTTAAATCTCCTTATATTCCATTAGTATGTGAAAGCGTGCAGTAATTAAAGTTTGACTTGTTTATATTCCATCAGAAGAGCTGGAGAGGAGCTCAGGGAACCTTTCCATTGGAAGGGTTTGCAGATTGCTCTGATTCCTCATTTTTGGGGCATTTCTGCTCCAAGCATTTGGTGCTGCCACTCCTGGAGCCAGGAGAGAGAATTGAATGGACAACAGACAGAGCTCTTCTTCCAGAAGGAGAGCTAATTAATAATCTCTAATTCTGCTTTTGGTGGTGCCTCCATGTTTTATGTGTCTGATATTTCAGCTGCAGCAAAGATCTGAACCAAAAAAAAAACCAAAAAACAAAAAAACAAAACAAAACAAAAAAAACCCAAAAAACCCAAAAAGCTCCTTGGCTTGTCTGCACAGAAAATTTCCTGCTGAAATTTTTACAGCATGGTTATAGCTCTGCCTTGGTTATGTCCCACATTAAATCCTTTTCCATTACCATGTCTCAGCCTGCTTTTGCCATAAATATTTGTAGGAACAGCCCAGGGACAGAGCAGCTCCTCCAAAGCCTCTTCCTGTCCTTGTGACAGCCACAGGTCCTGAACTGGGTCAGGATTCTGTTCTGGAGCAGCATCCCCTGCATGTGAGCAGTGAACATGAAATAGAAATGGGACACTTGGAATTCCTTTTTATGGCTGAACGATGGGGAAGAAATGAAAATAAATGAAAAGCTTTTTCTCCAAAAGCTGAGAGAGGAGGCAGCTCCTGCTGCCAGGAGTGATCCCAGCTCCCCTGGTCCTTGCACCCACACAGGAGGGACCTGGCCCAAGGGTGTCCCACCACTCTCAGGAGTGCAGGAAAATCTCATTTTGGCACGTCCTGAATTGCATTTCCCTCTCCCTGAGTGGGGATTGGAAAGGAGCTTGAGCACAGCAGGCCTTGAGATGAGCAACAGCATTTAATGCATGCTCCAGCTTCCTTTTTTGGGTAAGTTTGCCAGGATTTAGAGATAAAAATCAGGTTTTCACGTGAAGAAGTTGTTTTTTTCTAACGGAATTATCACTGTCATGCTGCCTTCTCCATCCTAAGGCAACAGACAAAAATCATATATATATATATATATTCTTTTCAAAATACTCTCTGCAGATGCCTGCACAGACCAGTAGTGGTGTTAAGATCCAAGTGCTGGGAGATCCAGCATGGAAAATGAATATTGCAGGTGTGATTGTAAATACCATGAAGTTGACTTTAAAATTATATTTTCAAAATCATTATTATGCTTTTTTTTTCTGTTTAATATTTTTTCTTTTCTTCTTTGTGATTCTGGAATATCCAAAGCCAAGAGAGAAAAAGCGAAACAAAAGTAACAAGGAAAAAGAATTAAGAAGAAACAAGTTAGCACCTTAATTTTATTTATTTATTTTTTTATTGTACAGAGAGGACCTTTGAGATACATTTTGAGAGAATTTAGATTTTTTTTTTCATGTCTCTTTTTGCATTCTTATAGTGGGTCATGGTCCTTTTTGTGGAGGTGGTTCAGGTGATATTTTGAAAATTAGTGGCAGTTTATTGTCAGTGTCAGGTTTGGGACAGCTTTGGCAGTGAGGTCCTGAGGCCACAGGAGGACCCAGAAGGAGAGGGTGTAAAATGATAATAAATTAACACATACCTGGGCTTTCTTTTGCTTCTGTGTCTTCCTGCATTTTCCTTGCCTGTTCTATTCCAGACCTAACTCATAAATGTATTTTTGTACTTGTCCCCACTTGTTTTGCCATGTGTAATATGTCTGCAACCAACACAAAGGAATTTTGAATTTTGAAAGCTGCTGATGTCTTCTGCTATGATCATCACCCCTCTATTAAAAAAAGAATTTTCTGACTAGCTGAAAACATGACATTTACTTCTTGCTGTGTTCAGGCTGTGAAAGGTCCCTCAGCTATTTTATTATAGTTTGGTTTTGAGGCTGGTGATTAAAACAAGTAAAATCCAGGTATGATAGCTGGTAGTCAATCTATTAAAGTATCTTTAATCTAGGTATGATAGCTGGTAGTAAATCTATTAAAGCATCTTTAAGCTGCAAGCAGACATAAATTAAAGTGCTATGGACAATGCAGGTATTTCTCCAGTGTGGAAATGGGTTAAAAAAAGGCTGTTTATGCATCATGTCCTAAAGAACCCCCATTTTTCCATGGCAAGGATGGATTTAAGAAGATCCATGTGGGGATGATGTTGCTGCAGGAATAACAATGTAGAAGTTTGCTGTGGTTCCTCTTTATTCTGTCCTGGCCAGAAATGGGCACCCACCCTCCTGACAGAAATACAAATTTCCCAGGAAAAGCAGCCAAATCTGCTTTTTTATGGTTTTTTTTTTTTATGATTTGGATATTTTTATGGTTTGTGCTACAATCCCCATAACTGGACATAAAAGTTCTGTGGTGGAAAAAGCCTTTTTATTGTATTGAATATTCTCATTTATTTGAGGAAATAGAGGTGTTAGGATTTTGTATCTGCCTCTGGTGATGCAGGATCACTAAATTAAGGACAGAAAGGTTCTCACCAAAACTCCAACCTGCATTTCCCAATTTCCTGTATTTTCTCCCTCTTGGGAATGGCCAAGCTGCAGAAGAGCAGCAGTTCCATACATCTGCCCTCTCTATCAAGTACAAGAAAAAGGAGGTTTATTTTTTGGAGTGTAAATATAAAAATCTTTCTGATGTGATTGTGGATGTCCTTTGTGTCGTGTATTTCATGTACCTGAGTGCACTTGGATATTGTAGAGAAATCTGTTATATTTCAGACTGGTGGAGAATTGAATGCTTATTTCAGTCACTTGGCAGCAGTATTTTTTCACCTACTAGCAGCTAAAAAGTCTATTTCTCAGGAATTATTATTTGAAAATAATTTTGCTGTTTTTTAGTAATAGAACATTTTCCATGGAAACTTAGACTTCCTTTCATAGCTTAAGGATTAGAACCAAGAAATCCTATTTCAAATTGATGACTTCCATTACCTTTCTTCTTGTCAGGTTAAATGTGTTTGTATGAAATACAAGTGAAATTGAAAATGCTTAGATATGTTTTATTCCAGATTACTTTCTGTTGCATTTGGTGCATGTTACATCAGAGGAGATTAAACAGACTGTCTATATTCACTTTCAAAGTGTGAAGAAAATGATGGTTAAACATCTCTGCAAATGAAAATTTCAGCAGCTTTTATGTTCTGGAATTTAATGCCAAGCTAATTACCTCTATTTTGATAACATACAAGCTAAGCACTGTAACATAAGGTATGGCAGACTAGCTAATAAGAGGGTTTGTATTTTTGTTTTGTTTTGTTTTCAATATTTAAATCTTTTTTTCATAGTTTTGATAAGATTTCCTCAAGCTTTATGTGAAATCATCTTACACTGGCGGTGCTGGTAATTCAGGTTGACTCAATCTTCCATCTCCCACCTTAAAATAGTGTTCAATTTTCATTTAATCAGAAATGAAACAGAATCTGCATATCCAGCATCCTTTTTTGGTCAAATGGAACCACTTCAGGCTTTTGTCTTTTTTTTTAAAATAAAAAGTAATTTTTAAACCTAAATTTTTAAACCTACTCACGATGCTGCTGGAGCTTGACCACCGTGTCTGTCACAGCCCTGCCAAACAGAAAGTGCTGAGTTGTTGTGAGCTGAGGGTTTGTTTGAAAGAGGAAAAAATCTGTGCAGTGCCCATTGCTCTGCTGAACGAGTGAGAATGGAGCACCTTCAGTTTTCAGACTTGTTTTGAATGCCCAGCAATGAGTGAGCTTGAAATGGGGTGAAAAGGGAAGGTTTTGGGTCAGCTTTCACAAGGAGGGTGGAGACCTCAGGGAGCAGAGCCTGGAGGTGACAACTTTGGTGTGTTGGGTTTTATCTTCTTCTTCTTCTACCCAACACCAAACTCCTGCTGCTGGGTTTTATCTTCTTCTTCTTCTACCCAACACCAAACTCCTGCTGCTGGGTTTTATCTTCTTCTACCCAACACCAAACTCCTGCTGTTGGGTTTTATCTTCTTCTTCTTCTACCCAACACCAAACTCCTGCTGTTGGGTTTTATCTTCTTCTTCTTCTACCCAACACCAAACTCCTGCTGTTGGGTTTTATCTTCTTCTACCCAACTACAAAACACCACCCAGAGCTGTGAAAAAGAAGGTGAAAAAGCAGGACTGGGCTGTGCCCTGAACCCTCCCCCTTGCTTTAGAGAGATATTCCTGTGTTCTAAACCCTGAAACTCTGAGTTTGGCACCCTGTGCTGTCACACACTTCTATCCAAACCCCACAGCCACAATCCCAGAGCTGTCACTCAATTTTGGGAGCCTTCTCCAGGGCCTCAGGTCAGTGCAGGGTTTGCCTGGGGGTCAGAGCCTGGCAGCACAGAAATTCTGGAATTCTCATTGCCCAGGGTTTCCCCATCCTGTGCCAGCCCTGGGGCACAGGAGGGCACACTCAGGGCTGAGGCTGCTCTGGTGTGTGCAGGAGTTTCTCTGATCCCTGAGCAGATCCTTTCCCGTTCACAATCACTTTTGTCAACAGCTCCTCATGTGCCAAGGGAGCTCAGCCTGTCTGGAAACATTGCTGGGGAAATTCCAACCACTCACAAAATCCCTGGGTGTGAGGGTGGCAGATAGAAATCAGAGACATTCAGAGGAATGAGGGGAAATCTGGGATGAGAGGTCTGTCCTCACTCTGAGGATGCTCATCCTGAGCCTCATCTTTTGGCATTTTCTTGATGCCCTGTCCAGAATTCTTTCACTGTTTTCAGCACTCCTGCAGAGGTTTCTGAACAAGGATCCTCTGAACTGAAGGCTCCCAGCCCATTTCACAGCCAAGGTTATCCTTGAAAGTTCTCCTTGTGTTACCTTCTCTTAGATTTCAGCCAGGAAATGAATTTTCAAGGAAAATTCATTTCAGAATGTTGGAGGGCAAATCTGTAAATAACCACAGCCTTTATAAATCAAGGCACATATCAGGCCAGTCAGAAAGATGCAGGGAAATGAGAGAAACTGGTTTAAATTTTCTTTATGATGGCAATGCAGAACAGTCTGTAAGAATGGTACAAAAACCACATTGTAGACTATAGTCTGCATTATTTTATATTGGCAGTTATTGGCAACTTAATCTATTGCACTGCTTGTAGATAAATTCATCTCTTTGATGTGTTTGGTGCTTGTCTCAATTGATGGCCTGATGAAATTCAAAGATAAAATGGAGCTGGATGCCCCTGGCAGAGAACTTTGTGTGGTGCAGATTCTCCTATGGTCCCATGATGGACCAAAAAAAAAAAAAAAAAAAAAAAAAACCAAAACAAAAAAACCCCACAAAAAACCAAACAACAACAACAACAAAAAAACCAAACCAAACCAAAACAAAACAACAAAAAAACCCCAAAAAACCAAAAACCAAAACACAAAAACCAACAAACAAACAAAAACCCCAAAAAAACCCAACCAAAAAACAAACAAACAAAAAAAAAACCAAACCAAAAAAACCCAACCAAAAAACAAACAAGCAAACAAAAAAACAAACAAAACCCCCCCCAAAAAAACCAAAGGAAGAAGTACCCTCCTCCAACCACTCAGCATTTAAAGAGGCAGCTCAAGCTCCATTCCCCATATTTCATCCAAATCCATGTAGGTTTTTCAAGCCTACAGAGGCTGCAGTTTTCTTCCCAAAAGGGAGAAGATGCACTCAATTAATTCATGGCATTCTGATGTCTCTAATAAACAAATCATTCTCATTCACTGCTGGTTTTGTGTGTAACTGGGGATGTGTGACTTTGTATTTCTGATTTTCTATCAAGCCCCTGTTACCTGTTCCGAAATAACAGAGACTGATACTTTCCCTAAACCTTTGTCTTTCATTATTTCAGGGTTTATACCTGTGTATAACCTCCTGTGAATTTCAGCCTTCTCAGAGCTTGATTACCTTCACACCCCTGTGTAAGAATCACTCCTGCAATTCCATGCCTGCCCTGTCAAAGGCAAACCTCCTTGGAAATGTTCTCACCCTCATTCTGGTGACCTCTTTTGCTTTTTTTTTTTTTTTTTCTTTTAGGGAAGGCAGAAATGAAAGTTTTCCCTTGAGGAACTCCACACACAATAATTATTTAAATCTCTGCATTCTCTCAGCTGGCTCTAGAAGTTGGAACTAAAGAGAAATCATGAAATGGTTTGGGTTGGAAGGACCTTAAAGATCATCTCATTCCAGGGTCCAGGGGCAGCCACAGCTGCTCTGGGCACCTTGTGCCAGGGTCTGACCACCCTCAAAGGGGACAAAAAATGTAAAAATATCTAAAATCAGTATTGTGCAAATGCTGCTCCTTCTACCCTGAGGTGCTGAGGGTTTGGGCTAGACTCGTGTTACTCAATGAACATCAGCACCAGAGCAAGCCAGCCCTTTCCTAATTAATTTAGTCAATAAATCACTGACAGGAAATCTAAGGAATCACTCCCAAATTCCTCAGTTTAGGTTCCAATCTGAATTTAAAGCTATGTGTAGATATTGTGGTGTTAATGCTTCTGGTGACCCTGTCCCCAAAATATGTGTGCATTTTCATGGGCACACATGCATGCAAATGGGATGGAGTGTGTGCTGGCATCTAGAAAATGATAACAAATGATGCTAAAAATTGTTAGCACTTTGTGTTTTTCAGCACTAGGTAAACTTGCTGAATTAGTAGAGGGTCTTTCCCCCCTTGAGTATTAAAGTATCAGAATTTAAAGATGTTTAGTTTAGCTTAATTTGTTGTGGGGATTGTGGTTTGGTTGTTTTTTTTTTTTTTCCTTTTTAATACCACTACTGATAAATATCTCATGTCCATTGTGGTGGAAAGGAAGAAAACATTAAGTGACTTAAGACCAGTGACATTTCTACTGTATCATCACAATTTCAGGAAATCTGTAGATCTCAGTGGCAAATTATAAACTCCAGTCCTGAGTCTATTTTGATGTAGATCCAGCATTTCCCTGCTCACTATTCCAGTGTGCATCCCAGGATTTACCCTGCTGCTGGATCATTACAGAGCGTTTTGCCATCTCTGAGTTAGGGAAATCCTGACTGCTTGGTGAAGAAACTAATCCAGATAGGAATTCAGGATTAAGGATTAGCTGAAATGTTCTGGGTTTTACAGAAAAAAGCCAAGTATTTCCAATTTTTAGAGTATGAGGAAGCCTTTTTGATCACTGAACTTGCTATGCTGGACTTGTGGAGGAGCTTCCTTCTCCCACTGCTCCTGTGTCAGCACTGATGGGTGATTGGGAAAAGGAGCAAGGAGGGCAGAAGGTGCTGGAGGAGCTCAGCTTGGCACTCAGAACATGGGCAGCACCAAGAAAAGCCTGTGATCCTTTGTCTTCAACACTTCCCCCTCCCCTGCTTTCTGAGGAGAAGGACAGTTGCTAATTTTTTTTTTTTTTTTGGTATTTTTTTTAAAGAATCTCCTGCTGAGATGGTTTTTTTTCCCTCCCCTTGGTGCTAGGCATAAACGATGCCTCTTTCTATCTTCAGCTTCCCATCTGTTAGCAGAAAGTGATGAGTGAGGAAAACTGCTCAGGAAAGTAGGGTAGCTCCCTTCAGGAGGAGGTGTGGGGTGGCTGCACAAGTTCATTGTGACCATTTGCCTTCTTTGTCCTCCTTGCTAATAATCAGCAATTGGTTTGAACTCGTGCAAAGTATTTGTCTTTTAATTCCCTTTTTCTGGGCTTAAAATAAAACGACTTGGTTGGGTTTTCTGTTGCATATGTATGATTTCTTGCTGAGCTTCCAAAGAGGAGAGAGCCTCATGAAGAGAAGTGTTGAGAAGGTGAATCATTCCCCAAACCCAGATTCCTTCTCTGAGCGGGGGCAGGAGAGGGGAAAAGCAGAGCCAGGAGCTGGGAGAGGAGGAGCTGCACAGATTTGGCAGCAGCTCCCCTTGGAAAGATTCAGATCAAATCTCTTGGGGTGTCTCTGCTTCATCCCTTTTATTTTTCACCCCAAATTCAATAATTCTCCAATCCTTGGGCCAGTGTGAGTGTTTGGCAGCCAGGGACAGGAAACAGCAGGGAGAGCAGAGGACCAGGCTGAGGGGGCAGAAAGCCCTGAGGAAGAGGCTGATGATCCCTGCTGAACACCAAAAAGCTGCTGGGGAATAAGATCTCCTCTCTCTCCTGAGATGTCACTAATTTGGGAGGAAAGCTCCATTTTAATCTTGCATACAATTACAGAGCAAGCAAGGCTTCATTAGCTCAGGCAGGCACAGAGGGGGTTTCTTGATTTCCTCCCCTCTCTGTTGTGTAATTCTCCATTCGTGGTCTCCTCTCCTCATTTCTGCCATCCTTGTCTGGCTGAACTTTTCAGCTGGCTTGGTTTAATCCATTTGAGCTCTTGCTGCTGCTGCAGCAGAGGGCAGAGCTGGGCATCCCCAGGAGCAAGACCCCTGCAAGGGCTGCATCTCTCCCAATAATCAGAACATCTCGACAGGATTGGAAATCAGAATTTCTTTTGGTTTTGCATTGAAAGCTTGGACCTTGTCTTGTATTCTCCTATATCTTTTCTTTTTCCAGATCTTCTGTTATTTTATCCATGGATTCTAGAGTACATGCTGGCCTTTAATTGCAAAAACTTGTTTTCTGTACAAATTTGGATTCCTTTAATAATCCCAATAATTCTTTTATCTATCAGGGAGCAGCTTTTTCTTCCTCTGTAGTTTCCACTTAATCTTTTTTGATAATAATGAAAAGAATGAAGCCTTGTTATTTTTCATTATTTAACACAGATATCTTATAATTCTTTCCACGAACCTGATTTGATTTTGTTTTGTATTTGATTGTTTTAACCCAATACATGGCTTAATTAAAAAAAAAAAAAAAAACAAACCCAAAAAAGAAAAAACAAAAAAGCCTCAGGCTTTTATTTATGGATTAATTATTTTGAATTAATTAAAGAAACAGAAAGCCAAGTTTTTATACTCCCATTTCTGACACAGTGGCAGCAGCTGTGAATTATCCATGTTTGGTGTGTGTTTGTATTTACACCATTATTTTCCTAGTGGTGGAATGGAATTGGCTGCATTTCTCTTCCACCCCTTAAACAAACTTCCAATTTCCTACTTATTGGTATCTTTTGACATCCAGAAGTTTCCAAATTGCATCATCTCATGGAGTTTGTAGGTTTGTCCACGTGAGGGAAATGTCTCTTGCTTGACAGGTTGTTTGTCTTTGTGCTGCTCCATCCCCAATTTCCTGAACTCTCCTGATGCTTTGCTTTCCATATTCTGATTTATTGTTTTGTCACGGTGTTTAATGGACATGGAAATGGTTGCCTGAAACATTCCTGAGTTTTCTCTTCGACCTTTTTAGGGAATATCATCCTTCCTGGTATCTGATCTTGCTTGAGTTTTAATTCTATTTAGCAATTCACTCACAGCGACTGTTAAGACATTGTGATGATTTTAAAGAGGCTTTAGACATTTTGTAAAGACCTCTCTCTTGATTAACTTTCATGTACATTTAGCATTTGTGAAATACATCGAGTTTAGGAGGATTTTGCACTGGGGACTCTGCACTGTGACAAGTAATGGAGTTCAGCTACATCAGATGCTGATACCTGGTGCTTAGAATAAGAAATACAGGATTTTTTAAGAGGTAATCAGTGCTTATTTGGACCTAAATACCTCCAGTATCCAGTGCTGGGTTCCTAAGGACTCCTGAAGGCCACGGGGGTTTGAATTCCTGAATGAGAACGTGACTCAGCTTCTCCTGGCTGCATTTATAGGAATATCCTCCAGCTCAGGCTCAGCTCTGCAGCAATCCTCTGCTCCTCGTTATCTGCTCAGATAATTTAAAACTCTGCTGTGCTGGGGTTTCAGCTCCTTAAACGCTGTTCCTGCTCACCAGGAGACCTCAGCAGGACATCAGCTGCTGTGGCAGGAGCTGCCCAAGGTTCACCCTCTCAGAGTTTCTGTTCCCTGGGAGTCTCCTCGGGGTTGCTGTTCCCCAGGGTAATCAGGTTTTTGTCTTNATGTACAGCACCCCTGACCCAACCACATCCAAAATGCACTTTTTATTGACAGAATTTTACCAATGCCTACTGCCTATGCTAACATGGCATTTCTACTCTAAACCAATCTCTAAAATCCAACTCAGCAAAAGATGGGGGACGAGAGCAAGAACAAGGAGCACAGGGGCCACTCCCCAATTCCTCCAGCTTGTCTCTTCAGCCCCAGATACTGAAAATCCCAGATTCTACATTTACATTCTATGATAAACTAAATACTGCTTATTTTGAATTCTCTCAGCTTGTGATTCTTCATCCACTGTGGGCATTCACTGCCATGGCAGGGATCAGAGGCAGTGTCCTCCTGGGCTCTGTGTGAGGCTCTGACCCCCCTGTACAGATCCCAGACCCCCTGTCCGGTCTCCAAACCCTCCAGGGTGGCCACAGGGATGTCCTGGACTCCAATATCTCCCTTTATTTTCAGGCTGCTGTGCTGGGGCTCCAGCAGGTTTGTGAGACCCTGGGATCATTTCCACTCAGGAATCCCTGGGAAACAGCCTTGGGATGTGCTGAGGTTGGGATAAACCCTGGGTCTGGCAGCTCTGCCCTGGCACAGCTCACACCTTGCTACAAACATGATTTACACCACCTCTACTCTTGCTTTACAGTTTTTGACCTTGTGGTTTATTTCTCATCTTATACCCAGTGATAGAGAGCACAAAAGATTTGGTTTTATCAGGCATCAGGACTTAAGACCAATTTCAGGTCTTTAAATGTATTTTGATGCATTGTTTAAAACTGTCTTCTGGAAGTGGAATATTCACTGTAATAAACGCCAATCACTCGCTTTTTAGAATTTATGAAAATTTAATAAGGAATAAAAATTGGTTATATAAAAAAATACAAATGTAACAATAATAAAAGTTAAAACAAATTTTTAGAGTCAGGACAAATCATGAGACAATAAAAAACAAAGAAAGGCAGCCCAGGCTGTGGCCCTGCCCCGTCCCAGACAAAGGCTGGTCAGGAGAAGGCCCCTAGACAGGAATCTCTCTCTTTTTGAGGAACTTCTTTATGAATATGCATATTTTATTTAAAACAGTTATTTTTCAGCTGGTACTTGTCTTTCAACCCTCTGGCATCTGCGAGTCTGGTTCTAAGTCAAAAGAGGTTGTTTCTGTTGATAAGGAAAGCCATCAATTCTTCTTCACTAGAAAATTCAGGGGTCTCTGCAACTGTTATCTTTGTGCAAAGAATTCTTGATTATTTTCTCTCTTTCTTGAGCTAAAAAGAATATCACACACACATAGCTTCTATTTTAATTACTAAAGCTTGATGTTAATTACAAAACTCCATTCACTATATTATTCAAATGTTAATACAGCATAACTTTTCTACCTAGCACATTGCATACAGTAAATATCTGTGTAGAGCCACACAATGTGACTTTTTCACATTCACCTACCACACAGGCTTGGGGTCATGTGAGGTTCTTACTGCCCTTTGTTTTGTTTTTCATCATTTTGCTGCAGCTTTGTCACCTGTGTCCCAAAGCCAACTCGCAGCAACCCTGTGTTCCACTTACATAAACTTCATTTTTTATATTTAATGAAACTTGACTTCCTGCCCAGAGATAAATCTTTGATGTGCTCCGACCTGCCTGCATTTCTATTACCTGTGTCTGTAAAATCACTGTTTAATAGTAGGAAATAAAAAAAGAAACTCCTTGTTGAGAATATTTGCTCAATGAGCAGGGAAATCACTTTTGACAGCTAGAATATGCATTGGGCCTTTAAGGCAAACAAGCAAAAAAAAAGATAAATCTATACAGAAGGGCTTTTCCTTTCTTCCCTGCACTGTATGGGGGAAAGTACAGCTGAAAAATACAATTAGATGGCAAGATGCTTTATGTGGCCTAAAGCACATGTAAGATTTACTCATAAGAAATAGTCAATTTAATTATGTTTATAGAAAGCCGGGCATGGGAGAGATAATGAATCCATACAGTGGCCAAAAGAAATTTCTGTGTCTAATCCCCAGTGGTAATTGGGTTCTTTTTCCTAAATGGCCACTGTGAGTTACTATTTTATTTTGCAACTTTCTCTTGTTCACAAGGTTCAGAATTAGGAGCCCTGCAGGCTCCAAATCCCATTTTCAGAGCTTGTTTTTTTCCCTTTGTTCCTTTCCTCCTTCCTGTCCCCTGTGCTTACCTCACTGCAGCTCTGTCCTGGCCAGGCAGTCTGGCCAAAATAGCTGCAGCCATCTGGAGCAGCCATGGGAACCTCAGTGACTTCCTCTCTGCAAATGTCAGCTCCAACCTCCTCTCCTCTGCTTGCTGCTCCTTCATTTTCTTTTCTTTTTTTGCTGTTCATTATTCAGCAAGGTGACTGTTTGATTGTGGGGATGTGCAGGGAGGGCTCTGCTCTGCCCCTCTGTCCTGCCCATTTTCCAATCCACATCAGGGTCTGGATTTGTCATCTCTGCTGGGAGATCCATCAGGATGTGCTGCAATTATATTGAGATTCAATGTAAGTGCAGAACCGTCTGAGTTTTCTTTTAAAAGATACAAAGAAAATAAAATTCAGACAAGCCATTATTTTTCAATTAAGATGATTTTTTCCCATATCATTCCCAGCACATTTTTGTGTTTTCAGATGTTTGGTGAGTTCCTTTATTTCCTAATAAGCAAACCAAGCCTTGCTTTCCTTCCATTATGGTTATTCCTGCCACTTGCAATTAGATTTTGTTCTGGTTTTAATAAGCCATGCTTATATTTGTACAGTTGTTTAAAATCATTCTCCAGGACCTTGACAAGGGAAAATTAGGAGCACATTAAAAATGATCCTTGCATTAAGTCAGTTTAACAGTGATTTTAAGCCCATCTTCTGAATAAAATGATGAATGTTTTAGGTCTCTCCAGGTTAGGGTTAGGACAGAGCCTGGCTCCTGGCTCTGGATGTCAGAGCTGCAGCACTGCTGGGCTGAGTTTGGCTGAGCAGGGTTTAAGCAGGCAGGACTAACCCCACACAAAGCTGAGCCCAAGGCTCCTGGGGGCAGCACTGAAGGAGGACTCCAGTGTTTGGTTGCTTTAATGGTCTGCAGAGCAAAGTGGTTTTTATTACCAGACCTGTTTTCCTGAGCATTTTCACAGTCTATAAGTTAGGAATTAATAACGCATCATTTGTACTTTGGAAATTCTCATTTTGTTGAAAATTGAGGGGTGATGTGGCAGCCTCCTCATCTTCAAAGTCTTCTTTTAGGTCTTTGTTGTGGCCCTTGGAGTTCTCTGTGCTTTGGCAGCATTCACACAATCCCTCCAGTGCCTCAGATTGCAGCTGGAGCTTTCTGACATCCTCCAAGGAGAATTTCCAGGGTGTAATGCAGACCCATCATTTACAAAGGGCTGTGTCCATTCCAGCTGCCACCCTTGTGTAAATCCATCTTCTCTGGGTCCAGACTCTGAGAGCAGAGTGGAGTTGGGGACAATAAATGGTGACGAGAGAAGGTTACTAATGAACAGAATTTTCCTTCCTAGGGCAAATCTTGGCATTGAGCTGCTCCTGCTCAGGAGGGAGTTTATAAAATCACAGAATGCCAGGATGGGGCAGGGACATTTCCCACTGTCCCAGGCTGTTCCCAGCCCTGCCCAGCCTGGCCTTGGGCACTGCCAGGGATCCAGGGGCACCCACAGCCACCCTGTGCCAGGGCCTGCCCACCCTCCCAGGGAACAATTCCAATTTAATTTCAGTTTTTCTCACTCGCTTGGTGTCCGGGTACCTCCACCAGAGAAGAATTTCTTCACGACCTTCTTGTCTTTTCTTCCCACCTCCAAATCCTTTGCAGAGAAATGTAGGCCTGACAACTCCCAACCAAAATTTCCTCTGTAAAAAAAAAAAAAAAAATAAATGGGGTCGTTTCAAGCATTAGGAGCGAGTCCTTGAACTGCTTTTGGAATTGCCTGTGAGAGGCTCAATATCCCCTTGCTGTGAGACAGGGATGGACACCTTGGAAAGGCAGGGAGTCACAATTTGTACCAACTTTTCTTTCCAAATCTTTTCCTCCTGGAACAAGGTCAGGAGGGTTATTTTTTCATATGCCCCATTATTAGATTTTTTCACCTCATTAATAGGAAACCCTTGAGGAGTTAAGCAGATAAGGAAATCCTGCAGGATATAAAAGCTTTTTTTTTTTTTTTAATTTTAGGTGCTATTTTTAAAGGAATAGACATTTGGGTACGTATTACTTGTACAGAGATTCTTTCAAGCACTAGAAATCTGAATCTGCCACTGTTTCAGAGGCAAATAAAATTTGCCTCTATTTTTTCCTAAGCCAGGTTGGATTAATTGGAAAGAAATGGAGAAAGAAAAGTTGTTTCTGACTGATTCAGATGTGCTTAGGAAGGCAACTTTGAAGGTTGGCAATTCTGAGAGGGGAACAAAATGGCATTTTGCATGAAATATCTGAATTATTGCTGTGATTTCAGTATCCAGGCCAGGCTGATGAGCCTTGTGCAAGGCCATCATTCAGCAATCTGCAGCAGCTCACTGAGCACTTGGGGCTTTATTTATTATATTTATTGGTGACTTTGGGCAGTCCTGGGAGGGAAAGGAGGGTGGAGAACACACAGAAATGGCTGTGAAGAGAGAGGAGACAATGAAAATTGCCTTGGCCACCAGGAAGCTTTGCAGAGAACCTTTTAAACTCCTCATCTGACACATTTTATTCTCACCACTGGTGCTGCAGTGCCCAGGATGTGCTGCTTTAGACACTCAGGGTGACAGAGGTGGGGAAAGCACAACCCTGGTGGCTCTGGGTTAATTTTGGGAGGATGAGTGAGCCCCTGGCTGCTCCTTGGGAGGATGCTCAGGGCTGGGACAGTCCCTGCTTTTCCAGGGAAAGGTGTCAAACACCTCGTGCAATCCACAGAGTGAATCTGGTGTGGGGCTCCCTCCTCCAAGAGGCCTTTTCAGTCCACCTGGCTGGAGTTGGAGGGAGGAGTTCTGAACTTGGTGCCTCCTCCTTCTTTTATATATTAATTAATTAATTAATTAATTAATTAAAAAAAAATATATAAGTGAAGAGTCTGTCCTCTTTCTTTAGCTGCTCTGGGTGCTGCTGAGGGATTTATCTTATCTGTGTTTATTTGCTGGATAAGAAGCAAAAAGCGTTGCATCTGATATTCCCAAATCGGAGAGCAAAGAGTTAAATATTTAATGTCATAAACAACCATAAATACTGACTATGATGGGTTTGGATTTTTCCTTGTGATTTTTTGGCTGCAGTTACTCAGACTGCCCCCTGCAAGGCTTCAGTATGGATGGTGCTGCAGGTGGTGCTGCTCCTTCCCAGCACAATAATCCACATTTAATGTGTCACTTCTGAAAGGATAATGTACACGTATAGCTGCTGACAAATGCTCCTCTTTTGTTTCCCAGAGTAACAGGCTGTTACACTGGTTTCATCTTTATCCTCTCGATCTCAGAAAATAATGAAAAATCCTCTTGCCATCCCGTTTACCTGTGGTAGGAGACAATGCTGAGAGCCCCTGGCTTTCTCCCACCACTGAACACCTGCGGGGAGGGTTCATGCTTCAGATTTTCCTCCTGAAGAGTTGTCTCTCCTTTCTTTTCCCCTTCTTTTCCCCTTCTTTCCCCCTTCTTTTCCCCATCTTTTCCCTTTTTTCCTTTTTTTCCCTTCCCCCCCCTTTCCCCCTTTTCCCACTTTTTTCCCTTTTCCCCCTTTTCCCCCCTTTCCCCCTTTTTCCCCCTCCTTTCCTTTCCTTTCCTTTCCTTTCCTTTCCTTTCCTTTCCTTTCCTTTCCTTTCCTTTCCTTTCCTTTCCTTTCCTTTCCTTTCCTTTCCTTTCCTTTCC
>VXBR01007170.1:0-12224 GCA_013400215.1 Cisticola juncidis | reverse complement strand
CCCTTTCCCTTTCCCTTTCCCTTTCCCTTTCCCTTTCCCTTTCCTTCCCTAACCTTCCCTTTTTCCCCCTTTTCCCCCCTTTCTCTCTTTTTCCCTCTTTCCCTCTTTTCCTTTCCCTTTCCATTGTCTCTCCTGTGGTGCAGTGAGAAGTGTTAAACTCACAAAATTTGGGTGATTTCCTTGGGTAAGCCTCACCTATCAATGCTCACACATAGAAATTCCTGCATTTTTACATTTTCAGCATTATCAGATACCAGTTCCTCTTCGGCCCTGCCGAGCATGGAGGCCAATCCAGATCCCAAAATCAAGTAAATGCCAGGAAAAAAACCCACTGACATTTCCAACAGAATCTCCTACACGGATTGTTTGTTTCATCCAAGCATGGAGCTGGATTAAGTTTGCTTAAAAATCCCATTGCAGCTGGATTCTCAAATAATGCTTTGGTAAAGTTGACAAGGACTCGGGTGCTCAGAATGTGCCTGGGACAGGTGGCCTCTGCTGCTTGATGGGCTTCTTAAAATCTCTTAAAATTGCAAGTTTGCATGAAGAATTTAAGATTAATGCACTGGCAGCAATTAATGCATCATCTCTCACATCTTTGTGTGAGGTAGAGGGTAAATCCCAACCTCCCTCTTTCCTTGGGCTTTTGGCATCCATCAGGAGCTCAGAAACAGCTCTTTGTTTCTTTTGTCTTTATCATTTTTCTCTCAAATAGTTTTCCTCCAGGACTTTACTTCCATTATTTCCATATATATTTGAAATTTTTGCCTTCCAGCTGAAATTTTTATGGTCCCTAAATCAAAACGGTCCCATTATAAACTTACAGCCAGTTTGGTAATGTAACAACTTAATATTGTTATATAAACATGTTTTTTTGCAAGAAAATTTGTTTTGAGTGAAACCATATGCACATGTTAATGGGAAATATTTTTCACACTTCTTCTTTTCTGCCATTCTTTGTATTTTTCTCAATGCTTATAAATAGCATTTCCCTCTCAAACTCCTCTGATGAGACCATACAGCAGATTTTTTTAAGCTGTAACTGGAGTAGGATTTTAAATGTCTTGGATGTGATTCCAAACAGAGCTGTAGGAGAGTAAAATACACATGTCTTCCCTGATTGATTATATAGCTATAATTATACTGAGGGCCTGGTATGGTATAAACCACTGGATCAAAGCTCCTTTAATAGATAAACCATCATTGACTGTTTTATGTGTAAATCAATCCATGAGGACTCCTCACTGTGGAGCTTCTGCTGGGGAACTTGATAAAATGATCTTTATTGGAGTTCCCATTTGTTCTCTGGAGAGGCTGCAGTTCTCATCTGGACTCTTTCCCACCTTTTTCCTTGCAGTACTTTTGGGGGGCTGGAGCTGTGAATTTTGACAGGTTTGAGGTGACCTCCATTGCCTTCCAGCACCACAGTGCATTCTGTTTATCCTGTGTAAGAAACGCCAATCACTCGCTTTTTAGAATTTAGGAAAACTTAATAAGGAATAAAAATCGGTTATATAAAAAATAATACAAATGTAATAATAATAAAAGTTAAATTTTTAGAGTCAGGACAAATCATGGACAATAAAAAACAAAGAAAGGCAGCCCAGGCTGCAGCCCAGTCCCAGACAAAGGCTGGTCAGGGGAAGGCCCCTAGACAGGAATCTCTCTCTTTTTGAGGAACTTCTTTATGAATATGCATATTTTATTTAAAACAGTTATTTTTCAGCTGGTACTTGTCTTTCAACCCTCTGGCATCTTCGAGTCTGGTTCTAAGTCAAAAGAGGTTGTTTCTGTTGATAAGGAAAGCCATCAATTCTTCTTCACTAGAAAATTTAGGGGTCTCTGCAACTGTTATCTTTGTGCAAAGAATTCTTGATTATTTTCTCTCTTTCTTGAGCTAAAAAGAATATCACACACACATAGCTTCTATTTTAATTACTAAAGCTTGATGTTAATTACAAAACTCCATTCACTATATTATTCAAATGTTAATACAGCATAACTTTTCTACCTAGCACATTGCATACAGTAAATATCTGTGTAGAGCCACACAATGTGACTTTTTCACATCTTGTAAATTGTGTCTGCAACAAAGATCTGCTTGGCAAGCAGAGCTCCCCAGAGCTTGGTGTCTCACACCTCAATTTCCTGGGAAATTCAGTGCAGGGAATTGTTGAGCTGTCAGCACTGGCTGCCCACTTGATTTGAGAAATATTGCTCCATCCTCACCACGGGGTTTCTGTCCAGCCCATGGATTGTGTTTTAGGAATGGGAGGGACCCCCCAATTAGGAATTGGAGGGACCATAGAGATCATCTCACTGCACTCTGCCATGGCAGGGTCACCTCCTGCTGTCCCAGGCTGCTCCAAGCCCTGTCCAATCCACCCTTGGGCACTGCCAGGGATCCAGGGGCAGCCACAGCTGCTCTGGGCACCTGTGCCAGGGCCTGCCCACCGTCTCAGCCAGGAATTCCTGCCCAAAATCCAATTTAACTTCACCCTCTGTCAGTTTGAAGCCATTCCCCTTGTCCCCAGTCCCTCTCCAGATCTCCTGGAGCCCCTTTAGGCACTGGAAGGGGCTCTAAAGTCACTCTGAACCCTTCTCCAGGCTGTCTCCATGACAAACATTTGACTTTTTTTGCTCAGTGTGGTTGTGTGAGAGTGGAAGGGATGTTGTCCCATGTCACTGTTTCATCCCAGCCTCACTTCCCTGGGGAGGGATCAGCTCAGAGCTCCCCTGTTTGAGCAGTAACTTTAGGGTTTGGTTTTTTTTCAGGTGTTTGTTGTATTGTGGGGGCTTTTGTTGAAATTCATCTCCTGCCTTAACATCCAGCTGCAGCTGGAAAGGTCTTTTCACTCTTCTCCATGGCTGCCCCTCCTCCCTTTACAGGAACTTGGCCCCTTCCCTGGCCCTGCTGCTGTTCCCTTTTCCACTTCACATTCCCTGGAGAGCCCTGGGGTGTCTGAGCTCTGGCTCCCACATTTTCACCACATTTTTCTGAAAAGCAAAGGCCTTCTGTGTTATCTCACAGTGGCTTCTTTTCCATGTGATTCCCTTGGTGGGAGGCACTTTGGAAATCCTACAAATACCCCCTGGATTTAATAGATGCAAATATATGGATTTTCCCTGATCCATGTGCACGTGGCAGGTCGTGAGCCGTGACTTCCCTTTACCAAAAAGGAAAACTCTCTTCCTTTTTTATTAATAAAATATATTTATCTATGTGCTTATCACTAGGCACAATAATCTCTTTTTATTTTCCTGGTATTGGTGCCAGGATTGCTCATCTGTATTACTCCTGTATCTGCTATAAAAAAAGAGAAAATAATGACCCAGTCGTCCCCACTGGATAAATATTCCCTGTCTCCTCTGCCTCTCTGCAGCTTCTTCCAGACCAAGTTTGCTCATTGCACATTACACACAAACTTATTTTCCTAAAATCATTTCTGAAACCCAAAATGTGGCCTCAAGCTTTAAAGCTTTAGTCTTTAGTTTCCCTGGCTTTAATTTTTTGGATTTTATCCTTTGGATACCTCACAGATTTGTTTTTCCCAAGTCCTCCCCTCCTCCTGTATTTCTTTTTAATCCTGTTTTTCCATGCAACACTCCTTTGCATTTTTTCCCAAATTCCTGCCCAGATGGAGAGTTTTATATTCTCTGAGCTGTCAGGTTTTGGTGTGCAGGGTTTTTAGCTGCAAGGTCAGTCCATGGGAAGTTCTGCTATTCCTAATGAAGGATAGGTGGCACTCTTGTTATTTTTGTTTGGTTCCTGAAATAACAGGTGTATCTGCTCTCTCAGGTTTCTTTTTATAGAGTAAGTGCTTTAGAGAGTGTTCTTGAACCTGAAGAGGATTTGATTTTATTATTTTTTTAATGTGAACATGTACTTCAGTTGCATGAGTCTGTGGCTGGATCACAGCACTCTCTAGGAAGAGAAAATGTTATTTTCATGCAGACCTTAAGGAAATATACTCAGTTATATATGGCACTGCCTCATTTTACATATACAATATTTGATTTTTTTCTATTTTCTTTCTGTTTCATAAGGGGAAGAAGAAAGCCAACAAAGCCTTTAATATAATTTAAACTCCAGTTATTAATACCTTTATTCTTTGTATTTTCTTGTTAGTTTTGGATTTGAAGCACAGGCTAAAGCTGGCATGGTAATCCTACATGTTAGCAAGTCCTAAATAGCCCAGAGAGCCTTCACTCCTTAGAGCAGGGCAGTAAATCTGTCTTGCCCTAATTCTATCAGTTCATTGTAAAATTGGATAAGTTTGTGAGTTTGTTTTGTGCTCTGAAAATCTGAAATGGCACAGGACACTGGGAGAGGTGTGTGGGGTTTGGGGTTTGGGGTTTGGNGGGGTGTGGGGTTTGGTGTGTGGGGTTTGGTGTGTGGGGTTTGGTGTGTGGGGTTTGGGGTTTGGGGTGTGGGGTTTGGTGTGTGGGGTTTGGTGTGTGGGGTTTGGTGTGTGGGGTTTGGGGTTTGGGGTGTGGGGTTTGGTGTGTGGGGTTTGGTGTGTGGGGTTTGGTGTGTGGGGTTTGGGGTTTGGGGTGTGGGGTTTGGTGTGTGGGGTTTGGTGTGTGGGGTTTGGTGTGTGGGGTTTGGGGTTTGGGGTGTGGGGTTTGGTGTGTGGGGTTTGGTGTGTGGGGTTTGGTGTGTGGGGTTTGGGGTTTGGGGTGTGGGGTTTGGTGTGTGGGGTTTGGTGTGTGGGGTTTGGTGTGTGGGGTTTGGGGTTTGGGGTGTGGGGTTTGGTGTGTGGGGTTTGGTGTGTGGGGTTTGGTGTGTGGGGTTTGGTGTGGGGGGTTTGGGGTTTTCTGGAGCTGTAAAGGAAGATTGGAGCTTTAAATTTCAGCTCCCTGGGATGTTTTTCCAGTTCCATGGAGGAAGGTTCCATTTAACCTCGGTGCTTGGTCCCTGCACATCAGATCACTTATTGTCACTTACTGTCACTGATTGTCCCCTGGGCCAGATTCCTCCCTTTATTCCTGACCCACTCCCCAATCCATGGATTCTGTCCCAGCTCTTCCCTGAGAGAGAAGAGCTCCTGCCCCACGATTGAAAGGATGAGCAGAGATAAAAGTTTCCATCCTGCCTCTGTCCAGGAGTGTGAATCTCTTCCACATGAAATAAATACTCATTTTTTAATACTCACATGTAAAAAAAATATATTTTGTGGCGTATTCTGGCAGTGCAAACATCTCTGTGGTGGGGTCACATTTTCTCCAGGGCCACAGATTTTTCTAGGGAATTGCTCAGCTGAAGCCCTCCAAGCAAAGCCATCCCAAGCTCTGGATCTCCAGTAAAGCTTGTTTGTGCAGTTCAAACAGAAATTTAAATAGGTAATATAGAGAAAAAAGATGTTAATTCCAGACCAAAGAACCCAACACGCTTGTGTGGATGTCATTGGAAAATCCAGAATAGGTGTTACTCCCTAAGCATGGCATAATGTGCTTTGGGAGTTTTAATATATTTTTTTCAAGCTTAAATTTTAGTTAACTGCAGTTTAGATTTCTGGACTTTATGCTGGGATGGTATAAACTTAGATAAAGCAAATCTCTCTTGAAAGGGTTTCCAGTCTAATTTAGTTTTTAGGTATCTCCACTTTAAAATATCTAGTTAGTATATGTTCACTGGGGAAAGAGTAGTTGATTTTAATTTTCATGATGATTGGATTATGGAATTAAAAGTTGATAGAACAAGTTATTTTATTGGTTGAAGGAACATAACTCTGCAGTTTATATTTTTGGTGCCATCTCTTGTAACACAAGCTTGTGTATTACTCATCCCTCTCTTCTCCTGCAAAGTCTTTTGGATTTTTTTTATTTCCTTTTAAACTTCAATACCCTGGAGTGTTTGAATTGAAATAAAAATCTATTTTTGGGCAGGAAGTTTTCTTGATGTTTTGGATAACATTTACTTCTACTTTCTAATGCCAAATCATCTTTCAAGCTGGTGCCATTAAGGCAGAGAATTCTGTGGTTTGTATAATAATACAAGTCCCAAATGGTGGCACTTATTGAAGTTAACACTTTTTGCCCAACTGTGGGAGTACCAGCATCTTTGAGAGATTCCAATTTTGGTTCTTATTTATGCTTGACATTTAATGTGCTTGACATTCTGATTATTTTACACCTACCTAATTTCTTCTAGCTCCAGGGATAATGACAATATTTTAAGCATCTGTGAAGTGTAGCTGTATGTTATGGAGCAGGTGCAGTGCTACAAATGGCAGGAAAATGTCCCTAAAATATTTCTGGAATCTTTGTTTTTTGTGTTGCATATCCCAGGGTCAGCTAGAGTTTCTCACCAGCTTGGTCTGGTTATTTTTTATCCAGTTATTAGCCATATATATATATATTATCCTGTTATTTAGCCATATATCTATCTCTGTGTGTACAGGTGTAAATAAATCACATTATCTGGCCTGGGTGCTCACGTGGTGTCCTCTGTGATCCAGGGGTGAGGCATTAGAGAGTTTTCCAAGTTGTTGCTGCAGATTTGTATTTTCCCTAAATTTTGAATTAAAATGGGCTGTAAAAGAAGATATTATAAAATCCAGCCTTTAAACTGAGCTCCTATGTCCATGCACACCTTTAGTGTAGAACTTACAGCTGCCCTGTGTCTTGGTTTATTGATAATTGGGATATAACCTGAGAAATGAAAATATATGGAAAAAAATTACCCAAATGACTGTAAGTACACTCTGTGTAAAGCCTTTACTCTCTCTTTGCAAAGTAATTTCATTAATCTTTTGGAGCTGTATTCCCATTTATTATGTGGTTCCCTGCAGTCATGTCAGGTTTTAGGCTCTTTTGAAAAGGTTAAACTGGTTATCAGGGAAAGAGAGGAGAGAACAGTGGGAAAACCAAGTTCTTCAAAGAAGTGCAGCTGCTGGCCACAATTTCCTTTTTCATGTACTGGAAATCTCGTGTTGCATTTGGCATCACATGAAGAGTGAAGGAGAAAAATTAAAATACTTTATTTTACAGGCCCATGTGGGTACATTTAAATACTCACCCAAGTCCTCCCAAAAAAATCACCATGGCCCAGCAAGGGCTTCTTGAAGCAGCCCTGACTGAACAGGTTATGGGAGCAGTTTTAAAAATCCCTTTATTTTGCAATCTTGCCACCTGGTGGTACAGCCTGATAATAAATATTTGGTTACAAACCTGTTCCAAAAGTGGAATTTTCTTTGGTAGACGAAGCCTTGAGGCTGGAATTTCAGACTGGACCCTGCAGAGGTTCCTGTGTTGAGCAGGCAGGTTCAGGGTGTCCTTCCTTCCCTGTGCTGGGGCAGTGCAGGGCTGTGCATCCCTTGGATTAAACACCCTGGAGTCCCAGCAGAGGTGGCTTGGGTTGGGAGGGACCTTAAAGATCACCCAGTGCCACCCCTGCCATGGCAGGGACACCTCCCACTGTCCCAGGCTGCTCCAGCCCTGTCCAGCCTGGTCTGGAACATTCCAGGGATCCAGGGACAGCCAGAGCTGCTCTGGGCACCTGTGCCAGGGCCTGCCCACCCTGCCAGCCAGGAATTCCTGCCCAAATCCCACCCAGCCCTGCCCTCTGGCAGTGGGAGCCATTCCCTGTGTCCTGTCCCTTGTCATTCATCCCTCTCCACCTTTCCTGCAGCCCCTCCAGCCCCTGCAGGGCCACCCTGAGGTCACCCCAAAGCTTCTCCTGTCCAGGTGAACAATCCCAGCCTTTCCTGCCCATCCCTGGGATCATCCTGGAGCCTCCTCTGGGCTCTCCCAGCAGCTCCCAGGGCTGGGGCAGCTCTCACCTGAGGGGCAGAAGGGCAGAATCCCAATCCCTTTCCTGCTGCCCATGCAGGGATGGGGATTTGGGGTCCCCCCACGTGGCTGGGGCATGTCCAGCCTCTCACCCACCTGCACCTCCCAGTCCTTCTCCCCTGGGCTGCTCCATCTTTTCATCCCCACCAGTCCCTACAGGGAAGAGAAAGCCTGGAGACTCTGTGTGGTCCTGGAATGCTGTGTTGTGCATTAATATTCACATATTGAATGTTTGAATTCTGAAATGTAATTTACAAAGCAGTGTATTTGAAATGTAATTTACAAAGCAGTGGTGTCCATGTCCTGGAAATCCCAGGTGAATTCTACAAACTGAACTGACCCAAGTTATGCTGAGAATATTTAAGGGGTGTTGCTATACCTGAAACAAGTCCCACAAATGCCAGCAATACCGAATTTAAATGTGTTTGGACAGTTTAAATGCCCATTTGGGCACAGGGTGGAGAGGGAGCAAAGCCCACGATGTGCAAAGCCTGGCAGAGCTGAGTCAGTGGAGCAGCAGGGGCAGCTCATTCCTTTGTGCCAAGCCAAGATGAAGCAGATGTGGTGTCTGCAGGGAAATCCTCATTTATAATGAAAGATGTTTTTACATGGTGCTCAAAGGGCCTTAAACAATCCAGTTTTAGCAAGCTGACTCCAAACATGATTTACTGAGGGGTTGATGAATTGATCATTAGCTGAGCTCACCAGTCACAAGTGGCTGTTTGCTCTGCCAGGAGTGTCCCCTCGGGCTCTGGGGTGTGACACAGAGGAGCCCAACACAGTTCTGTGCCTTGGGTCAGAAATGGCATCAGGCTGCAGCACCACAGCTCCTTCTGGGACCAAAACAGGAAAAATGGATTTATTTCTGGCACCGTGTCCAAGGAGGTCTCTCCTTGCTGCCTGTCATTCCCTGCACCCTCCTGAGCATCCCTCATGGAACCAGGATGTCACTGGAATGCCACTCCTGTGTCACCAGCCAGGATTCTCCATGTCACCTCTCTGCTGACCCCAAGACCTCTCAATTATCCCCTTCCAAGCTCTTATATCATGCAAGGAAAACCAGGGGAATGTTCCCCCTGCTGCCCTCTCTGCTGGCCTTCCCCTCTCAGACACAACACACACACACGGAGTTTTCAGTCTCCAAAAATTAGATTTAAAATCACATTTATTTACAAATAGGAGAGGCCAGAGGGCTGCAGCTCTGATAAATGGGTGAGAAGAGATATCACTGAGACTGATGTCTGTGTTTTCAAGCTTTTAATTCACATCTTTGGCCACAGAGTTGGAACTTTTTAATCACTTTATTTTACTGCAAAATATCCCTAACTATTTATGACACTGGATGTTTGCTCTTGGATCTGTTTCTCCTGTGGGGTATCCTTTAGATCAATCCTTGTTTGTTCTATTAATTTGCTTAATTCTCTGGGGTTTGTCAAGTCTAATTATCTCCTTTCTTTCTTCCAGTTTTGAAATCAAGATTGATTAGCCAACACAAGAAGACCCAGCTGGTTATGTGACTCAGAACCCTGTTTATGAAGCACTTGCTCCTTTTTACGAGACAACTGTAAGTTGTTTCTTTTTCTCTTCCTCCCTCAAATTAAAAAAAAAAAAATTCTACTGTTGTAACTTCATAGAAATTCTGGAAAATTCTTGAGGAATTCACTTGTATTGGTAAAGACAATCTTGAATTTTGGCTTGGTGACGCCAGCCAAGGACACAGCAGTGCTCTGTTCACTTTGCCAGAGAGTTTTTCCACATAATGTTGGTTTTACATGGTTTAAAGAGAGGTTCCCTCAGTTAGGAAGATCAATCTGCTTCTCTTTATGTTGAGTTATGTGAAAAGTGGGGTCAGGGAATGTGACAAACCCGTTTTGGGGTCGCTGCTGGGGGGTTGTGTGAGAGATGCTGGATCCCAGCATGGACGTGGTGCAGGAGGAGTTGGCACCTCTGCAAACCTCTGGCAGAATTCTGCATTCCCCCACAGCCCCCAGACCCTGGGATGTGGGATTAAATAATCCTTCCTCTGTACTTGATTTAGGTTTTGTTTTTTTCCACAATCACAAATTTGTTTTTCATAAGGCAAACCCTCAATTTTACTCACAAACTAGAATTTGTCAGGTAAAGTATCAGTTGTGTCTGGAATGCAAGTGTGGGGATGCAGAAATGAAAGTTCCAGCAGTAATAATTATTATTACTGCTTAATTATTTTTTTGATCTCTACCATGAGCTATGTTTTATCAGCTCAACTTAATAAAAGTATTAGACCAGGTGGAGTGCTGATATGTTTGTCATCGTGTTTGATGTGGTGTGAATCTTACTTATCCTATTTATGTGAAAATGCTCTTCCTTAGCAGTGATGAGGCTTTAATTTCTGTACCCAGGTGGGGGGTTTAATTATGAAATTTTGGAAGCCCTACATTTGCAGGGTGTTCCATTCAGATGAGCAGGAATCCAGCCAGTGCTATAGGAATGGGGCAGCCCCACATCATCTCCAGTTTTTCTTTAATTTTAACTGCACTGACAGCCAGGCAGGCTGGGCTGGCTGAACTTCATAATTTTGTTAAAAGGGCATTGCCCAGCTGCCACTGATGGTATAAAAATTCCATTATTTGTTAAGTGGAAGGAACAAACTGGTATTTATTCTGAATTTTCTCTTGAATAGCAAGTGATTCTAGTAACTTGCAAGTGGTGACACAGTGAATGTACAATCTCTATTTTCATTTGTTACCTCTCTTGTTGCTGAAGGTTCATTAACCAAGGGGGGAAAATGAGGTATAATATTCAAACTATTGGAGAAAAATGGGAAAATAGCACTCACTATTACTTACACTATTACTTCCCAGTAAGTTTTGGGCTTATGAAATAGTAGAACCAACAAAGAAAAATTAGTAAGTATTAACTGTGAAATAGTTTTGTAGAGTGAAGTATAAGCTTAGTATTCATTTTTATGATGGCAAGGAGATGTCTGAGCAGATTTGCTTTATGACAACAATTAATATATTCCAAAAATATTGAGATTAGTTAGCAAGTTACTGGGGAAGAGAGAGAACACACTCTTTTTTCAACAAGTAAATGTGGGAAACAGAAAAATGACAAGAGCACCCTGTTGGTTTGGTTGTCTGTGCACAGAACTCTCCCTCTCCTGTGGTGTGTGGAATGACTGAAAGCTCAACAGGAGAAGCACAAAGAAATGAAAAACTCAGATTCAAAGGTTTTGCTGGTTTTCTGTGGGTACTGAAGGGAGCTCTCCATAGATTGGAGCTCCAAGTTCTGTGTAGCTGCTGTGCAGAATTCTGGTTTAGATTGAATTTTTCTGTATTGTATATTGAAAAACCCGAAACAACAACTGTTGTGTTAGCAGGTTTATAACAGTAATGATGTTGTACAAAGTGACACTTGCACAGCTTTAATGCATTCAAAATATTATGCAACATAAACGTGGAGAGAAATTACTCAAAGTTTTGCTTCGAGTTTTGTTTTGTGTCTTGTTTTCCACGGGTAATTTCCAGATGCAGTTCCACTCAGGTGATGAGTGTACCTATGGTTCTCACCTCCATGGAAATGTTTGATGGGCTCTTTTAAATAAAACTAACCCAGCTTGTACCAAAATGTCCTAGTAGGTGTCTATTTTTTCTTCAGTATGGAGCAGAATGAAAACATGGTCATAATGAGTGTGTGGGCATTTGTGTCTTGTTTTCCACTGGTAATTTCCAATTGCAGTTCCACTCAGGTGATGAGTGTACCTATGGTTCTCACCTCCATGGAAATGTCTCTTTTAACTAAAACTAACCCAAAATGGTACCAAAATGTCCTAGTAGGTGTCTATTTTTTCTTCAGTATGGAGCAGAATGAAAACATGGCCATAATGAGTGTGTGGGCAATTGTACCATCCAGCATTTCAGAGTGCTCAGCATCACTCCTCTCTGACAGCAGCACTTTGTCCCTGGTGCTTTAATGAGGGTTTTAATAGGTGCCACAAGCCATGCACACCAAATATTGTGCTTGTCTTTCAAAGTGCTGCAGACTGGAGCTTCATTTTCCCCCAGACTCTTAAAACAAGTAGTCTATAATCTATTTGTCAGACATTGAAATGTCTGCGAGAGACTGAAAAGCAAGACAGACTTACTAGAGAGGGAACTTGGTTAGTCATTCAGCTATTAAAAAAAGAAAAGCCTCCCGAGGTTTATGTCCCCCTTTTTTTTTTCTTTTTGCAGGGAAATAAGCAGAGTTTGAAATACTGTAATTTTCTCTCTTTCTCAGTATAATAGTTTCAACTCCTGTAGTGGAAGGCGAGCAGCCAGGCACAACCACACAATTCAGTAGAGATAAAAAATTGTAACCCACCCCAAAAACAAATCTTCCTGCAGCCTTCAGCCTCTCCCATCCAACCCAGGATAAATGGGGTGAATCCCTGAATCCCTGCATTCCTG
>VXBR01007159.1:0-86187 GCA_013400215.1 Cisticola juncidis | reverse complement strand
ATGTGCAGAGTCTACAAAAATTCACATCATACAAATTGCAGCACCAGAGAAAATTCTTCCAGCTGCCTGCTCATTCATTCCTTCAACTCGGTCATCCAAAACTCACAGGGAAGACTGGAGAGGTGCCATGGGTATCCTGATTTTTCAAGGCTGTGTCGTGCCTGGTCTTTGACAAAGGTTTTGTGACAGTGGTTTGCACTGCCCATAAATTTAGAAACCAGCAGTGCCTGGGTTCTCTTCTGGGCCTTGGTGGGGTTTGTGTGCATCAGTGCCCCTGGAAGAATGGAATCTCCCAGTGCAGCTCAGTTTCTCTCCTTTAACTCATTACACGGACATCTCCTCAGGGAATTGTGTGGACACCTGGGGAGAGAAAAAAAAAGAAAAAAAAAGAGAGAAAGAGGAATCTGCTCTGGTGGAGGCACTGAAAGTGCAGACAGAAAAGCCTTGAACAGTCTGAATTCAGCACTTGGTTATTGTTATACAAACGCAATAAAAATATCTTACCAACCATTCCTGCAAAAGCACAGCCAGCCTGTAAACCTGATCAGGGCTGCAAGAACCTCTTGAATGAGCCTAGAAAAGAGCTCAGTAGAGTTTGATGCACATCACTGGCCAGGCAGGGGAGAGGAGGCCCAGCCACAGGGGTTCGGTAACTACCTGGTATTAGCCAAATAAATAAACATATCCAATATTAAAAACTATTAAAAATATTAAATAACCAAAGCTTCCTAAGCTGCAAGGAGACACAAGGGCCTGAGGTCCCCCATGTGGATGAGCCAGGCACCTGGAGGAGGATGTGTGGCTTACACATCCATGCCATCCTCACCCAGGGGTGCCAGGTCTGCACAGCCCCGGGAGCCTGACTGATCCCTCTGCTCCTGGGAGAGAGCCTGGCAGGCACACTATGGATCCCACCCTTGGGATCCAGCTGGGAAATCAGCTGAACCCCTCCTTTGTGTCACTATGTCAGCAGAATTACACTGCCTTCAGAAAAGTAAATCCTAGTTTTAAATTGTGTAACTGCAAATTGAACTGGGTCTACTGCTGAGATGAAGGAAGGTGGGCTTTTTCCATCCAGGCAGAAAAATGATATTTATCTCTGATGGTAAGTGTACAGACTTACACGCTTACATAGTGTAAATCACAATATTTCTTTAATTTCCAAGTGTGGTGACTTTGCTGCTGTTACCTAAGGTGGTCCTTGATCTGCATAAACGTTGTTTAACAACAGAATAAAAGACTCTCACCCCAAATTCTGTATTTTGTGTTAACCAGCAAAGTGTTTTGTAAGATGGGCACGACAACAATCGTGTTGCTACAAATGTGAATTTATAGAGAGCATCAGGCTGTGGTGGTAGAGACAGCCACAACACTCAGAGTCCTTCAGGAAAATCCCAGAAGGATTCCAGCATCAGCTCCTGGTTATCTAAAAGTCTCTCTGACCTTTTCTGCATACGTTTTGCTCAAGATTTCGGGTGCTATGGAATCTGCTGTAAACTTCCTGCTGTCCTTGCAGACAAGTTGAATAAATCCCCCAATGATCTTCGGCTGTTTTCTTTCTTGCTTTCTTAAAAAAAACCAAACCAAAACAAAACAAAAAAACCCAAACAAAACAAAACAAAACAACCCCCCCCCAACCCCTCCCCCCCAAAAAAAACAACAAAAAACCAAATACCAAAAAACAAACCATGAAAACAAACAGAACCTGAAGCTAAGGACTAAATAGCTCTTGTTAGCAGGAACACTGGGGCTTGTGCAGCCTTCAATTTAATCCCTAAGGAGCTACAGATCACTATTTGATTCGTTTTGTTTTATTGTGCCTATTTTGTGCTGACAAGAGGATGCAGAGCTGTGCAGAGGAGGAAATTTTATCTTTCCTGAACAAACCTTTTGCACCTTTTCCCTGGAGTTCAATAATGCTGCAGCCAAGCTTTAGGTTTGGCATCTTTTAGGTGCAATAGCCCAGATTTTCTTTCTTTGCTCCAGAGCTTCTCTGGTGCTTCAGTATTGATCTAAGTATTAATCTAATATTTATATCTATTATCTACTTCAGTATTAATTCTAATTCCCAGATCTGGAATGGTCTGGGTTGGTAGAGACCTTAAAACCTTTCTCAGTTCTCGTCTCTGCCATGGCAGGGACAATGTCCACCAGCCCAGGCTGCCCCAGGAAAGGCAGCTGGGATCTCTCTATCCCATTTTTCTCACAGCTCTGGCAGCAGAGTTCCCAAGAAGGTGCCCCAGGATAAATCATGTGCCATGAGGAATAAATGATAAATCCCAGGCTGTTTCCTGCAGGACACCCAGCACAGCCCCATTCTCCTCCCAGTTTGGGCTCCCTCCCGGTTTCCAGCCTGAATCCACCCCCGGCTGCTGAGGGATCATTCCGGTACCAGCATTTCCCCTCGGTCACCCCCTCCCCTGGCAGCTCATCCCTCAGGTGAGGGGAAAAATCAGACATCTCCCTGCAGCCTCCCATTTTCTGCCTGAACGGAGCGAGTCCCTCCCGGCACAGCAGCTGATTCCCATCCTTGTCCCAGCTCCTGTGAGCGCCCCCAGCCACTGACACCCACCAGGATTTACTCCTGGTTCAAATTTCCTTGCCTTTTTTTTTTTTTTTTGCGGGGGGGTGGCTGGGTTTTGTGCACGCCTTTGCCAAGCCAAATTTCCCTTCAAATTCCCCGCGGAATTCCAGGCGGGATTCTCCGCTCGGTGCGTGTGCTGCCAGCAGATTTCCCCCATTCCCGCGGCTCTGGCCTTTCCAGCTGAATTTCCCCGGGATAAACCAGCCCGGAGGGGCAGCACACGGAGGATGAGCCCTGCTGCGGGTGGCTCTGTCCCCGAGGGTGGCCACAGGATGTGCCACAGGACAGGACCAGGGCGTGCCCGAGCTCTGCTCTGCGGGCACAGAGAGGGGAGGAATTGGCCTCTGGAAGAGAACTCCTGTCCTAAAAATTGAAAAGCAGCTTCAGGGAGCCACCTGTGCCCTCTTTACGATGCACGAAATCGTCTGGAGGTTTCAAATGCCCTCAGGTGTGGTGTACACCTGTGAATGTCCCTTATTGGGGCACTAAAAGTGCTACAGCTGCACCTGCAGAACGCTGCACACACTGAAGCTGACACCCACTGCTTTGGGAAGAAAGAAAATCGCTGAGACAGAGCAAATGGAGAGCAGGGGATGCCGCACAGTTTGAAAAAAAAAATCTAAAGGTCATAGTATTTCTTTGCAGTATTGGACTGTGCCCAGATAAAAATGAAGCGATTGCTGTCACTTGTCAGCACCGTGACAGGTAAATGTGAGTGATCAATACATCAGTAACAAAAAGGAGAGGATGAGAGGTGAGTTTGTCTCAGCCCCTTTCTGTCTGATCTCTTGGAGCCCTCAGTTCACCCTCGACCCCAGAGGAGACCCCGAGCTGCAGCAACAAAAGGACACCAGAGTGACACAGCCCCACAGCTCCTCACCAGGGATTTCCCAGGCTTGGCCACTCCCTGAGCCCACAGGGAACGCTCAGGGACACTCGGACAACGGGAGGAAAAGAACCCATGCAAACATGAGGTAGATTTTGAGGTTTCTGTATATTGTATTCTCTTCAGGTTTCCAAAGCAAACAGGTACACGGCGACATTGATTCCAGTACAGGTTTAAGCACATGCAACACTGGTGTCCTATCTGTACATTGTTTTTCTAAGGCTGCCCAAGGACCTTTACATTGAAAGCGTACAAGAACTCACACACACGTGCACGGATTCCTCCTGGCATCAGTCCTGAGGAAAAAAACAACTGGAGTTTTACTGGAGAAACCAACCTTCAGCACTGCCAGTGCGACAGGGAAATCCAAATCCCCCCCAGCTGTTCTGAACTGCTTCCTAACCTCAAAACTCACTTTTTTTTTTCACAATTTGGAGCTGAACAGGCTGTTGTTCATCAGGTTGTGGTGTCAAAAATGGTCCAAAACAGTCCAAGGTTTACAGTACTGGAGACAAAACCTACATTTCCATTAAAAACCATGCCGGATGCAGATGAAGTATCACATGGAGATGCTGATGTTCGAAACAGAAAACTGAGAAAACATAAGCACAGACAGACCAGAAAACACATCAGAGACTTCTCATTCATGTATAATTTGTGTAATTATACAGTCAGCCTTTCCATGACTTAAATGCTCAGGCCAACCTAATTAATAACGATACAAAAAATTTTCCAAAACGGCTTCTTGCAGAAAGAATGACAGCAGTTGAAGGTAAATAAATGAACAGATATTCCCAAAGGTCTGATATTGCTGTGAGACAGTGTCCAGCAGGTCCCACTAGATGTCAGTGGCACAGAACAGGTTTGTGGCAGACTCAGTGGTATCAAGTCCACTTGGTTTATTTATTTCTCATCGCTCCCTCATCTGTGAAATACAGCCCACATCAACTGTACCAACCACCCAGGATTTATGGCAGTGAACTGGACCCAAAATAACAGTCTCATCTCATTTCTTTTCCCCCTCTTGCTTGATTTGAGTAGAAGACTTGAAATCAGGCTCACATTGCCAAAAATTAGGTGAGATAAGGCCTGAATCACTGCAGCTCCTCAGTGTAGCAGTGACACGGAGCTTACTCCAAGCCCAGCACTCTCTGTTTGTCAGGTACTGAACACCTTGAAGATAAAGCTTTTTTTGTGTGTGTGAAATACAGTGTAGCTGATCCAGGTGGAAAATTATAAGGCACGTACAATTTTTTTGTTGTTGTTTAGTTTAGTTTTTTTCTTTTTTTGTAAAAAACCACACATTCTGAAGCGTTGTTACAATCGTGCTACTCTGGGTGGCCCAGCCAAGGACAGAGGGGATGAAAGTCCACGAAATGCAGGAAAATACAGGAAAAAAATACAGGAAAAAAATACAGAAACCAAAGAATAAAGCAGAACACATTGATACAATGTACACAACGACAGCAATGATCAACTCTTCTCATTTCTTTGGCCAACAAGCAGTGACAATTGCAAAGCATACTTTGTTTTGCACTGGAAATAACTGACTTTATTTGGACACACAGATGTTTGCCACAATACCTGAAATAAGTAAATTTAAATAAATAAAAAAAACCCAAACAGGCTGGTTCTAGTTTATGCTTTTAACAAAACAAAGCTGCCAAGTAATTGTTATTGGGGAATCATGAGAGAAATAATAACACGGGGCTATAAAAATGATGAGCTAGAGCGACAGCTGAGAAGAGAATTGTAGTTAAGGAACATATGAAACCAAATGGCAACGTTCCAGGCATTCATTCCAACATCTCAGAAAATAAAAATAAAAAAACCTCTTCATTGCATCACCATTCAAAGACAGGAAAACAAATCTTTAACTTAAGCCAAAAGAAGATGTGAATTGTTCCTTTGTTTTTGATTTTTTTTTTGTTGGTTTGTTTTTTTTCCCATTCGCAGCCTCATTTATTCACAGTACAAACAGAACCCGCTGGCACAGATTTTGTTGTTTAGTTCAGGTTTTTTTCTTTTCAAGAAAGTCACGAGGTGCACAAGGTGGGAGGAGGAGCAGCGTTCCCTCCTCCCCTCTGCAAAGCTGCTCTGCCCCAGGGAATCTCCATCCCCCCAGGGAAATAAAAAAAAATCCCCAAGCCCCCACGGGAAGTGCATCCCCCCCTCCACAAAGAACATTCCACACATTTCGGAATTCCACCTTAAGGCAAAAGAAAAAAAATAATAAAAAAATAAAATTCAGGTAATGCAGTTTTCTACCTCTCCCCTTCGAGGTTTCCTGCTCTTCCAGATTTCAAGCGTGACCCCTGAAATTCAGTGAGTGAAGGGAACATTCGGCATAAGGAATGCTTTAACTAAAAAAAAATAAAATTAATAACCACAAAATGCTTTCCCCATCAATAAATCAGTAATTGTCCCTTAGTCCTATCTGCATTTTGTTAAAGCATTTTATGCGTTTATCAATAAAAAATTGCAACTTTTTTTGGCAACTTAGTTTTTTTCTTTTTTTTTTTTTAATAAAAATCCAGACAGTGCTCTCTGTTTGCAATCAGAACCACACCCTTAGTGCAATATTATATTTATTTCTTACAGTAATTTTGGTTGCCATACAAGAGTATTAAGGATTGGGGAAAAGTGCAAGTTACAGGAGCTTGATTTTTTTTTTTTTTTAATCAGTCGAAATAAGAGGAATTAAAGCACAAAAATTACAGCAACATAGATAACGTGAACACAAGTTGTTACACAAACTATAGCGAGAAACATATTAATATCTAGAAAAGAAAAGAAAAAATGTAATGGAAAAATTATCAATATTTGTGGCTCATACACATAATCATCGCCAGATCAACTGGGTAATGCTTTTTAAGAACTGAGAGGAAAAGAAAAAAAAATCACTATTTTTTTATTAACTTAAGTACCACAAATAATTAACTTCTTTGTGATATGTAAATTCTGTAAATCAACAGTCACATCTAGTCATTTTATAATATATGAATTAAACTTAAAATGTTCTCAGACACCTAGGGCAAGGAGTCTGTGCAGTTATACACAATTTACATCTCGTAAGGTTTTGGTATTGTATACACAAATATTACAGAAACTAGGCATGTAAATGCAATTTATTTAAATTACAGTATATAAACAAAAGTTGATCCTAAAACCCAGAATATCCTAGATCTCTAACGACTTCATTTTTCACTATCGGAGTAGCATGAAAGAAATGGGTCTTCTCTCCTCCCCCCTGGTGAAAATACTCGGAGGCCACGGCGTTACCTGTTACTATTGCTTTCTTTTTTTTTTTATTTTGTTTCAAGCCACCCCTCAGAGCTGGAGACCGAACTGAACTTGGCAGAGGTGAATTCTGGTGCTCCAAGCAGGTCCCCCCCAGGTCTCCTTACCTTTTTGCTTCACAGGGCACAACGTGAAAAATAAAACGATTCCCTTTCAGCTCTGTCACCTGCCCTTTTCCCGCTGGTTTTGGACCTGCTCTTGGAGCCACACCTGTGAGGAAGGGACGAGCTCACCTGGGAGTCACTGCCCAGGGCAAGTTCAACCAACAGGAAGGTTGTGATCCAAAAAAAGCAGCTTTAAAAGTCAACTTCTACCTTCTCCTTTCACTACTGTGTTTATTTCCTAACGTACTTCTGGCACGTGTTATAGAGGTAATAGCGACTGTACCCAAAGAAACGAACAAACAAAAAAATTAAAAAAAAAATAAAATAAGAGAGAGCATGGCATCAGTGGTTTATTTACTGAATTCTGTCGTTATCACCAAATGGAAGACAAACGATGGCTAAATTACCTTTTGTTTTTTTTGTTTTTGTTTTCTTTTCACTTCTTAAAGTGTGTGATGGCCTCAAGTTGCCTGCATCGACCTATCTGAGTGGAAATGCCATTTTGTACACCTCCCATGGAAAAACTTCCTTTTTGTCACAAATACTCCCCAGGTACACACAGAGCGCAGTAACAGATGTTAAGTCACAAGATTTGCTGTTCCATAAAGGGGGCAGGAGGCTTAAGTAAGTTGATTTTTATGAGTTTCCAATGCGTTGGTAACTGTAACCACTTTTGAAGAAATATTCATCCTCCTCTGTAGAAGTTCTAGCAAAGATAGAAAATATAACACAGCTCTGCTGGTTCAGATGCATCCAAATGAGGTTGATTTTAAAAAGGTCAAGACTTTATAATTATTCCACAGAAATAGTAGTAAACCACAAAAAGTTTTTTTTTCTTTTTTTTTTCTTTTTTGTTTGTTTTTTTTTTCTGTTTTTAACTTCCTAGCACTGAAGTGGCACAAAGGCTGCCCAGTAGACCAGCCACTTATTTTCTTAAAATATTGTGCTTATAAACTATCTGTACAACTATTTAAACTTGCAGTAAAGAAAGATATTTAAAATGCTAAACTTTATGTACTCATACTAGGGCTGTTGCAGACCTAATTAGACACTTGTTTGTGAGCAAAAAATAATCACAATAATAAAAAAATTAGAGATAGGCTGGACCATATCAAGGACCATATCAAGGAAAGAAAAGTTCAGGTACCTTGCAAAATGTAAGGGAACCTGAAAGTTTGGTAGGGAGGCAGTTTAGCCATCCACACCCAATTTACCCACCTCGAACATCTTGAATATTCTGTCCAGAAAATCCTACAAAACTCACAGATATTCAGAGGTGTTAATTACAAGGGGGAGCTCAAACATGCAGAGAGAGACTTGTTAACCTGAAAGTTGAAGAAAACCATAATAATAATTTTTTTTTTTGAAAAGAAAGTCATGTGAACCGGCCGTGGGTGTTTCTCCCCTGCTGACCGGAGTCTCCCAGAAAAGTTTTCTCTGCCCCCACTCCCAGCCTTGGATTGTGGCAGGGTGCTCCCACCTCTCGTGCCAAGGGATGTGTCCTTGTCCAGAGCCAGTCCCTGCCAGCAGTGATGGAATGAGAGCCTGGATCCCTCCCCACCCTCCTGGCTCTGGGAACGCGCGCGCCCCGAGACGCTGGGCGGCTTTTCCATCTTGGCATGGCCCCTCTGCCTCCTCTCCACGAGCTGAAGCATTTCCATGCCTAACAGGCTGAAATCCCTGTCTCACTTCAGATCCTGGCACGCTTCCCACTGACTTCAATGGGAACATTCATCTCTCCTCTCCTTCCTTCTCTCTGGCCTGCTGTTCCAAATACCCAGGCACTTACCGCTCACTGGATTACACAGTGCCTCTCAGGGCTCAGCCTCTCTCAGTGCCTCCCTGCCAAGTCCCAGAGCCGTGCCTGCACACCAAACTCTGCCCTGGCTGGTGGAGTTCACATTTAAACTCAGCAGCAGCTGAGCTGGTTGAGAACTGGGGGGGTCTCAGGTTCAAACTAGCTTCACTTTGCTCGGCCTTTACTCAACGTCTGCACCGTCCTACGTCAACGGAGCACGCGCTGGACTTGTTCTGCCACCTTGGAAGAGTGCTAAATACCACTGCAGAAATAAAGAAATACCAGGTAAAACAGAGCAAGGTTACCTTGGGACTGACTCCAGCAGAACAACCAGCTTCACTGCTGACAGCTCAGGGAGCTGAGTAAAAAAAGAGGGATATGAACTCCTGTGCCCGCCTCAACGTCCCTGCTATGATAAAACTGGGCTTGAGTGGTAATGGAGCAACCTGCCCTCTTAAAATGAACCAAGGGCTGGGGAAGGAAGCCTGCTTGGAGACTGAATGTCAAGACGAGAATAAAATAAAATGCAATTTTTTTTTTCTTTCAATAAAAGAAACCCTGAAACATTTGCAATTTTAAAAGAAAATCGCCATGCGACGGTCCCGGCTAAGGGCAGTATCAAAGAGTTTAAAGTTAACAATTGTCTCTCTCTCACATCTCCCCACAGCTTTGAAATAAAATGGCCCCACTTCTTTAGCATCTTTAGGTTTGTGTTTGGGCATGTAGCAGACAGTCTGCATCACCTGAGTACCAGGAATTCTTCTGTTTTCCCCCTCCCCCCCAAATTTTGCTGGCACTCGCAGACAGACAAGGCATTTGGGGTATGTCAGTACCAGCCCATCTCTAGTTATCAACAGAAGTTTGTGAGGCAAAATAGCTATTCTTATCTGTCCAGCAGCTGCTTCAAAGCTCTTTCTATGTTCATTCTGTGCCCAACTCTAGTCACTCCAAGGTCTATCAGATCTTCCTTCTGTAGATTTGGTAAATGTGTGCCATCTATTTCATTGTCCATGAATGTTTCTTTATGTTCACCTAAGTTTAGACTTTCCAACCAATCTGCCACATCTGGTTTAGTCCACAGGTGGACAGGCTTAGTTGTAAAAGGCTTATTTGAGATTGGCTGTTGTAATATTGAGGGAGAAGGAGACCTGCTGCGCCCTGTGGTCAAGCCAAACAAGTCCCCAGAAGGGGGCTGGCTGGGTAGGCTAAATACATCGGACAGAGTCGGAGAAGGAGATGAGGCTGAAGCAGAAGCAGTCAGAGGAGCAGGCAGGATGTCTTTAGTGATCTCTGTCGGTGAAACCACAGGGCTGGGAGCGTGCCTTGCTCCTGAGGTCCTGCTGTCATAGTCTGGGGACCTGCTCTGCAGTGAGATCGGCTGGCTGGCTCCGGGGCGGACAGTGAAAGTGATGGTTGTACTTCGTGTACCTGAGACAGTACTCATGACTTCCGTGCTCCTGCAAGGGCAAACACACAGCACAGTTAGAGCTGCTGCCCACCACGGTGGCAGCACACGGCCATCGTGGCACAGCAACGCTTGGGGAGTCTCACATTTTAACTAAAAGTACAAAAACTGGATCATTAGCTCTTTCCCAGAAAACCACTACCACCACCAATGGTAAGCCATGGTTAAAAACAAAACCTTTTTGCCTGTGAGCAGTCCAGGAAAAAACACCTTGCAGAGCACATTCTCTCCCTTTTTAATACCTGTTCCCGAATTAACTCCTGGTTAAATGAGAAATTCTGAGTCAGACATGCACACGAGCACTTTGTGCTCTCTGTGAAGCACAACCAGGATTTGATCTTCCCTTTGCCAAGTGGAGGGTTGGAATCCTTCAGTTCTGGCTTTACACATAACACAGCTAATAACAGCAGTTGTGGGAAGTTTCAGGAGCACTGGATTTGGGATCTTTGGGCTTCACTCAGTGAATTTTGCAGGATGTTTGTAGTACTGTTTGTTTATAGAACAAGCTGCTCCTATTTCCCTTTCTATCCATGCTCCAAACATAAAACAGTCCTTCTAAGGTACCTAAAACATCTCAATGTCTATTTCTTTCCACAGAGGAATTATACTCTGCCAGTTTCACTACCAAACTAAGGAGACAAAACTCTTGTTCCGGTGCATGACTGGAGGTGATGGGGCTGGGATCAAGCTCTGCCTAAAGAAAATGAGTTTCAGCTTGCGCATGAAGCAGGCACGAACCTCGCAGAGAGGCTCGCTCTGGTGCCCAGCCTGACAGGGTGGGTGAAGGAACACAACCTCTGCTGCTGCCTGCTGGCTACAGAAGCAAATTTAGAAGGTTTGGGTCTGTTCCTGCCATCAGAGGCTTGACCCCACAGCCCTCATTCCCATGGGAAGGCTCTGCTGGTCAGTGCTTGGACGCCTGGAGCTCCAGCGTTCCTCACTTCAGAAATAACCTGCCAACTGGGAAAACTTTCAGCACCTCATTTCCAGCACTTGCAGACCAAAGGAAGGGTTTATTTATCCTGGAGGCAATGCTATGGAGTCCAGAGGATGATGGGGCTGATGCTGTGCTGAGATCTCCAGCGCAGACCCTGGCAGAAGCCCTCTGTTCCTGAGTGTCACACTGTCCCCAGGCCTGGCCTGTCCTGCCTGGGCAGAACTGAGGGTGGCTTGGGGGTGTGATGCCAGATGGAAACGTTCCATTAATCCAGCAGATTCACTGCTGTGCAGAAAAGGTTCTCAAGGAGCTGGAGAAAAGCAGGGTAATGGCAACATGGGGCAATAACAAACAGGTTATCCTTCCCTCTCTCCCCCAGTGCAGCCCTGAGCTGGAGACAGCGATTCCCTGGCTGGCTGCTGGCTTTGGGGAGCCCTGAGAGATTCCCTGAATCACCCCTGGGGCTCTGGCACTTCACCAGAGCCCAGGGAGGTGCAGCTCTGCCACACTGACATTCTCAGCAGGTCCCCTTCAAATAGAGCTCCCTGTGAGGAGAAGAGCACCGAGAATAACTTCTGGGAGAACACAGATCTAATTCACACCAACATTCCCACTGATTTCCCACAGGCTGCTCCGTGTATTTCAGTGGGAACTGGGGATCTCTTTGCAAGATTGGTACTTCACTTAAAACCCAGCAGGAGCAATGCTTCCAGCACTCATGGCTTTGTAATTCAACAAAGGAAGGAGACACTTGGCAGGGTTCTGAGTGTTTCCTGTGATGTTTTTGGCACCTGATGGCTCTCATTGTCTTCCAGGGTTGGAGCTGAGCATTCCTACAAATAAAAAGTCTGTGGCATGAGACTATTAAATTCTCCCAACCAAGGGGAGCAAGTTCTTTCCACCTCTTTTACCTCAGCATTAGGAGTCTCAAGCACATTACTAAGGCATGATATAATTTAAAACCAACTAAAAGCCAGCTTTGGAAAAGGTTGGGGTAATGCTGTCCTAGTGATGGCAAGAATGAGCTTTGTATAAATTGGGAAATGAATCCCTGATCTTTGCCTGCAATCACCCTTCTGCTTCACTTTCCCATCTTGCAAATACTAGAAATTAGGGTTTTGTATTTACACCCGTTGTGGCAAGATCAAACAGATGATGAAAATCCGCCCTCTTTTATTCCAGGTGATGAAAGATAATTTCTGCTGCTTGACTGACAGCTCCAGGCTCAGTGCTTTGCAATTCACTTCTGCTGCTTCTCCTCCAGACTGCTCCTCTTAAAGGCTCCCTGCCCAGCCTTGTTCAGGAGTCATTCTGCCTTCAAGGAAAGGATGTTAGCACAGTGAAACAAACCCCCCAAAAGCAAACTCTGTGCTCTCCTTTGAAGTATTCCTTGGCTGGTATTTCCTGACTTTCCAAGCTCCATGGGCAGGAATACCCAGGGTGAGCAGAGCATCCCAGGCATCCTGGTCCTTTGCTCCCTGTCAGCCTGGATCAAATCACTGCCTTCACACGGCTGCAGCAGCAGCAGGAGGTCTGAGAGCATCTTGCTTTTTCCAAGCCAGAGGTTCAGGGCTGCTGGTTATTAAAACAAAACCCTGGGAGAGTGATAAGATTTTTTTTTTTTTCATTTTAGCTGCTTGCAGAGGTCTCAACACCAGCTCAGTTCGTAGCCATGTGAGTGCTGAGCTCTCGTGGCACGAGCACAGCCCTGGTGAAGGTCAGGGATGTCTGCTGAAGCATTTCCAGGCTTTCAGTTCCATCCTTTTCACTCCAAGATTATTCTCTCATGTTCTTTCTCCCCTTTCCCACCTGCCATACAACTCCATTCTTTCATGCTGCACTGTAATTGCAATCCAAGGAAAAAAAAAAAAACCAAACAAAAAACACAAGGATATTTATGTAACTCCTATGCATTCTAAATTATAATTTATGACATCTCCCATACGATCTGGGGTGCAGACACAACCTTGAAACCATCATCTGTCTTGCATTTTATGGTTGATTGGTCGAAAAGGAGGAAGCACATTCCAGCTGGAGAGCAGGCACGGTTTGTTGTGCTATGGGGTTTCCAGATTTTTAATCAGAGCAATTTCTTATGCCTTATTTGATCATCTGTTATCCTAAACATGTTAAATCCATATTAAACCTGCCCAACCCCAAATTTCATTTTTAAAAAAGGTGAAAAGTCTGATAATTATTTTAAATAAAATTTGCTCTATTACAATCAGCATATGGTGGTAATTTATAAACCTTTGCTGCTGTGAGCCTGCACTGATTGCAATGCCCATTATGTTGCCTCATATTAAAATCAAAATATATAACCTATGTCACAACCATGTGGCCTCCAAGTACAAAAGCCATCAGCATAGCTTGTAAGCAAGAAATTCTTTTAAGTTTTAAATTCCATTTGCAAGATTCAAATTTACTGTTAACTTAATATCAGAAGCAAATCAGTGCAGCAGCTCCTATGGAAAAATAAAAAACCCCACATTATTTCCAGCCCCTGGGAGCTGTTTTACCCTAGAACTTTCCAGAACCCTTGCTGGTTCTGACACAGCTTTTCCATTGTGTCACAGGAAAGCATCTGAAAAACCAAGAGGAGCCACAAGTGGAGTCCCTGTGCAGGGGAACTGCAAGAAATGAAATTAATACAGATCTTGGAGGCTGCACAAACCCCAAACTTTGCCTTCAGCTCTTGCTATTTTTCCTTTGTTGTCAAACTGCAGGGCAGGACAGTAAAGCCAAGACCTGTCTGTTTGGGGGCAGGTGAAGAGCAAGGGCTGCTGTGAGGACTGGCAGGATCCAGAGCTCCTCACAACGCTGCTATTCTGGGGAGAGGAACTGAGAGCTGCTCGGTGTCTGCTGCCAGCAGGAGCAGTCGTGGAGGGCTGTGGGAGTCTGTCTGAGCAGGAGTTTCCACGTGGAATGTCTGGAAAGCAGCAGGAAGGGGATGGTGCTGGGCCAGGAGGCAGCCTCAGCCCTCTCTGCTTGGAGAACTGCAGGGAAAAGGGAAGCTGGAAGGAGAGTGGGGGGACCCCACAGCTTTTGAGGACAAAAGGCAACCAGGAGGGCTGGTTTGTCTTTACTTTTACCCTCACAAATGTGTGTAAAACTGCACCTCCCCACCCCTCCACCTCCCAGAATCTGCCAGAATTGGGCCATGTCTGAAAAGTCCTGCCCCTAGTTTAAGTGCCCACACACATTCAGGGACCTGGTCTTATGTGCTCATGTTACCAACATATTTTTCTGAATACTCCTCTGAGGAATGTGGCTTTTGTTTCACCTTGAGATGATATTCTAGGTCCCATTTTAGGATGGCTACCATTTCTGGATTAGGGTGGTCTAATCCACACTGCACTGTGAGAAACACAGTCACCACCAAAGCCACTGAAATGCAAAAACAATGAGTGAGCATCAAAAAGCAGCAGAATCTACAACATAGAACAGTCCATGCTTTATGGTTGGCACTTACTTCATGGCACTTCAGCATGGCCCTCCTCTGACAACAGCAGTCATGACAGCAAATAAAAATGACAAAATGGAATGACTGAAAGGCAGAAATCACTGACAAAGCAAGCAGTCCTGTGAAATTGGCTGGCAAACAGTTAATGATGTGAAATGAGTCTAATGGGAGAGCAGCAAGTGAAAAATCAAGGCACTTATTTCATCCTCTGCCAAACACAGACACCCTTTACAACAAACCAAACGCAGGATCAGTCCCTGTAAAGGACTCACTGCTGAGTTTTGTTCTGCCTTACCTGTTTGTGGAAAAAGCAAAAGGAACTTTTCCATATAGTCATGAAAAAAACTAATTCATTGATGGCCAAGTTTCCCTTTTACAACTTGTTATTCCGGCACAGTGCAGGTTATTCTTCCTGGAGGACTCAAATCCACAGCATCCTCCCTAACTCCCACACTTACCATGAGTATTTCCCACCCCCAGAAACCTCTGTCACCACAGCTGCTGGCTCTAATTCCTCAAAATAAATGGTGGCCAAAATCGGGAGTGGGGTCTGGAGCTCCTGAACCTTGTGATCAGATCTTTTAATTACACTTTAATTAGTACAAAGTAAGCAAGAACATCCTCTCACTTCTTGCTCCTTTCCCTTCTCCTGCTGGGCTCCTTTTTCCTATCCCACAGGCTGGTCACTGCCACTGAGGAGCAGATGGTTTCCAGCCAAGCTCTATTTAAAAACCTTCAAGCTTGGTGTCTCCATATAAACCACAGGAAAACTATAAATACACCATGGAAAACGATTGCTAAACCACAGTGCAGAGAATAAAAGCAAGTTTAGGGTGGTTTTAATGCAGCAATTGAGAAATGCTGTTCAGGACCATAGAATGATCTCTTCCTAATCCTCATTTATCAAAAACACACAGAGAAGGTGTTTTTATGGGTTACTGCAGCCAGCCATTATCCAACTACCTGTAGTTTAATTTACCCCTGTGCCACCCTAACAGGGCAATTGCCTTGAGTGGACCCCAGTTTTACATCTACTGCCTGTGCCAAGAGAATTCCTGGTGGGATTTAGGATTCCAGTCTGGTCTGTAATTTCATGTGTGGCCCCATAATCAGATACATATTTTTAATTTCATCAGGCTGCCTGAGCTGCGAGCACCGCCCAAGCGAGCCTGTGAACGCTGTTCCTATTTATAACTCTTCCCAATCCCCCTCCTTGGCTGAAGGATGGGAACAGGCTCATTTATTATCACCACTCTCTTCGCAGAGCTAACGAGTTGCTCTTTCATTTAGCAGAACCCCTGCTTTTTGTGAGCCAGAATTCCTTGGTCCCTTTCTAATGCTACCCCACAGGGCAGGGCTGCAAGCTCAACAATCGGTTGTCATAAGCTTTAGAGTACTAGGGAGAAAAAAAAACCCAAGGAACTCCAGGAATTTTACCTTTGAAATTTAAACATCAGCTTCTACACTTGAAATTTTCACAAGATGGTACTCCTTGGTCATAATATTTGACAGCTTTGTAAAAAAACTGTGTCAGTCGTGCAGTCGGGCTAGAAAGGCTGTAATTTGTTTAACTTTTAGAGAGATAAAGCAGGAGTAAAAGCAGTGAAAAAAACCCCCACAGGGCTTCTGATTCCACAAGTGAACGAGTCCATTTCCATCTCTCTGCCTTACCCTTGCTGAGATGAAAAAACACTGCCTGCAGCACCTTTTCAAACACACTTCCAGTGCCTGTAGATTGCTGGCTCTCCTGGATTATTATTTGCTTAAAAAAGAAACCCTTAGCAACCTCTCCCGGTGGTTTTAGCAGCTTCAATCCAGCTCATAATTAAGAAGTAATCACATCAGTTTGGAAAACGTCAGGAAAAACCAAAAGCCAGCCCCTTGTCCCCCGTTCCCACCGGGAATGCTGTGGAGGTGTCATTTTCTCCCGCAGCCAAATGACAGCCCAGAGTTTTGCTGCTCTTTGCCACTGCCAGCTTATCCCATTTATTCCCTCAGAGCTCTGGCACTGGCACATCCCAGGATCCTCTCTCCAGTTTGCAAAGATGAGTGTTTGTGTTTGATTTTCAGGGAAGAAGCAGGATATCAGCCCCACTGGAATGATGCTTTGCATGGGGATTCCCCCCCGCAATTAAGCCTTGGTATTCCATAATGAAGATGGAGTAATTTGCCAAGGCTGAGTTAGAAAAATTAAAAACCCTCAAGGACAGAAAAAAAAAGCAACATAAATTTGTAACACTATGTCAGCTCTTCCTCTAAAAGGTGATAGATGGGGCTACTTCTGCTTACACAACAGTTTGCTTTTCTCCAGTGAAGTGCTATAGTTTTTCAAGTTTTCCCCACCCTTTAAACCTTTGAAAATATATTTTCCCAAAAAAAAATCTATTTACTTCTACTTATCATTTTGCTCTCAGTAGTGAGAGTATTCTGACATATTTACAGTGCATTGTAGTCGGTAGCCTCAGTTATTTTCTAATAAAATAGGGATACTAAAGATCTCCAGTGTAACCTGGAAATACCTTTCAGTTTAAAAATAAAAGATGATAATATTATACACATGAAGCTACAGACAACTTGTTCATGGGGCTTAACAAGAAACATGATCACCATCTAGCAAAAATAATGTGGGGTTTTTTCATGTATGAAGGCTTTTCCTGCAGAGCCAATTCAATTTCTGCTCCGTCTAATCGAGAGCCACTGAGAGGAATTCCAGAATTTCTGTGTTTTATTCCCACTTCTCAATTCTAAAAACTCAATTCCCTCCCCATCACCAGTTTGATGACTTCCATCCTGCAGGAAGTAATATCTAACTGTGTGATGCTGAGGATCACTCACACTGTTTTCTGAAGGAGCAATCTTTGCAATCAGCAGAGACACCTTCCCTAATAAACAAATGATCTCCATGCTTGCAAAGTACAGCAGATTTCCAAAGGTTGAGCTATCTGTTAACCACCAGAATAATTCTAATAAAATTGACTTAGGTGGCATCTTTTTAAAAAAAACCAAAGCCAGCATGGTGTTTTTGCAAAAAGAAATACCTCAGTCTCCTAATAAAACCTACAAAAGTGCCTTTCTTTTTTTTAATAACTGTGGATTTCATGGTCTTATGTCCACATTGCGTACAGATGTGGTTTAGTAATAATGTGGACATTGCAAAGTGATTTTAACCAGCAATTCTCTGAAATACTTTATGATTAAATAGACTAAGAGAGGTCTCAGCATGAATCAAATGACACCACACAGTGAATGCGAAGCAACCCTTGGCAAAAACACTTTTTACCCGTTTGAAGCCAAAATACCTCGTGGGACTGAAGAAAAATTAAATTATCACTCCATTTTTAAATGAAAGACACTAAAGAGAAGAAAATTAATGAGAAAAAAAGAGAAATCTAAGAAATTCACATCAAAACAACTGAAAGGTTTGTGCAAACCTTGAAGTTGAAGGCTGAGAAAGCTCCTGTCCTATCACGTAGGCAACACAAATGTTGACAGTGTAAGAAATTCTTGTTGGGCACAGACTATTCCTTAAGCAAATACAGAGTACACTCTGCTTTAATCTATGTGATTTACAGGAGAAGTTAGCAAAGGGATGCCATAAAAACAAAAAAAGATCAAGCCCCTTTAGAAGATGCTTTGGTTAATTACTTTTACCTTGTACTGAGACTCGCAGTTTTTGTTCCGGTCGGCGACTCCAATCCCTCCCCCGGCTTTGAGGATTTCTCTCTGTTCATTTGCTGGAGTATTGAGTTCAATTCACTAATGACATTAGCCTTGGGGCCTGAGAGAATCGGGCTTTTCACCTCCGGCACGTCCCCCCACAGCTTGGATGTCCTTTGGGGGACCACTTTTGCCAGGTTGGGCTGGGCACTGATGGGAGGCGGGGGCGGAGCGGGAGGAGGGATCACAAAGCTGTCTACAGTTTCCTCGATCAGCGCGTCCTTGTAAAGTGCATTGCTTTTGTTGATTATGGGCTTCATTTTTGGCTTCGGAGGTACTGGGGGTTTGTCCACCAGAAATGTTTGCCCATCTGCATAGACTGTACAAGTATCCACGTTCTCCCCCCCTTCCGAGGATAAGGTAGAGATGCTGGACACCGTTGAGATAGTGCTGGTTGTCTCTAGGTGATGGTCGCTGCTGCTCCGACTGTCCACCTCCTCGATGCCGGAGTCGGTGACGTTGTCGAAGCTGTCGGGGGGTGGCAGGAAGGAGGCAGGCAAACAGTTTGAGAGACCCGCTTGCTTTTTGCCGTCCAGGGAGTTTGCCGGCTGGCTGGGAGTAGGGGTGCCGTTCTTCCTCTGCGCCATCAGGTCCGTCAGCGCCGAGCCGGGCGCCATGCGGTCGTCGGGGATGTCGAAGCTGTTGGCGAATTCCAAGGGAGGGGGCAGCGGCTCGGTGAACAGGAACTCCTCGTCGATGTCCACCGAGGCCAGGGGCGGCGGGGGGATGCGGAAAGGCAGGATGACGGGGTCGTCCACGGAGCTGGCGGCCACGATGGTTTTGCAGGGAGACGCCGGGGGCTCGGGCGCGGCGGGGACGCTCAGCTCGCTCTCCGCTTCCTCGCCGCCCTCCGGCCTCTCCGGCGGGGAGTTTTCAGGGCTCGGCTCCATCTCAGCTTCCTTTTCCTCCTCATCCTCGGGCACGTCATCCGACTTTGCCGTGTCCACCGTGTGCACCATCAGCAAGCCAGCTGATTTTTGCTGCGAGGTATCCACGATGTTTATCAACATGTTCTTCTTCTCCTCAGCTTTCTTTTCTTTCCCTCCATCCAACTCGTACTTGTTCTCGGTCTCCTGCCGTCTCAACAGGCCGCGGGTGTTTTGCCTGGTGACAGTGGCGGTAACAGGAAAAGTCGTTTCCATGTTGGGTCTCAGCTTGGTGTCGATGTAGAGCGGTTTGTTCAGGTCTGTTTTGACAGCGTCCCCTTTGCCTGGAATCTGCTGCGTCTGCTCCTTCATGGCTCTGTCCCTGGCAGAGAGGGCGAGGGCGAGCGGCGAGTTGGGATCCAACAGCTTCCCTGTGACCGGGTGCACGTAGCTATCCGAGCCGGGAGCACTCGCGGGCTTGGCTGCCGCCGCACTGGTGTCGGCTCCTTTTGTTTTGGATGGGGCATTCAATGTCCTTGAATCGCTCTGGTTGCTGGGCTCGTTGCTGTTAAAGAGGTTTTCAGCCTCTCTGGGGGCGGGGATCGGCGAAGGCGACATGAGCTGTCTGAAACCATCCTCGCTGCTGAACATCGCCTCCTCGGTGAACTTGGACTGCCTCATGCGTGGTGTTGGTGGCGTTAGTCCGACGTCCTCGTCCCCCAGGTCCGTGGAGAGGAAGGCCGGGGAGTTGCGCCTGGCTTCCAGCCTCTTCTCCCTGTCCCTCACGGCGCCCGCGATGGCTGCTGCGAACGGGCTGCTCACTCCCAAGCTGTCGTCGGGCCGGAGCTGCCCGGGCTGCTCCGAGGACTGAGGGTCGATCTCCATGCTGCTCCCTTGGCTGCTTTTCCCGCTGCTGCTGGTGGATGGCTCTTTGACGATGATGGTTGGGATTGGAATGGAGCAGGTCTTTTCCGGGCTGTCCTCCACGTTGGATTGTTTCACCAGCATCCCCTTCCGCCTGGCTGGCTTGGCGGGCACGTAAACCGCCTTGCTGGCGATCTTGCCCACCTCGGAGTAGGGGTTCTCGGGCATCTGGCCCCTCTTGCTCCTGAAATTCGCCTGAGCCGCGGCGCTCCGGTTGTACAGGTCCTCCGAGTCCAGGGAATATCGGTCCAGCTCTCGTCGGTAATAGATCCCTTTGTCCCTTATCATCGTCCCCACGCTCTCGGGCCGGACCAGAGAGATTTTTGCACCTGAATTCTGGGTAAATGGAGGTTTGATCGTCCCGTAGCTCCGGGACGTCAGGGATTTGGGGGAGTTGTACAGGGAGGGAGAAGGTGGCGGCGGTGAGGGAGGTAAGGACTGCGGTGGCGGTGGGATATCTTCAGAGGTGTCAGGCATCGACAGACTCCTGGTGAACTTCAGCATGGGAGGGGCCAGGAACTGCCGCTCTTCCTCTGTTATTCCTGAAAAACCAGAGAATCCATTCAAAACACTGCCACATCCACCGGGATCCCTCACGCTGGACTATTTCTCCATCCAACCCAAAATTCCAGGGTGCATTCCCCGCGGCATGGGGAGTGTGCAAAATTCCAAAAGAGGCCTTTAGGTTGATTCCCACCACAATCCACTGTTGGACCTGCCGGGTACCAGGATTGAAAAGGATGCTAGGGAATTTTAATTAAACTGATGTGTAGGCAAATATTTGGGGTTTATGTATCATCAAGGTGGCTGTGGAAAGCACATTTTCTTGGAAAATATTGAACAGGGAAGGCATTCTGTGCAGAGGAGCCACTTCTGCCTTGCTCCAGCACTCTATAAATGCATATAATAAACAACTCAGAAACCTAATGAATTTTTAAGATGCAATTGAAATTTAGCCCGGGGACTGTGAAGATTCTGTTGGGGAAAAAAAGCCATAATGTTGCATTTCAAAAGATGACATTATATCACTACAAATATGGCTTTTAACATAAATAAACCGGGTAATACTGGGATAGTTTGGATGCTAATTTTACATCACCATAATGCGTTTCTAAATTGATAAAAGTCACTGCTAAGATTACTAGAGAAGAACAAAAAAGCCCAAATTGGGTCTGCTCTTTGTTTCTTTGTTGTAAAGACATCTATTGCCAAATAAGAATAGAAAGGTGAATTTCAGTTCATTTGATCAACAAGATTTCTTTGTAAAGTACACAGCATTATAATGCTTTCACCTCAGTAACAAGGAAAAAATGATGATATTTTGCCCTAATGTTTTTCAAAAGGCTTGTACTGATTTTTTTTTTGTCCTTGTTAGAGGGCACAGTCTAAAGAGAATAACCAATTTTAATTCCATACTTGCCAAGCAGAGTGTGGAAACGACACCACCTTACACACAAACTTCTTTTCTCATGAGGTTTGTCTAAAGATTAAACAGCCACTCACTGGGGTAAAGAGAAACAAGCTTTAGGGAAAGAAGCAAAGTTACTGAAAGTGTGCTATTAATGAACAACACCATACAAGAGAGGCATTTTACCTATGGATTTTTGTCTTCTCATTGTACCCCGAGGTATACCCAGAAAAGGACCTTGAGGGCTCCCTGGGACAGTGGGTGTCATCACAGCAATACCCTGTCTCTCATACATGGACTACAAAAGAACAAACAGAAACCCCAACAGCATTAAAGCATGAAAGTCTCTCCCACGTGGAAATAATGCCTCATCCATTACCTCTTTCACTGAGAATTTTAATGGAAAATAACAAATCTGGGGTTATTTTTGGGGAGGAGGGGGAGAGAAAGGGAAGGCTGGGCTTTGTTTAGACACTCATGAAAGGACAGTGGCTGTAAGTGGAGTTTGTTGATATTATTTACAAGGCAACAGCCTAAGGTGGGTAATGGAAAAGTCCAAAATGCAATAAAACCAGTTCTCTTTTTTTACCCACAAAGTTTTGTAAGATTAAATTCTGCACTTGAATGATGCAATTTCAGAGTTCTGGCGTTTAATTTTTAATACGTGCTATAGTATTAAAGTCAATTCTTCCCTTACAAAGCCTTGGGCACTATTTAATCAGGGAATGAGATAAATTACTAGGAATAAAGCAGTGCTTCGTGGCTGCCACTCACATTCATATCTGTAGCTGAGGGAAAACATCTACTAGAAGGCCGCTGTTTTATAGTTGCCACTCTGGAGTCCACAGTTGCATTGTCTGCAATTCTTGATGGCTTGGAAACTGGCACTATTTCATCCACCTTATCTGTAATATAAAAGCATTCAGTAAAATAAATATCACTTGTCCAAAGGAACGGAAAAGTTAATTATTGCAAGGTCAAAGGAAGAGATTTACTTCTCAAAAAAATGCAAAGAAAAAGTTTTTTTGGCATTTTAACAAGGCAACGCTTGAGCATCATAAGTCGTGCAAGCCGAGCACTTTTTATTGCTGCTACATAACATGCATGCTTTAGTTTTAAGCCTGCATGCATTTAATGTTTACTTAGTGTGACTCGAAAAACAATCCTCTTCTTCAAACCTTCAAAATGTGAAGGGAGAATATCTATATAGAAATGGAAAGAAGACCTTTAGAAATAGTGAATCCGTACAGCACTGTTTCAAATAGAGATAAGCAGACTGTACTTAGTCATCAGAATTTCAGCGATATTTTGGACAATAACAAGTACTCCAGAAGTGCTCTTTTATGCCTATTCTCCTTAAGTAATCACATCCTGATTTGTTCATGCTCTTGGACTTGTAGGCTAGCACTGTTAACTGCATCCTTTGTTCAAATGAAACTTTTATCTGCATTCTTGTTTTTCTGGGTTTTTATTTTTTAAAATTTATTTTAATAACTGGACATGTATTGGGAATGTATTTAGTCGTGGTCAGAAGCAGACCAAAAATAGGCAAAGTCCAAATCTGAACGAGAACTTCAACATTTGGATTTGGGACTCTGATCTACTGCATGATGTGATGGTAAAGTGCAGGGAAAAGTTTAATCAGGATATTCCAAAGCTGAGTGCTGGTGTTAGCCCCATCTCCAACTGAAACAAGGTTCATCAGCATTTAATACAAAATGTTACTCCCTCACACTGAAGACCTCAAAGTACAGTATAATCAACTAATTATTGCCTGACAGCTCTTTTTTTTTTGCCCCTTCTACTGCTACGAAACCAAGGCACAGAGAAATTAAATCACTAGCCCAAGCCACCAGGAGAGTTTGAGTTTGGAATCTCTGCTAGAATCAAAACTGGAATCACAACAACAACTTTCCTCACTACACCTTGCATTGCATTTGCTTGGCTGTATCACGTTAATTTAGTGTCTTTTCCTTTGAAATTTCACCAAAACTAGGATCAGTTGCATAGCCTGTGAGTGGAACACCTCAGCCTGGCTCCTAGACTTTCACACCGCCAGTCAGAGCAATTCTACTTCTATTTGTCAAACAAGGATTCTTATTTCATTAGGATACTAGAGACTTAAAACAACCCCAGGTTTTTAAGGTGATCTGGAGCTGCTGTTACTACCCCAAGTATTGTATTTAGGGATTTAAATTTTACCTCGCTGGAGAGCAGTGCACTCAGGGCCCTGGATATTGATATGGATGGGAATAAGGCAGAAGGAAAAGAGCTTTTGATTCCTCTAAATGGTAGATCTGGCTGATGCAAGGATGGTATTTTAAATGGGAGAAGAAGAGAGGGAAGAATTTTTAGCCTTTGGGTTAGGAAGAAGGTTGTCCTGGAAGTGGATATTTCATTGTCACAGAGGGTCAGGGAGCAGGCAGGAAAGGAAAGGCTGAGCAGGACCAGTAAGCTGAACACTGCTGAAAACTGTCTCACAAGAGTAGTGTTGCTGTTTCCTTTCAACTGAAGTTAGCATTCAAATCTTTTCATTGGTCTGCTTTATTTTTTTTTTTTGGTGAGGTTTAAATCATCCAGGAAGGAGAAAAGAAAAAAAAAATCTTAAAATCGTCACGTATTCAAAAATAAAAACCAACTTCACGTCACATTTCATAAGGCTCTGTAATAGAAACTTCCAAAAGAAAAATATCTGCACTTCTGCTCAGCAAAAGGCATCAGAAAGCAACGGTGTAACCACGAACATTTACCCTATACAGCAAAAAAATGGCTGGACTGCAGAATGTACTCATTCTGGGGATCTATCACCAAGAGCTTCAGCTGGGCAGAGATCTCCTCTTAAGGCTCTCCCACCCTTGTTCTCATCCCAGAAGCCAAACAACTCATCTTTGGGATACAGAAAGAAGGAAGCCTTGGAAATGGAAGCACTCAAAATCCGCACGTGAGAAATAGAAATACACCACGGAAGAAGTGATCCCCTTCATCTTGAACAGACACATGTAACCAGATACCCATTCAGACAACAAAAAGCTACAGGGAAAGAGTGATGAGGCCATGACAGACACTTGGAGAAGCATGAAAATATTTCTTGGGGATGACACACATACCCTCCAACTGCACTGATTTTGCTAGACAGTCCTAGAAGTCAGATCCTGCTTTTGGATCTGACCAAAATATCAGTTGGTACCGATTCTTAAACCACCTCCTATTCCACGTGGGGAAAAAAACCCTGGTTTTGTGTGAGTTTATGGCAGGTTTCTTGTCCATAGAAAAGTTTTTCAGTCCTCCTCACCCTATGGCTGCTCCCATTTGCCACATTTAGCCAAAGCACTCAGAAAAGGGAGAGGAGGGTGGGTTAAAGCTCGAGCTGCTCTGCAAGGAACTCTTTAGGGCTTCCTCATGTGGCACTTCCAACAGCAGCACTGCACAGCTCCTTCTCTTGCTCTACTGCCCCTGGACCAGAAAGCAAAGGTGGAGTGGAGGTTGTCACTCTGGAGCTACTGCAACAAAAAATGCAAGGCCACAGAAGCAGCCAGCACGGGGAGACTGATCCTGAATGGCAGCTACAGGCGGGTCCTGCGGGAAACGTCAAAATCTGAGCGCCCGGCCACCACTGCCCCACCCTGCTGCAGTGACAGCACAACGTGACACAAAAACGTCCCCACTGCCTTGCCAAACATGCTCCTCAGGCCCAGGAAATGGACTGGGGAGCTGCAGTGAGCCTCACTCAGGCTCATCCCAGAGAAAGAAGGCGTGTCGGGCCAAAGCTGCCTGTGCCTCGAGCTGTTTGTGTCCACAGCAAACCCCTCCTGCACCCCAACCACACGCTCCTAAAATACTCCCAGTGGAATAATCTGTCAGGCTCACTAATTAGCTCTCCTCCCAACCTCCTTGTGACCTCAGATAGTCAGCAGCATGCATTCCTCGTACCGACGAGAGGGGAAGCTCGTGTTGGAAATTCTCTGAGGATAACTTTACAAAAGAGTGAGGAAAAAAAGACACAAAACGGATGCAAAAAACTGGCACCTGCTGTGAGGTGCGCTGACAGAGCTGCCCAAAGAAGCCTGTTTCCAACAGGATTTTTCAAAGGAATGCAGCTGAATGAAGGTCAAAAGGAAGGGATGTGGGAAAAGCCTGCACTGGAGGTTGGCCATGCCAGCTGCCATTTCCTCCCTAGGAAATCAGCAGAGTACAGCCACAAGCACACACGCACACACACTTCTACAGGAGCACTTTGTGGCCGGCTGGCAGAGTAACAAACTCTCATCTGCTTTGCTCTGGATAAGCTCAGCCTCGCTGGAAGACAGGGAAGAGGAGTCTATGTCTCCCTGGCCAGAGAGCACGGCTCGGCTGCAGTCACAGAAGAGGATTTTTAGGCCTATAAGGTTATTCCCTGGCATTTCCCACAGAAACTCTCTGCACCTTCCCCAGAAGTCACAACGGCGTGTTGAGAGTCAAACACAGGAGCCATGCTACACCTGTGAGGACCTGTCCCCACCGCTCCCGGGGCTCCTGGGAGCAGCATCCTTCCCCAGAACTGTCAGGGATACCACATGTAAAAGCCAGTCTGATGCCTCTGCATGCATAGAGCAATTTGAGTGCCACTATATTAAATTCCCCCGAGAGAGGCAGCGCCAACAGATATAAAGTAATTTATTGCCAAAGTGCGTTTCCATCTGCCCTGCTGGGTTACCAATGGGACCCGTGCCCTGCTCAGGGTGCCAGCCCTCAGGAAATTGGATGGCCTAAAGGCACAGAAAGTAGTTGTGTTTTATCAAGATGTAGGTCTTGTCTCTGATGCAAAGCTCTTAATCACAGTCAGAGTAGCAAAGTACCCAACAGCACGTCATGACATTTACATTCTCAAGAGGTCTGGCTGCTAGGCAAGTTGCCTTTTTTTTTTTTTTCTCTCTTTCTTTTTTCTTAAATAATTAATATCTGTGATAATTACAGGGGACAGTCTCCTCCTAATAGATTTGTTGCAGGAGATGGCTCTTATCCCCGTAGAACACATTGCTTAGTGACCCCTGTTCCGAATCCCCAGACTCTCTCTCAGAGGAAAAAGTATAATGCTGCCCATCAAGCCACCAGATCCATCATCCAATGAACTTTGAAAACGAGAGTCAGGTGCCCAGATAGATCTGGTGGCACGTCACTACACAGCCCCCAAAAAAAGAGAAATATGAGGTATGATCCTGGCAACATTACTTATTGTACGACATAGCCAAGACATGTGGATTAGCTCCACCGAGGGTCTTAGGAAGTGAGCTGGTGAGACCCACAGAGGATTAAGAATGGTCATGATCCAGGTACAGGCTATACCCCGACACCTCAGGCTGGCATGCCAGAAACACCAGGCAAAGACTGATCGAACACAGTTTGGGAGGCGAGTATTGCCAAGACCTCTATACTTACCGCCGAGTCCCGAGTGCTTGCTCAGAGGGGGTGGGATAATGGAGAAAGAAAACTCAAAGAACAGCTGCCTCAAGAAATGACTTGTATTTGTAAGAAAAGCAATGAATGCCTGGCACAGAGTAAAAAAATGCTCGTATGAAGTTAAAGTGAAAGAACAGAGGCAAATGTTCTTCAAATACCAGCAGCACACATCGTTAACAGTGCAAATATAAACTACAAAATGTTAGACTAATCTAGTCAGCCAGAATACAATGTTAGCCAATGTAGGAAATGGTTGAACTCTGCCACCGATGGCCTTATGGCTAAGAATTAAAAGGACAGGCACATTAAAAAAAACCTCTAAAAACCCCTATGGAGTGGTTATTTTTTCTTCCCTCCCCCTTTTGCCTGGCGTGGAGGCATGGGCAGCGAGGCCCTCTCGGTTATGGCTCTCTGCAGCCGGCCACTGCGACAAGGCAGGGTGGCCTGCGGCGGGTCGCGAGAGTCGCTCGTCCCTTCGGCCCCTGGTAAGCACACAGTGGAGGATGCCACTGCGTCCTCACCAGTCCATGTCGAGGCGCACGTCAACTCGACATGGGGGGTGGCTCTTTGGGAGATGCGCGTTTCGAGGACCTGCGTCCTCGGCTGCTTGAGGAAAGCTAAGATCTCTGACAGGTAGTTATGGATGGCTCTTGTGGAGGTAGCCACAATGCCCAGCTGCAGCTCCATACGGCCCATGGACTGGGACATGAGACCCATGGACTGTGCATGCTCCCTCTTGATATTTTCCAGCAGCTGCACAATCCTACTGTTGGTTTCCATCAACAGCTTCTCTCCCTCTGTTAGCTGGGGCTGCCCTCTCCAACCCCGATCCCTAGGGACAGGCTCAACACCGCAGCGCTCTTCATTCATCTCATCATTTCCCTCCTCCTCAGGAGAGTCACTTTCAAACTGAGGAGTCCTACTGAGTGACTGATCCCCGGGAGACTGTATGTCCATGGTGCACTCCGGAGTCCGCGCCGGCGTTTGAAACCCCTCAAAATCCTCCCCAACGTTGCTGTGCGTTTCAGACGAGGACAGCGGCCACTGCCAGCTCTCTGTGGTCCTGGCTGGCGAGTCTTCGTCAGAGGCGGGCACCGAGGATTCCTGCTCTTCGGCCGGCGTGGACAGCGAGCTCCCTCGGTGGTGGCTGGCTTGCCCCGAGGATCCAGGAACCTCCCCATCTTGCTCCCCAGTGACATCTGGCAATCAAATAGAGGAGCAACAACCACTGTATCTGAGGCCAGGCAGATGGAGGTATCTACATGCATTGGACAACACATAGAAAGAAGCCAGTTGGGGAGCCAGAGTGTATGTGTTTGGGCAAGCGGAAGGGCCGACTAAAGTTTAGTGACTGCGCTGGGCACGTGGCAATTGGCGTCATTTAAGCGCTTTTGGTCTCAATGCACACTGTCCTGTACCCACAACACACACAGCCATGCTGCATCCCAAGGCAGGAGCTACACCAAATTCCCCTCAGCGTGACTGTGACAGGAAATGTCAGTGAACCTAGCGAGAAGCTCACCTATGCTCTGCAGTGGTGTCAGTCAGAAATCCCTGGGACGAGCTCAGGGCCAAGGGTCCAATTGAGCTTCCTGGGGTGCCAGATGTGCTCCACCACTGGCTGAGGGCAGCCCTTTGTTGCTCTGAAGCACTGCTGGCTATCTTCACTTTTGTCCGACGTCTCACGTCACCCCCACCCAAAATCTCTCCCAAATCACTGCTGCAGCGCGACGGTGGCCGTCCACGGGATCACCCCGTGAGCAATGCCCTCCCCAACATTTGCCGGATTCTCCTCGCTCTCTTCTCCAAACAGTAGGAAATGCTGAGGGCATTGCTCACCGGGATCTCTTTGCCTCCTGGAAACGAACTGAGTTTTGCCTTCCCCTGGCTACCTCCTCTCCGCTTGCCTGAGGGTGCGTGGTGGAAATCTGTGTGCGAACACTTCCCCGTGGCAACTCTAGAGAAAAACGCCCTCCCAAAGAGCAGGGAGGGCTCGGGCTTCTGCCCCCACAGGAATCACCGGCTCACAGTGGAGCTCTGCATTACAGGGGGCTGTGGCTGGGACTCTGTACACTTTCTGCTACTTCAGATTTAAAAAACTGAGTCCACTTTTTTTTTTTAATTTTGTTTTGAGGGAGGCCGATTTGGTCATGAGAAATCCCCCTGGGGCAGAGGCTGAAGGAGGCAGCCCAAAGCCCAAAGCCCTGCATTCCCCACGCTCAGGCAAGGGATGGCTGAGAAGCGCTGCTGGCGGTGGGGCTGTGACCCGACCAGTGGCCTGAGTGCCAGATCAGTGCCATGCCTACTCTCTGGCATCCCAGCCTTGCAAAAAACTTTTTCTTTTTTTTTTCCCTTTTTTTTTTTTTAAGGATTAATTTCTGCTTTTTGAAATACTGCTCTTCAGACCTCAGTGGAAGCTGTAAGCTCACATCTGCGAGGTGTTGCTGAGGTCATGTTAAACCGTACTTTTGGTTCTGTTTATGAATCAGGGCAGGGTTTTGTTTGATTTTTTTAAAAATATGTGAAATATAATGAAATTAAAAGCTTTTTCTGACAGACCCAAGGATCCTTCCTCCCATATCTCAATCCCTTGTCTACCACGATGTGGTACTCATTAATTCTACACCCATGTGCCTGCAACATTATGGTGCTCTAAAAGGGATTCTGTGTGACTTCATTGAACAATGACTTTTCAGTGCTAAAATAATGGATATTATTCGTGCATTTGGCATATTCACTACTTCAAAATATTCACATTCAAAGTATTCATATTCTCTCTGCGTCTGGCTGGACTGTCCAGTTGCATGTTTTATGGAAAGTGAGGATGAAATCGTATTTGTAAAAAGGCATGAGCTCCTTATGAAAATGAATTTCAGGGACAAACTGTCATGCAATCATTGACTCTTTCACTCCATGGAGATTTGAAAGGGACTATATATCAACCTAACTAAGAACTGCTTCTTTCTTTGCAATTCCTCTCCTGCTTTTTCTAATACAGCCACAGCTGCATTCCTTCATCATCAAAGCTCTCTTAACAACTACAGTGTAGGACCATGAAATTATTTCTCATCATTTTCCTATTTGAGTACACATGAAAAAAAAAAAGAACAAAAAAACAGGGAACCTACTTTTACCACACAAAGCAAACACACACTTGAGTTAAAGTCTATGGAATCGGAGTGAGGTAAGGGATCATAAATACTCATTCTGGTAGAGCCACTGGTCATACTGAATGTCTTGGCACTTCTTTTGACATGTCAACAGAAAATTCCCCATATTCAAAAACCCCATTTAGCTGGCAAGTGTTCTAAACAGAGCCCACCTAACAACTGATAAGTACTAGAACCAAACTACACTGGAAGTCAAAACCAAGCGAAACGAAATCAAAAAGCTCCAAACTCCACACTGATTTATCAATACTTCTGTAAATAGTATCACTGTGTCTAGTTTGTTCAGATTCAGGGGGACCAGAACACCTTTGTTATTTGTGCATGTCTGCCTGTTTGCCAGAGGCTCGTGAAGAAAAAGTTCTCTGAAAAAGCGCAATAATTTATCTAATGTATTTTTGCAAAATTCCTCATGTCCTATGAAGTGTTACCACTTGCCATTCTCCCAATCAGTCTTTTCAGCCTTTCAGAGCCGAAAGAACAGCATCTGGCAATCGGTGACCAATGACACAAATGACAAAAAGCAAAGAGTCTTTGAAACTCCAGTGAAAACCCCTGGGCTTTAGAAGGTTAACTGCGGAAACTCTTGGCGAATACTTCTGAATAATGAATACATCCACAGGCTTTAGGTTAGGTAAACTTGGCTGGCAATCAGAAGGAGGAATAACCATGGTTGTTATTATTTGTAACAAGGTGTTCAGCATCTCTCAGCGACTCCAGTTTCTGGAAGCTTTGGGAAGCATTGCCACGGGGCATGGGGAACCGAGCGTGTGTCACAGGCATGGCCTTCCACAAACTTTCCTTCAGTAAGGAGCAACCATGGGAGGAAGATTGCCTGGAGGCCACTGCCTGACACCACCTGGATGAACACGTCAGTCTCTGCCCAAGAAATCCATTCCTTGCTGACCAAAAGTCGCCCTAAATTCTGGGCAGATCTTGGTCAGGCTGGTTGCACCAGCGCCAGTGGGAGAGCTGTGCCATGCACAGCAGGGGCATCACAAAACCGGGTTCAGCCAGAACCTGTCCTATGTTTGGACAACTGACAGAGTGACCTCAACTAACTGCCTTTTACTCCTTGGAAAAGGGGTCACATCCAAAAAAGAGAGAGAGGCCACTACAACTGTGAAGGTAAAAACAGCCATGGATCAAACCATGCACCAACATGGCTGACCTCACTTGGTTGTTAACTTGCTTGAAAAAAAAAAGAAACCTCTTTTTTTTCAAGCTTTAAATAGAGTGGGTACAAAGAAGCACAGCTGGCTTCCTTGGTGTGAAGCAAAGGGAAGAGGTCGCATTCCCTGATCTTTCTAGCAATTTCCACCTGACACACCATTCCTACATGCAGCACTTTGCTCACAGTGATAGATACAACTTACAGGCAAAATAGGTCACTTCTGTCTTTTGCAGGCATCTTTACACCAAGTGATAGCAGCCATCCAAGGTTCACATTCCTCACCTCGTGTCCCTTGCTCTGCTGGGGCAGGCCTTCCACCTCCATCCCTAACTGGCCAGGAAGGAGCATGCAAATGGGCTAAAGGGAGCAGAAACACCCGGAAGTCAGGGACCCGCTGCACTTCAGTGTTAGTGTTTGTTCGCTGTGGGTTCTACACAGCTATTTCCAAAAGCCCCCTGGGATTGACAGGTTTCTGAAGGCTGCTTTTCTTTTTAATTTCAGTGACTCTGTTGTCTTCAAGGAATAAAAGTGACCTGGTACTGAGGGCGGCCATGCAAGAGGAGCTTGTGGGCCTCCAGCAAAGTCCTGGCTATCTCCCTTTCTCTCCTGTTGGACAGGTTCTCTGTTTGTGCAGAGGAGCAGAATCTGCCAGACAGATTCTCTGTTCCTGCTGCTTATCCCAGCGTTTCCCTGGGCTGACACAGAGCCTGACCTGACCTGGTGGATCAGCAGGTTCTCCTGGAGGCCACGGGAGAGTTGCTCCAGGTGTGCCTGCAGGGGAGAGCTGTGGTTTGCCCCATCCTGCCCTGAGCATGCTGACCAAAGCCAAGTTTATTCCAGCCATTGGATTCATGAATATGTCCATTATTTTGGAGCACTGCTACGCCGTGCGCTCTCCTTGCACCACAACGTTCATTACCTCTGAGATTCCTTTGTGTTGGTCATCAGGCATTTTTAGGATTGTAGCAATTACTGGGTTGAGATACACAGAGAACTACTGAAGGGGTGGAGGACTGAGACAGAGGCCAAGAACAGAGCAGGGCTTTGGGTATACACAAACTTTAGAGACATCAGAAGTATTTCTGTAACTTTTGGTCACTGCAGAACATTTGAGATGGATGCCTGTGTTGTGCCTTACCTGCCACTCGGACTGGCAGCTGATCCCTCCCCTGAGATGTGCTGCTCTTTAAGAAGCCCTCCTTTTGCAATCCCACCATTCCTGTTTCACCTCTGCTACCGGATCGTTGCCTTTTCCATTATCTCTGCTCTCCAGACCGCCCACGGGCGGAGCTGCACGGGAGGGCTGAGGGCTGGGGCACAGCGTCTCTTCCTGCTGACAGACAGGTGGGTGGAGATGTCCCTTGGCCACCACAAGCGGGCCGGGAGCTCCACAACAGCGGGAACGCAGCGCGGGAGCCTCCCGGGCCCTGCCTCTGCTGCTCTGGACCTGGGCCTCTGTCTGTATCTCCTCATCCCTCCTGGGGTGGGTGCAAGTCTCAAACTGCTTAGGTACCAAGGTGATAGGTGCCTTGTAAATACCTAAGATAGATACAGACAGAAACTGTACCAGGCGCGTTATGCAACACTTCAGACAATGCCAGCGGCACCTCGGGGCTGTAGGATCACCCACCTGCTCCAGCATCTGCAGCCAAATACTGGGCACATGCAATTTTCCTTGGGAAAAGTGATGGGAACACAGGGCATTCATTCCTCCTTGGTGGCAACAGGTCTGGGCACACGGCCCTCAGTGTCAGGCACTGCACATGCAAGGGGTTTGCTCCATCTCCTTCCCTAAACACGAGTTTGCAGGTTTGGTTTAATTTCCTTCAGTAGCCGGTAAAATTTGCTTCTTTGTCAATAATCTGCAAAAACGGGTTACAGAAGCAGCACCAAAACTAAAGGGATGGTCCTCATGTGTGCCTATTGGAAATGCACAGAGGTTCCTTTAAACTACAGAAAAATATGGTTGTGGTGTTATCTTATAGATTCAATTTTTTTCGCAATTTCTTTTACTCTTAACTATGAGTAACTTGTTTTTAGCATGAAGACCAGGAGTGATTATGCACAGAATTAAATTTCCATGTCTGGGACAAGAAAGAAAAAAAAAAGGGGGAAAAAGGCATCTAAATCAAGTACGTGCAATTATTTGCACTGCATTCCTTTTAGGTTTTTGGCACTTCCCATATACACACCAAAGGCCTTGCCCTGCTGGATTTGTAGAGGAATAGCTGGGAAGTAACTGGATAAAAACGTCTGTGGGTGGGAGAGCTATTAAAGGACAATTTGGGCAAACAGTGGGTCTGAGGATCCGGGCAAGGCTTTCAAAGAAGCAAATGAACAAATATTCCAGACCTTCTTCCCGATGCTAATGGGCAGGTGAGAACCTACTGATTTCATAAGAGAGCTTGGTCAGAGGACAGGAGCTCATCTGATAGCGTGGCTTGGCACAGGAGCAATTTCACCTGACACTGGGGGAAAACAGGCAACCCCTGTTTGGTAAAAAGGGTTAAAAATGGATCTGTGCCCTCTGAGAACAAATGGCTTTCTTTTCAGCTGTTCAAATAGGATCAGATGTGTAAAAATTCATCAAAGACCAAAAGTAGGTGAAGTGTAATGAGGCCTTGAATATACCACTGAGCTTTCAAAAACTAGCCTTAGCTAAAGCATGGATTCAGAGTAAGAACAGGAAAGGTTAAGTTCTAAATCCAAATTTGTTGTTTATGATCAAAATTAGAGCAAAGAAACAACAAGCTCAGCCTAGAGTTATGTCCTGTAAATGCGTAGTTAAAAATATACAGAAATAGAACAATCTGAGTTTCCCTGTGGACAATGAGACTAATCTTCATCAGTCTGCCTCCACTACATTTTAATCTGGAATTACCTTCTTCCAGCCCCACCCCAAATTAGCAATTTGCAGGATTGTGCTTGAATCCCAATGCCCAAACCCCACATTTACCATACTGCAAACAACAGGCAGAGAATATGATTTTAGCAGTCAGCATAATGAGGAAATAATAAAAGCACTTTGCAATGCAGTCAAACACAAAAGGCACTCGAAACACTTTCCTTCTATGAAAATTAACTAAAAATACTTGACTGCTCTCTGGGATACTGTAAATTCAACAAAGTACTCTAAAATAAAATAAAATAATAAAAATATATAAAACAAATCAGTAAAACATAAAAGCTTTAGTAACTAAAATCAATCATTTAACAATGAGTATCTCTAAATTCCATTACATGATTTATGAAAATGCTTTGTAGGTATTCACAATAAAGAGCTCTCAAATGTTTCTTGAAGGAAAGCCTTATTTGTGTTTCTAGGGCTGAAAATAGCTTCACATTATTACACACAAGTCACATTTACACATTATAACCACACCAACAAAAGTACTTTTTAAGGAAGGCAGATAACGGATATGTGCAAATTCCTCTCTAGAGATACAATTTTCAAGTACCAGCTCTTTAACAGCATGTTCATTATTAAGGAAATAATGATACAGGCATTTAGAATACACCTGCAATGCTGAAGCCTTGCAATTCAGCCTACCTTGAAAGAGGAATGGTCATTGTCTAACAGTGGTTTCTGTTCAAGAACAAAAACAAAGCAGAGAATATAGTCAATACCCACTCCTACCCTGCAAGCCAGGTGGAATTTAAGTGGCAATTTGATGTTCTGTTTAAGAGACAGCATTTGAAAATTTGGCCTAGTCACAAAAGAAAGGCAATCAAATCAAAGAAACCAAAAAGAAAGAGGAGGATCTAAGACACTTGCAGCCTTCTCTGGTCTTATGCTTAACTCTCACACTTCCACACCGAGGGGAAAAACCAAACAAACTATGAGGAATTATCTAAAACCATTTATTTTTAATTAGATTAGAAATTAATTAACATGGGTATGTGAACATTTGAAGGAAAAAGGAAAAAAAAAAAAAGAAATAGCAGCAAAGGGAGTTTTGAGATGAGGGAGGTAAGTCCTTCATCTCCCTGGCTCCTGAAAAAGAGAGAGAAGACATTAAAAGTGCTGAAAGAGTTTTCCACTGCCCTAACTGTGCCACATTGGGAAACACATGCAGTTTTAACTATTCCTCAAGCCCTCATGATTTTGAATAGGTGCTTAGATATTAAATGGATAATATCTGAGCACAGTCACACTCACATAAACCAAGGTATTTAACCTGTCTCTTGGCAAATGCTACAAGCCCCACATTTTCTGTAACACTTACAATTCCTTTTCCAACTTCTTTTATACCATTGTCTTGTTTGGCTGATGCAGAAAGGTTTTGAAAACCTTTCCAATTAAAGTCCTGTAGTGAAGAAAAATAAGTGTCATGACAGGGCCCTACATCCTCGAGAATCAGCTGATAAATTCAAAATATTAACAGTGTAGATGAGAACACCCACACAGACTCAAGCAGCTTCTACTCAGGATTTGCAGTGTTTCCAAAATGCTCAAGTGTCTTATGAAAGGTAAATCCTGGTCTGAAGAAGTCTTTGGGACCAGGAGCTACGTGTTAAGTTTGGATTCTGTGGCACAAGTTGCTAATGAGCACACTGCCAAGTTATTTTTCATGGAAAACGCAGGGTTACTGTTGTTCCTTTTTGGAAATGTGCCAATTTCCAATAATTTTCTCTCACAAAGTGTTTTACAAGTCCTTACACTGTAGCCACGGTCCTAACCCTACACTCACACTGCTGTGGGCTCTCCCACGTTACACTACAAGCCCTAAAATCTGCAACCTCGCTGCACCAGCCACGAATGGGGCTGGCAGTTCCTCACACAGACTTGACAATTCCACCCCAGTCACTGCCTTCTGCTCAGGATTCATGACAACCCGATGACAACCTCTTCCTCTTTGCTACACTGGCACTCATTGGAATTTCAAATAAGCAAAGTGAGTCAATTACTTACGAGGGGTAACTTTCAAGGATTCTTCGTGAAGCCTGATGCCTTTTGCTCTCATCTTCTGTCTGGTGAGGATCTGAAAAGCTTCTTCCTACAGAGGAGCACTGCAGGTGCTGGGAGCTACCTCAGGAGCTGCTGTGGTGAGTGCTGGAAAAGTTGCTTGGGTGGTATTCCCATTGTTCCCTGCAGACAAACCTCCACCATCAACTCCACCACAGTGAAATAAAACAAGTGAGCTTTGAACCCCGACGGCTTTGAGAGTGCTCTCTCCAAACAGAACACAACACTGTGAGCTAATCCACTGCTTGGCATTCGTTTAGGAATATTTGCTCTGCAATTTCATTGTTTCAGATGCCATTGGAAGGTGCCACCTTTGAAACAATGGACAACAGGAATGGGATGAAGTGAGGATGCTTATTGCAGACAGAGCTAATAATATTTCTTTTGAATGCCATCAACTGATATTTTTCTATTCAAATGCCGGCCAGACTTGATGCCAGGTAACAAAATTCTGTGTTGATGATATCACAGTCATTCTGTATCTGTGAGGTGGTGATAGGATCTAAACCCTTCAAAGGAGAGAATCCTTTATTTGTAGTTGGTACTGCAGCCCACACCAAGCCCCAAAGACCAGGACTGACACACACACTTGATCAGCATATGGTATATATCAATATTTGATATTGATCACCATATCAAATCTAAGAAAAAACAAAGCACCACCCCGGCTCACAACTGACACCCATGTGACACTGCCAGCAGATCATTTATTAATGCAGAAGGATCATTTATCTCATCGTTCCCACTTCGCCGTGGAAATTTAACCTGCTCTACTCTTCATTTTGTCCCTTCTCTTAGGGGATTTTATATTAGGTATTTTAAAATTCAAGCTTTCACTGAGAATCCCAAATGACTCCCTAAATCAAACCCATTTCCTGGCAGCAAAGAAAGCTGAGGAGCAGGAAATTTTTAAATCATGTATCCAGACGTTTACAGCTCTTAGCTTATGGATGTGTTCCTTAAGGATCATATAATTTTAAAATTCTCCCTCCACATCGAGTTATTCATAAGTCAAAACAAAAACCGAAGGAAAAGCTGCTCAGAACCAAGCTCTCCACCAGCTGCATAAACTTATTACGAACAGAGTTAAATTTAAACTTTTAAAATATTAATTTTGAAGCTCTAATGATACCTATTTTCCCATCACGATGATGAAAATTATGACCTCCGATTTTTCTCTTAACCTTTCATTTTCAGAGTATTTTTCAACCCTTCAATTCAATTTGCTACACGAATATCCTGGTTATTCTTCAGTATGAATGGAACCACATTTTTTAAGTGCTGCTACAACTCTTGGTTTATGTGTTGCCATAACTTACTCATACAACGGTGCTTGGAAAACTACAAGGTACAAGAAAGAAGAACACTTCTCCCCTATCCCAGATATCCACAAAATCCAGAAAGTAGTTTGGGAACATGACTCCTCCACACACGCATTTCAAGGCTGGAAGCTACCTCTGAGTGAGGCAGCTACTGCAAGCACAAAGTCAGTGGCACAGATGAAACTCAATTTTAGTAATTCGTGCTTTGTAACTGCAGTAAAATGACAGAACTGCCCATGCCACACTGATCCAAACCTTTTTGAACACAAATACCCTGTCTTCTATCCTGAATATTAAAAATTACAGCCGATGCCCTGTCCTGCCTTCCTTTCCCCTGCTCTCCCAGTGACCTAGAACCCATCTCCAGAGATAACCAACGAGACCAGTCAGACAGAACCACAGAAGCCATTGTTTTTCTCTTAATACCTCTCTCATCTCTGGCCCAGAAAACTGAATTTTTGGTTGACAGAAGACTCTACACAACAACACAAAGACTTTTTTTTTATGCTGCCAAAACATATTTTTCAGTAGCAATGTGGTTTATTCTGTCATATTCTCTGAATGGAGAATGGCAGATATCCCTAGCTGGAACCTCTGGTAGCCACCTGAAAGGAGGTCAGGAAAGAGCAGGAAAATAAAGAGTGGAAAATAACCCAATTCCATCCTATTAAATGTCAAAAAGGAAAAGCTTCCCCTGCCGAGAGAAGACACTGCCTACAGCCTAGATTTCCTTTCCATGACACTGAACCTGGAGCAAGAGCAGGACACAGCCTGGTTTTACCCAGCTACCACCCAGGGGCTCGGGGAAGGGGGAGACTCTTCCTTGGGCCAGACTCCATGAGAAGGTGGAAATGCACAGCCCCTGCTCAGGAGAGCTCACAATCTAGGGAAGCAAAATGATGTCCAGGAGCATGGAGAAAGTACAGCTCAACACCAACAACCTCTCTGTGCACAGAAATACATTTATGAAAACTGTTCCAACAGCACTGCTGCCTCTACCTGCCCCCCTGCCTCGCTCAGTGGGGATCTAGGGAAGGTGGGTCTTGGGGACAGATTTCAAGGAGAAGGTGGTGGGGTGGCCTCATGGATCAGTCCAGGGAGGGCACTCCATGCACACAGGACAGCGTGGAAGATTCCTACGGGACAGAGCAGCGTTTCTGGGGTGAGGTGTGCAGGAGCCCTGGGTCCTGAGACAGACACGGGGGAAGGTGGGACCGCTAACGTGGGACTGCCCTGGGGTGTCACTGTCACTGCCTCTCTGTGGCTGCCACTCAGCACAGGAGCTGGGAGGAGATGAGATGGAAGGGGTGGAGGAGAGTCGGGCACAGAGAGGGAAAAAAAAGGCAAGGTGAAGGAAAGGAGACAAAAGGAAGAAATGCGGGGGAGATTTTCGAATGTGGCCCTCTGTTTGAATTTCTTAGTGTGTTTGCAATTTATTAACTAAATAACTAAAAAAAAACATATACGATAATTAATGTACATTTGACACCATAAAATAAACTGGACCATATGCCAACATTTACATTGTTATTATCCTTCACTATGGAAAGGTGAGAAACAGGTTAAACAAGAGACAAAATGCTTCCCCTTACCCTTCTTCTTCCGTACTGAAGCTTGGAAATAGAAAGGGAATGAACTGTGAATCAATTCTGAAGGTAATGTTTTATATGCTAAATCCTCATCTGAGCTCAAACATTATCCTTCCCTCAGTCTCACCCTGCTCACCTCTACCAAACAGGCATCTCTCAAACCACAGTAGATAAAATCTGCTTTTATCAGGGTTTATGGTAACTATGAGGAATTGCTCCCCTCAAGGTGTTAGGGATACATGCAGAATTTTTTTTTTCTAAATTCTTTTTAAAAAGCAGTAACTGGGGCAACTTATTGGTACCAAGGCTGTCAAACTACGACAACATCGGGCATTTCCAAATCTTTGGAGACTGAAATGGAAAGGAATCATTAGCTCACTGCCATCTTTTGGATTAATTAATTTGAAAGAGAACAGCTCAGATGGTCTGCTCTGTATCATGAAAAATAGAATAGCTCAAAATACGTCAATAAAACCAAGTAGGGTTCAGAGCCGGGCAAAGGAAGTGACTGGAATGACTGCAAGATGGATAACTTTTTTTAAAAAAAATTATGTTTAACTTAGCTAGGAGACATAAAACTATGCACTCTAAGGGAAAACAAATGGGGAGTTCCTATTTACCTTTTTCTTCTATTACATAACAAGGGACATTCAATAAAATTAAAAGCATCACATTCAAAACCAATAAAAAAGGAAATACATCTGTACACAGCACATAATCAGCCCGTGGGGTTCTTTGTCACGAGACATTATTGAGACCATGAGCTTCTCCAGTGGAGGAGAAAGGGTCACACAGGGGTGTTGATGAGAACATCCACAGTGCCCATTTATTGGCACTTCCTCTTTGGTTTGCACATACATAGCAAAGAAATGCTTGTTCATTAGAGAGGTCAATGGCTAAAAAAATGTGGGTGTTCTCATAGCTCTCACAGATGCCCAGTATGCACACAAATACATCGAGGGATATAGAAATTATAGATAAATACACACATACAAGCTGTGTTTTATGTCAGGAGACAACTTTTAAGTGATGGTAGGGAGGACATTTTCCCTGTGGAAGCTTGTCCAGTTGCTGTGCACCTAAAGAATTCTTGTCCCTCCTGGTACCAGCCCTTTTCCAGGACAAATATGAACACAGGTAGGCCACAGATGTTATTTGGAACAGCAGCCACATGGTCTGCTAGGGTGGCAAATGTTCAGAGTGTCACACAAGTGGCATTGGCAGACTTTTTTAGCTAAGAAGAAAGCAAATTTCTGCCACTACCACAGCTTTCCTAGGGGAAACACCTCTGAAACACGGGGCAGGACTATTGCTCAGAAAACTCCTGCCACTGCAATGTCTGCCCCATGTGGATCAAGGTACGGATGGGAAGTGTGCTTAAAAATGGAAATAAAAATAAAAATGTCCCATGGCTGCTTGTTAAAGAGTTGCAGTGGTTTCTGCCACTCGGTGAGGACAAACAGCAGAGCAAGGGCCACAACCTGAGCAGGGAGGTGGGAAAGCTAAAATATGATGGCCTCTCCTGGGGACATTATTATTAACAAACTATTCTCCCCTAGGGAAGTGCTGTCTCTGCTTTAAGAAGAGAAACTTCTTCTTTGTGGAAGATTGAAAAGTCAGAGAAACAGAAGAATACCCTCAGTTTGAAAGCAATTGGCAGAAGAGGTAACAAAGGGGCAAAAATGGTACCCAAGCATTGCTGTCCCCTTGGGAAAAGGGGTGGATAAACCAGCCAGGTTTTACAAGCTCTCAGCTCCCATGAAAGAAGAGCAAGTGAAAAACAGCCAGACCACACAAAGTGTGCTCCAGAAATAGTATTTTACATTTTAATCCTGGAAGGAAAAGGATGGAGCATTCACAAGCTGTTGATACTCTGAGTTAAGCTCCTAAACTTCCTTGTACATAAAACCCAAATTTTCTGAGACCTGCTGGAGCTAAATGATCGGACTGGGGTGGTTTTTGGGTCTTCCATTTGGTTGTTAGACCACAGAGAAGACACTCCCCACTTCAGCACCACTTTGCTGGGAGATTTCCCACTGGAGTTACGTGACTGGACTCGCTAAAGGATGGGTGGGGTCCATCTGCCCCAGAAAACACCAATTTACAGGGGAAAAAAAGGGGCCACAAAGCTCTGATTTCCTCCAGTTGGCCTTCGGATGAGCCCATGTCAGGAAAACCCCGAGATTATAAAACTCAGTATTTAAATCACTGTAGACTTCTATGGAAAAATGGTTTTATTGTGTGGGTTATTATCGTCTGTTACTCTGCAGTGAGGGATGTGGTTTGGTTTTATACCCATTTCTCACTTGCTAAACACACTGTTTTACTGTTATAGCCACATAGAAATATGCACTGGGCTCTTCTCTTTTTAGCTGTGATGTATTCCTATTTCCATGTCTTCGTCTAACTGCAGAAATTCTACCTTTTAATGACCTAACAGACTAAAATCAGGAAGAAAAGAACAATTACCTTCCTCCTTTCTAGAAAATGAATACAAATTCCTGGAGAATTATGCATATCTAGAATGTGGATGATCAAGCAAAGGCATCTACAACCACATTTCTCAAAATTAGCAAATAAAAGACTGAATGTTCAGTAATTTTTTATTACCAATAGTGAGAGGAGTTAAGTTTATATCATGCACAGAAGTCAAAGTGATATCATAATATGCACTTTTTTCAGATCAAATGAAACAAGTTGAAGTTGAAGCTGCTTTAACACTGTCAGCTTTTAACAACAGCTTCTGGCAGCTTACCTTTATCCACTAATGAGAGGCCACAGAAATTTAAAATAAAACAGTATTAGATGAACTGAAAATTTAGAAAGCAAAGCTAACAAAACATGATACAGCATTATTTATTTTCTCTTTTTTTCTTTTTTTTTCTGTTTTTTTTTGGTAGATGTGCCAAACTCTGATGATGCATAAAATGTATCAACATTCCCTTGCGCAGCAGTAAAGGCACAAGTCTCCACAAAAACCATTCATGCGAGTCATGCACGTTCTGAACTCTCCAAAGATGCAGCATTCTTAAAACCTGCTCTGCTCTAGACACTGTACACAGTGCAGCTCCCTCCAACCATTTCACAGAGAGACAGATAGATATTTACATCTCCACCAAGCCAGCATGCTCGCCAAAAAACACTTTCTTACCAAGCTCTTCAAGCTCTGAGGTCATGGACTTAGAGCGCAGGGTCAGTGCAGTGGTTGGGGCTCGCTTAGGAGGCGGCGGGGCTGTGCAGGGAACACAAGAACACCCCCATGTCAGCCAAAACACACCCTCTGGAAGCCCTGTGCTCACAGCCACAATTCCACATCCCTTCAGGAGATGAGGCTCCAGGCAGTGAGGCGAGAATAAATACCCACATGCGGAGGAAAAAGCCCCGAGACGCTTCTCGTGGACTGAATTTCTCCACTGTTTCTGGCTCTAGCGTAGGTTGCCTGACACATCCGCAAGCTTTTATGTAACAGGATACATAGAAACATTTAAAGCTAAATAACTGTGCACTTGTGCTTCCCAGCAGGGAAAAAGGGCTTTCTAGAGAAAGGACCTCGCAGCAGCGGTGCTCCTTCGGGGAAATATGTGGGGCTAAAAACCTCCAATCTCTGGCAGATTAATTTAATCTTTGGATAAACTATTCAATCTGAGAAATACAGGGAAGAATATTCAAATGTATCTGAATTGTTAAGTGACTCTAAGGGAAAAGGGTGATCCTCAGAATGTATAAGGTCTTAAAATATCAAGGCAATAATCTAGCACAGGAACTACAGTCTGTGCTTGAGTATCCTGATAAAGATTTCGGGTGGACAGAAAAGATCATCTCATTCCAACCCCTTTGTCACAGGCAGGGACACCTTCCACTGTCCCAGGTTGCTCCAAGTCCCATCCATCCTGGCCCTGGACACTTCCAGGGATGGAGGAGCCACAGCTTCTCTGGACAACCAGTTCCAGGCTTCACCACCCCTACAGTAAAGAATTTCCCACTAATATTTAGTCTAAATCTCCTGCCTTTCAGTTAAAATCATTGCCCCTTGTCCTGTCACTACATTTAAGGTCAATATGATGTACACCATAGGGCAGAGGCAAAAAGGTTTGTTTAAAATGTGTGAACAGTAACTCAATCAAGCCAAAAATAACCCCATCAAGCAGAACCACGCTGGGACATGATTAAGTTTAACACAGCCTTTCCCCTCCGCCCCACAAGCTGCTCTCGCTCTTTTTCTTTTTAATCATTATTATATTTAATCAGCAGTGGAGGTGAGAAACACTTCCAGCACAGCCAGGAAGTCTCAGTTTCGTGGAGCAGGAGGGGGTCCTGCAGTGCCAGCTCCTCACCTGCTCCTGTTGAAGAGGCAGGTGTGTGCCCGTGATAACTCACAGGACTGGGGAGGCACAGGAACCTGCAGCTCTGTGCTGGAATGGCAGGGAGCAGCAGCAATCTCTCCTGCTTAATGATAATTGTGAGAGCCTAATGACTTCCCAGCACAGCCGGGAAACCAAACTCGGGGCATCTAAGGTGAAGGGAACGGTGTAAATTCCTTTTTTGTGGTGGCTTTTTGGATGGGTGGGTGAGAAGCACAGTGCTGAACTACTCCCATCTCTAAAACATTTTAAATTAATAAAAAAATCATCTATTCTTAGTGGTTTTCCTCCCTCACTACTGCAAGAAATTTTACTACAAGCTCCTCAAACATACACATGTGAAAAACCCAAAAGGTTGAACTTTAATGCCAAGCACAACGAGAGAATATTGCTCTTTTGGCCACGTGCTAATGTCTAACCCAACAGAATTAAATCACTCTAAATCAAACAAGAACAGGGCATTTCAAATTCTAGAAGCACAGTCTAATAAATCAGAATTTAGGAAACAGCAGTTTCATGCCCACACTTGGTTTTCTGTGAAGGAAGAGCAGGAGAGTGCATTATGAAGAGAGAAAAATGTACCTTTCTTCCTTGCAGTGTCATCGGGATCAAGATTCCTGGTTACTGTGACAACCTTCAGCACGAGGTGATTGCCCCCCTGTCGGATCATGTTCACCACCTGCCTGTGGCCAACTTTCACTACATTCTCATTATTAACCTGCACAGAAAGGAAGGAGGCATTTAGACCAAAATGCAGAACATTTTTGTCCCATCATTTTTATAAACAGAACGTGGAAGGAACAGTAGAAACAGAATTTCTAGTCACTGCCTTTTAATGCAAATATTTATTTAAGGAACAGTTTAGAGCTGACATGATGACTAGAAAACAGAGCTTTGGGAAATGCACCCTGAATAAATTGAACCAAATCCTGCCCTTTGCACATTTTATTTACAACAATTAGTTTTCCTTCTGCAAGTTTCTGGAAGGATCTCCTGTCCTGAAAGCAAAGGCAACAGGGCCATAGCAGGCCCAAAGGGTGTCCATGGAAAAAGAAGAGTTAAATACATGAAGCACTGAGCAGGTACTGTGGTCATGCCAATTAAACTTCAAACTGCACTGCAACACTCAGCTTAAGAGAAAAAATTTAAAAAATAGATATACATACTCTCTAGTAATTCCTAGTGCTAAATCATCCTTTTTACTGGAGATGTCTTTCCCTAATATCAATTAATAGACACAGAAGAAAGCAGAGGCATAAAACCTGTAAATGAGCATGGCTAAAAGTAATTTATCTATTCATTCAATCTATAAGGAGTCACTGAAAGTTATCTGCAATTTGAATGATGACAACATGTAAGACTGAAGTGCTGCCTGTGCTATTTGAACATAAAAGATATTGAGGAATGGAGGAAGAGCTGCTGCCAGGATACACGCTGGGAAGTTGATCTCTCTCCAAAATTCCACTGACTCAGTAATATTTCACTGAGATCACTCAATGCCTTCCAAAATGAACAGTCATTTCCAAAGTAAGTGTTTTTAGCCTCCTCTATTTATTCTGACAGGCTGGGCATCTCGCACTCTAAAGGATTTACAGTTTAGAGCACAATCTCTCATTAAATATTATTGCTGCTTAGCAGAACAAACAGCACAAGCCGCCCCACTCCGGCTCGAAATCATTTCCCCATCCATTGTCTGGGAGGAAAACCTTCCCTTTTTTCAGGCTTCAGCTGAGCCAAAACGCATTTTAATGGAGCAATGCATTGGTGGAGCATGTTTGCAATGCAGAGCTGCAGAGGGGCTGCTGGAGAGGCTTTTTTGGGTCCAGGGCTGTGATGTAGGAGGAACAGAACACGCTGAGCATCCAGACCTGTTGAGCAGGCAGAGACCAAGTTCTCTCCTTCTGTAGGTGGAGGGTATAAAAGAATATTGATTTAAATAGGACTCTGGCTGGTTGGCTTTATTTTACACCTCCTTAGCATCTGGTATTTAATTCCAGGAGATATTTGTTTAGCTGGACCAACGGCATCTAAATTTAATCTGTCTAAAATACTGAGGCAAACAGCCTTATCCATTTACTTCTGAATTCCTTCCAGCATTAAAGCCTCAACCAGGTAATTCTTTTCCACAGGAAAAAAAAATCATGTAATTAAGAATTATGGAATGCATCCACTCTATTTTTAGTGGAATTAAATTTCAAGCTTGGAAGCCAGTAAGGATTACAGTGTAATCCCTAATGCTGTCAAAAAATAGGGCCCTGCAAATAAATCAAAAGTCAATATTAATCAAACACATTACACTTCACTAGTGTAAAGTGATAAATGTGTAATATGATAAACAGCTTCTGCAGCACCCCATCTGTTCCCATCGTTCTGTGCAATGATATTTAACATTTAGAGCAGGAGCAAATATATACAACACGTTTTTTCCAAAGCTGCCTCAGAAACAGAACCTGTAAATGACTGTTTACAGCAGCTTGCTTGGGAAGGCACAGCCACAAAAGCTGGGACTGAAAAGGTTTATTTGAAGATAAATAAAATAAAAATATTGACAGGAGAGCTGGAGGTTATTTACCTCGGAGTCTCAGGGAAACACCAGAGAATGAAAGAATGGTGAAAGCAGCAGAGCAGAACCTCATCCTCACAGCCTTCAGCACCTCAGGGGGTAAAACTGGGGCATGATTACAAAGCAATAACTTGGGAATTGTCAATAGATTTATAAAGATTTCAGTGACACTATTCCTTTCACCCTTCTTCAGGATTACTGCAAATGACTGCAGGAAGGGTTGTTAAGCACCAGGGCTCAAGCAGGTTTGTCTGGCAGTTTTAGTTTGTTATTATTCAGCAAAACTTTTCCAGGTGTGAAGAATTTGAGGCAAATCTCTCTGGACTTCCCCTTCAAGCTTTGTCCACAGGAAGTTTGTAAACCAGTTTGTAAACCAGCAAAGCAGATCTCTATTCCAGCTGTGCCAATTCATTCCATAAGCACCTGTGTTCTCAGTATTCAATGTAATCCCACTCTTTAGAACACTCAAAAACTTATTTTTCTTTTAGCAGCCAAGTGTTTGGAACAAAGCTGTAGAATCAAAGAGTAAAGCTGTTTTGCAGGCACAAATTTGTGTCTTTATCTCTTCTTCAACCCAGTCTTTCTGCATATTTTCTGCAATTTTCACTGCAAAACCTGAGCTTCTTATGTTCCTTCTACTATTCCACAAAATGTTCCTGCACTGAGCTTTTTCTCCCATGTCCTTCACATAGAAATGAAAATAGATAATAGAAATGGACATGTGAGGAGGCTGGGTCTATGCTACATCAATGAAACCTGGTCACCCAAAAAACCAAATGCAAGGAAAACTGTCCCTTGGGACAGTCCACAATTTCACCAGCTCTCCTCTGTCCACTCTGGACTCTTGGGAAAACCCTCAGAATTTTGTACTTTTGAAAATAATCCTTTATCATCATCTGGTTACTGGGCAGTGGGATGGAAATTACTTTGAGAGAACTAATTAATGAAGTAATATGATCTCATAGACTCAATGTCTTTAAAAATAGTCTAAAGAGGCTGGATAAATGTTTTTTTTTTTTTCCTGAAATGCACAGTTATGCAAGGCGTTGAAAAATAATATAATGTAATTTGATGTAATATAATATAATACAATAGTAAAATAACCTGTGCATTGTAAGCTGGCAGATGCAGGAGCTGGAGCACATTTACCAGAGCAGCCTTCCCGTAGGAAGGTGCAAAAGCAAAAAAAAAACCACTACCAGAGAAAGAGACCTTTGCAGACTTTGTTCTAATAATAAAAAATAATAATAAAAAATGTAAAAAAACTTGATTTTTTGATGTGTTTCTCAATGCATCATCCTAATCTTTCCATTACCAAAACATTCCCTCAGTGGAAAAGGCAGTCAATCATTTTTAGCAGTAATTAAGTAGACAGAACTCCATCATTATGCTTGGAATGCCCATTGGTGGGAATGCACATCCTCCCAGAAGAGGCTTCTCCCAAGCTCTTCCTTATCACTAAATTATTTTAAAAAAACCAAACCAACAAACCCCCAAACCCGTTACACACGCTCACAACCCCCTGCCTACACCTTTTTTAAAATTTACCCTTTTTGATAAATATTTCACACACACAACCCCAATCACAATTTGTACCAGGGGAAAATAAACAGCCCAACCAGAGATTTTACTTCTGCATTTCAATAACCACGGAGCTGTGCACGTGGCTCTGCCTGTCAGCCAGGAAGAGTTTCCCATCTGGAGAGTAAAATGTGAGAGGAAGGGAGACACAGTGACCCAGACACTGCTGGGGAAGTTATTTGTGCTCTCAGTAAAGCCACAGTGCCAGCCCAGGGGTCTGTGCCATACTGGGATGGGCTGGACAGCACCCAGCACAAACCAGCACAAATCCAGTCCCACATCTGCACTTGACAAGCACACTGAGTGTCAAAAATCTGATTGTTTTCTCCCCTAAATTCATCCTAAAAGCTGGATTTAACAGGCTCATCGACAGCACAAGGGTACACAGCAAATCCAGAATGTCTTCTGTAAAAGTAAATTTGAACAAATTCTGTTTGCAACACATTTTTCCCTGAGCATCCCAGGAAAGGCCTGAATGCAAAAATGACCACAGACCCAAATGAGGAGGAAAGTTAAAAAGGTCCAAAGCCACAAAATGCTTTGGTGTAATGACATTTTATGTGCTTACAAAATGCATTTCACCATAAATGATAGCAAGACCACTGTCTCAAAAAGCTACCACATGATTTTAACCTGTGTCTTAGATGAAAAGAGAAAGTAAGAATATAAGATATAAATGAGTCCCATAAGGGAAATTAATTTATGACTTTGTCTCTGCAAATCAAATTATTCCCATCACACCATAGAAGCTTAAACAGACAGAAGCAAATGGCTTCAGTCCACCAGGCTCCAAGTATTTATTTATTTCAACAGTTTCTGAAACAGGCCTTGAACAGTCTCTGGAAAATTGCTGAAGACTTTCTAAAAGAAATGGGAAGTTTATTTACATTCTGATCTCCCACACAAACATTACTGATTCCCACTGGTGTTTGACCATATCCCATTTAATCTACTTTGGTGCAAAAGATGCTTTAGAGGCTTCATGCACTCTGTTGATCTAAAAGGTGCTATTAAAAAGGAAATAAAAAGCTTCACAGAAGCAGGAATATAAGGATGTGGAAATTCCAGCTATTCCAGCTGACATCCTGCATTAATGATGTTTTTGCAGTGATCCACTGGCTCACAGATTTGCCTGACCTGGTGGCCTTGCTGCATGGGATGATGCAAAGATGAAGCCAGTGAGCAAGGAATGGGACTAGGTGATCAAAGGAGGCAACTTCCCACCTGAACTCTCTAATTTCTGGGATTTCTCCAGAAGAAGAAATGTTATAAGGAAGTATTTGACAGCCTTTCAGCACAAAAGCACATGAGGGATTGAGGGAAAAACATCAAAACCATTGACAAACTTGCTAGGGTATCAATTTCTTGGCACAAACTCAAATATTAGGGTGCACAAACAAGATGTGAGACGCCTAAAGGAAAACACCCTGTGGAGAGACAATATCCTGAGGCTCTGTATTCTGTTCTGTCACCAAATTGCCCCAGTGTGCACGTGGGGAACGCTGTGCCCTGTCTGTGCAGCGCCCAAGGGAGATGTCACTGCCTGCTGCTCGCTGCGGGCAGCAGGACAGGCCTGGAGAAACCTGGGATCTGCAGGGCTGCTCCAGCAGGAAAGGGCTTTTCCCTGGGCTGCTCCAGCAGTGGCACAAACGCTGCTTTGTGGCCGTGGTGTCTGCCTGGGGACAGCAGAGCTGGCAGCGCTGCGGCCCCCGGCGGCACCGGGGCCGTGTGCAGGAACATCCATTTCTGAGACAGCACTGGAGGGGAGAGGCAGCTCCCAGCATCAGCTCCACACTCCTTGGTTGTCATGGCAACTGCATCACAAAATTTGTTTCTTAACATTTAGCCAAGCTCCATCTTGGAACTTCTCAGATTTCTCGTCCCTGCTATTCCTGTTAGAAGAACTGGTGTTTTTACTCATTTCTGTCCTAGGCTTAACCAGTTTATATTAATTTTTTTCTCCTGTGTCAAACTACCCACAGCCTAAATAGCCTTTATTTTCCCCTTACTTTCCCAGCATTCTACAAACCTATCGTGTGGGACTTATGTCCTGCCTGGTTAAACACGTGGTTCAATAATATGACAAAGCTGAAAACCTGAATGGAGCATAGCATCTGTCAGTCCTTCAAAGAGCCTTTTAATTTATTTTTAGTGTGTCTGTCTTTAGTCAAACCAGGCTGTAAAGATGGTCATACATTCATCTGTGTTTCACCCAGCTAAGGCTGTCCCCACACCAGTGCCTGACCTCCCTCAAGGGAAATGCACAATTTGTTTTCTTTCAGTAATACAAACTCACTGGATTCCTTTGGGATCAAAGCTGAAGCCACAAAAACCCAGCAGGGTTCAAGACTGCTTTTCACCTCTTACCACGGCATGATTTAAAAGGCAGAGCTCCATTAAATCAGCACTCCCATCTAAAATTTTGCATTTTGCATACTGGTACCAAACCTGAAAGTTGCTGCAAATAAGTGACTCCCATCCCCATGAGACTACACAGAACATTTCAACATCACTCAATTACTTGGACCCTGTCCTATTAAAAATAATGGCCTCCATTAATTAGTACCTGCTCCTATTTTGAATCCTTTGGTTTAACTCACATTTCATTGGAGAGGTTCAATTAACTTTATTGCAGTTGATTGAACTGCAGTGTTCCGCAATCAATTAATGGCACTTAAGATGAATTTGTCTGACGTCTGCCAGGTGCAAGAGGTGGCAGCTCCTCATGTTTTAACTTCTCTCAGGAAAAAAAATCCAATGAACTGTGCTCATCTGTTTGGCTTCTTTTTGCCTTAAAATAAACTCCCTGAAAATAAGCCGATAACTCTTTTTTTCCACATTCCAATGCTTGAAAAAAGTCCTAGTTTAAAATTCAGTGAAATTAAAATGAAGTTTGAAGTGCAACAGGGAGTACCTTAACATTATTCATCTTGTGAACATGCCTCTTATATTCAATTTGTTCTCATTGCCTATAAATTATGGTGCAGAGACAGGACCAAAAGTAGGGTACCAAAAATAGCAAAGTAGAGGTCACCCATATAATAAATAAACCTCTCCATCACGTCTGCCCTTAGCAGATGAAAGCATGCATGAAAATCTAAAACTGCTTCAGCACAGCTACCAGAGCTGCTTCCACCTCATTCCCCTGGTGTGCACACAGCCATCCTCCTGTGCTGGGGGCTGCTCTGAGGTGGGAGCAAACTGGGGAAAGGAAAGAGAAAAAATGCAACCCAAGCTGCTCACCCAAGCAGTGGGAAAACTGGAAAAAGGGGAAAACTCCCATCCCTCCATGCTCCTCTCCTGGCCAGTCACCCACACCCCAGTTTGCTGCTCCCTCAGTGGAGTGGCTGATGCTTCACGGGCCCCTTCTGATAAATTGACTCCAGAGGGAAAAAGAGTCAAAAATTAAAAGGTGAATTTTGCTGTGGATCTCAGACTGCCACTGTGATCTGTGTTCAGCTCTGGGCACCCAGGGGGTGGAGCTGCTGTGTCTGAGGAGTTTTGGAGGAGCCTCCTTTGGGCAGCCCTGTGCGACCATCAGCTCCTCCTGGACAATTCCTGCAGGGCAGCACAGAAAGCAGGATCCCCTTTGGGCAGAGTGCATTTCCAAGCCAGGCCTGCCCTGGAGCCAGCTCCAGCTTCCCCCTGTGCTGCTGTGTGGGACAGGAATGGGGAGCAGAGGGAGCTGAGGCAGCATCCCCATCCCTGCTGTGCCCTCAGAACAGCACCCACCTGCCCCCCAAAGGGATGCAGGGCTTCAGACCCCAATTAAACAATTCCCAGCACAGCTCTGGAGGAAAACAGGAGGCTGTGTTCCACCCTAAAAATATCAGATTTTTTTCAAATGGGGAGTTGCAGTGCTATTATGCAAGCACTGGGAGGACAATGGATCTTTATTTGAATTCTGAATGAACCACTTGATAAGTATTTACAGGAGGTAGAAGCTCGCAGGCTGAGCCCTTCTATTTTTAAAGTTGTGCATACCTACACTAAAGGCCATTAGGCAGAGAATTCTAAATTATGGATCAAAATATAGATCTCTTTATGAGCATTAATAATACAGCCCAATATTAATTTACATTAGGTAAGCACCCATTAGTCAGGCAACACAATTTAAAATTAAACCCTGTACATGGGATATAAACTGCCTGGTTCTGTACATTTTAATGATTTTCTCTTAAAACCTTCCCAGAGATTACACAGATATATTGACAGAAAGTGTTGTCATCATGTGTTGATAATCTATATTTCCTCCTCCCACATACAGTCACTTTCCAGAAAATGCATCTGCTCTAAGAACAATATTAAAAAAAAAAAAAGAAGCATTGCTCATGCATCCCTCTTTATGCAGGAAAACCTAATCTTAGAGCAGATGGAGATAATTCTTCCTTAAAGCCATGTTGGCTTTATCGAGGCTGCCTTAAACTTGGAATCCCTTGGAATTCCAAGTTTAAGAAAATTAAACTGCCTTTAATTTGGAGGTCATGGGAATGAGGACTGAAGCCTGGGCCTGAGGAGCGTCTAAGGACATACAGATCAAACTCACATGAAAAATATTTTCTGTGTTAGAGCAGAACGAAGAAATACCCATCAGTCAGCTGGTGATGCGTGAATGTCCTATTTTAATTTAGAAAATTCCTGATTGCACTAACCACACTGCAGTTTTTGTGCATGTTTCACGCCAGACTTCCCAAATTGAAGATAAACCCCAAAAAGAGATATCAGTAATGGAGTCACTGCACAGCATAGTGACAAACATGGAACAATTTAGCTTAAAACAACATCCAAATCTATAGGCACAATTGTAATGTAAAACAGACACGAGCCACAAATACCGTGTTACACAACATTAACTCAACAAAAGCAACCAAAGACACCGTTTCCAGCTCTTTTTAAAGAAAACAAACTTGTTTAGAAGAGCACCTTCATTAATTCGTAATGAGGGCTTTTTGTTACCACTTCAAAGAAGCGACGCTCTAATTTACTTACTCTTCACACAGAAAAAACACTTTTTATCATCTCAAGCAAGAGCAGAAGTGCAAAAAGCCCCTCTGTTAAGAGGGAATGGTTTATTTTGGTGAGTGAACAACGGTGGAGTCCTCAGAGCATTTTGTCACAGCGAATAAGAATCGCCAACAAACCTTGCATTGAATTTCATTTTGTTTGTAAATAGTTTGGAACTAAAAATCTATTTTGGGCAGATCTGGTGAGTCACAGAGCACGAGGCAATTCCCTGGCCTTTGAAGAGCTCCACCTTGGCTACAGAGAGCAGTCCCAGGGGAACACCCTCCCAGAGAAGGTAGAACCAGCCCAAGGCTTTGCCTTCTGCTCTGCTCCCAGTCCCACAGCAGCCAGAGATGCTGCAGCCTCTCCTTGGAGACATCTGCTCCACACTCCCATTCCAACAGCTTTGGGAACACCTTTGGAGATGCCTCCTGCCTTTTAGTGGCCAGGAGGAAGCCAAAGCTGCCGCCTCCCTCCCTTCAGCACCATCTGATGCTGGGGTGAATCAGCCCTGTTACACAGGGACGTGTCAGGAACGCTCTGCACAACCTCGTGCCAGCACAGCAGCTCAGCAGAGCCTTGTGGAGATCAGCGAGCTCCAAACCTGAGCACAGGCACCAAAGAGAGGGAGAAAAGCACCAATGACCAAGCCCAAGCAGCAAGAACCTAACAGGAGTTTCAATCAGAAAGCAGCAGCCTCATTTGCACCAACAGTCATTTTAGAATCACTACAAAAGATGTCCAAAATTTCATTTTCCAGACTTGTTCTCCTGCCACCTAAATTTTCTCTGCAACTCAACTCCCAAAATTAACAAACAGCAAAGCCCCACTGAGTCTGAGTCTATGCTAAATATCTTGGAATGTGAGTTAAGTCTTAAGCACACATGGAAAGATCAGAAAAAGAACTTAGTTTGTTTGGAAGAACAGAAAGAGTTGGTGCTGCCCCACACTGAAGGGCAGGAATAGTATGTGCTTCCAAAATTAAGGAACGGAAACTTTGATTTAAACACCAAATATTATGCAAATCCCTTATAATTCAAATTGAATTTGTATCTGGATGTTGTAGAAAGGAGTTTAAATGTTAACCAAGCTCTTAGGGAAAGGTTAAAAACGCTCAGATTTCCCAGCCTATGTGAATTCCACACGCTGCAGATAAACCTGGGAGAAGGAACTTTGCATTTTGCCAAACGTGCAGCAGGTAACCCTGCAGGAAGTCACCAATTCCATTTCACAGCTCTCAGGAACAATTCCTTCAGTGCCACGTTGCTCACATGGCTTTCCCTCCTCACATGGAGACAGAGCTGTGGGAAGGAGGCACACTCACTGCTCTAATGCATAAATTTTAGATGACTTCAAGGTGCTGATTGATTCTCCTTGAGTGCCATCCTCTTTTTTATTCCAGCCTCTGAGCTCTCTGCCTAATTGCCCAAATTGCAGGAGCATCACATCTGATTTCTCTCCAAATACCTTGACCTAAATCAGCTTTGTCCCAGTTACTGGCATTGACAAGTCTGGCAATGGTAGAGGGACAACTTCAGTGCATCCAAATATGCTTTTTATTGATTTCCAGGTGGATTTTTTTTTTTTTTTGGACTACAAGGAAGACAGCCATGAAAGACATGATTTAGATTCTCAAGTCTGACTAAGGCAACATAAAACCTTCAGCTCTAGGATTGTAAAAAGCAACCTTAGTGTGTGCTGCTCACTCCTACTGATGTGTCTCCCCAAATCCTGCCCAGGCAGCACTGCTGCAATTGCACAAATGCAAGGCAGAATCTTTTCTGCCACTGGCTGTGATTGCTGCAGGACTGTCAGCCTTCAGAGCATCTTCCTGCAGAACACAAGGAATCCACGACCAAAGCTCCCAAGAGTCTCTGAAATTGCAACTATTTTTATCCACCCTGAATATGTGCTGTCTGAAATAGTTAAGTGAGCCATTGTTAATACACAGCCCCTTTCACACACATTTATAATGCACTTTTCTCACCCAGAGCACATTCCTTACTGAGGGAGCAGTTTTGTCCAGAGGAATGGAGAAAAATCCGTGTGTGCACTAGAAACAACTCTGCTAAAAGGCATGGGAAAAGCAAAAAGCTGGGGGGTGCTGAGGAAGCACTTTACAAACAAATAAATCAATTAATCAGGCAGACAAAAAGATGGCATTAATTAGTCCTTCTGATTTCTAAGGGGGGAAGAGCAGCTCTAATCTGATAGAGACTTTACCGACTCCATCAAATGGCCGATGTTGGTACAACAGGCAAGGGCTACTTAAAAATAAAACAAAAGGACAAAGGACTGGGAAAATCGTCCTTTTAAGCACAAATTGACTCCCATTTAAACCTTTCCTCAGCAGAAAGCTTTAAAGCCATTTTGCTTATGTTTACATAGCAGTTCTTGCTCAGAAGCAAAGAGCTGGAAGTTTTATCCTGCTAGAAGTTTTATCCTTCTGGATAAACAATCTCATTGTTTAATTCAGGAATAAGCTGCATCCAAAACTGGAAAAACTAATTTGTAAAATTCACTGGGGTTTGTATGCCAAAGTCAGGGCAAATAATTCGGGTTTCGTGTTTTTCTGTGCTATTCCTGTGGACCTGTTGATGTTAGTTTGGGAACTCCTGATCTCTGTGGACATCCCAGTTATTTTCAAAGAGAATGGAATGTCTCACAGAGTAGACAGTACTCAGTTCTCAGAAACTGAGGATATGGAAGAAAGAGCAGCAACTCTCTGGAAAGTTTTCCTGCATCTATGGCATAGGCATGTGTAGGAAGTTGTGTGGATGCAAGAACTCTAAAAACAGACATTTTGTCACTTTGGTTAGAGATCAAAGACCTAAAAAACAGGATGCAGCCTCCTCATAGCATCAGTTCCTCAAGTTACCATCTAATATATTTCCACCATTGCTCAAAAAGAAGTAATTTTATCCTAAAATCCCAGCACCATAGAATGGTTTGGGTTGGAAGAGACCCTTAGAGTCCAAGCCCCCCTGCCCTGGGCATGGACATCCTTCAGGAGGTCGAGTTCCTTCCCATAAACCCAAACCTTAGGACAGAGGCAAATAAATTTCCCCGTTGCACACAAAATAAAGCAAATTTATTGGAACTTCAGAAACCAAGCCAAGATTGCACCTTGGAGCTGTATCTTTATTTATCTGCACCAAGACTGAACTGATAATAGCTCCAGAAGAGGCAGGATCTTGGGGTTAGTTGCTTAGCAATTGAAACTTCTGTTTCAGAACCCAAAGGAGGCCTAACAGCACCTTTTGTGATTAGAACTTGAAGTTTTCCTTCCTGCCAGTGCAGCTGTGATGCTCTCAGCTACCAATCAATCACCTAAAGCTTGAGTTTATTTTGGTAACACGACTCCTGCTATGCATGGGAAATGTATTCCTGTCTGTCTGGAGGCTGAGCTCTAGGAGTGTTTCATCAGAGCTTTTATTTTATTAAAATCTACTATGATTTTATTTTATTAAAATCTATTCCCACTGAGAGGGGATCAGCTTTTCTGCACTGAGACACTTCACAAATTCTAGATCACCCTCACCAGGCAGGAAGATGACAAATACAAATCTTTCCCACCAACTTCAGCAAGATCAACTAAATAATCAGGGAAACAGGGATGGAGCATGAATTAGGATGAAATTCAGCCTTAAACTATGGGAAAAGTTTCCGGTAACACTGAGGAGTTAAGCCCCTAACAAAGCATAACTCAGAACAAAAATGGATAAATTTCACAAGCCAAGAACAGAAAGGAAGGATGGGTTGCAGGTTAGGATAAGAAATCAAGGTAGTTTCCTCCACCTGGAAAACATAAAGTGATCTTTCACTTTTCAAACCAGTGTGGTCCAAGTAATATATTTTATGTTTTTACTTCTTGCAAGGAAGGAAATGCAGTCTAATTTCTAATTTTTTATTAAAGGTTGAAGCACTAAATTCATCACAGCTCCTACCAAAACATCAGCAAAGTCCTCTTAAATATCTCCGTTGGGAAATCCTATTTATCAACTGTGGCTTCCATTGCCTTCTTTGCTCCTGTTTGTGCCTTCCCTAGAAAAGTAACATCCATTTTGCCTGGAGTAGGTGCTGCTTTTATGTTTCCCTCTTCATGCATCTGAAAATGAGGAGCACCTCCTTACAAAGCCCATGGGCAGCCTCTCACTCCCTGCTACTGCAGCACCCCCACCTCGGGTTAATGAAGATGCCCTCATTTAACTATGCATAACTGGGTTTATTTCTCCTTTTTTTTTGTTTTTTTTTGGCCTCACCCTGGGGTTATCCCATAATTTATCAAGAAGAGATGAAGAATTTTGTTTGACATAGCTGCAGCCCATCTGGAAGGTTGCAGGAGATGTAATGTGGCCGAAAGCGATGATTTCATCCCGTGCCCTGACAGCCAGCAAGGAGCAACAAACCACAAAAATTCCCTCACTGTGAATTATATAGGTGCAGAACTTCCACTGTAAAAGCTGGGCTAGTTAAAATCTTACTAGATAATACTCAGTCACAGAAAGAATAAACTCTACTTATTTCCTTCCTTTTGTCATACAGCAAGTTTAAAAAGACAGACAGAGGGAAGTCAGGCACTTTGAGGGTTTGCCAGCATTTTGATTAGTGACCAAAGTCAGTGAACTGCACTTTGTCTTGTCTTTTATGTAAGAATAAGGATGACTCATGCAAGACTAAAATAAACACCTTCTTTGAGGCAGCCTTGCTAATAATAGCTGCCACATCTCTAGTCCTCCCCACTTGAAACTACTCTATTACTAAAGCAGTAGTATGGAGCAGGGAGGAATTCTGCCTCTGCTGCTGGCACCTTCCTGATGTGATGGTATCAAAACAGACAATTCACAGCAGACACCTGCTCTGGGTGTGTGTGGCACTGTCTGGCAGCAGGGAGGGCCCTGGGGGTGGCTGCTGTGGGAAGCTGCTGGAAGGTTCTGCAGGTCTGATGGAGCCAATGCTGGGATGGACTCGATGCTGGCCTTGGCCAAGCCCACCAGGAACGGTGGGAGTGAGAAAAAATGAGAGAAAAAGTGAAAGAAAAAGCTCTGCAGGTGCTGAGGTCAGGGGGGGAGGAGAAGCAGGAGGTGCTCCAGATGCCAGAGGCATTGTGTCCCTGCAGCCCAAGGAGGTCCCCAGGGAAGCAGAGATGAACCTGCAGCCCAAGGAGGTCCCCAGGGAAGCAGAGATGAACCTGCAGCCCAAGGAGGTCCCCAGGGAAGCAGGGATGGACCTGCAGCCCAAGGAAGCCCACAGGGAAGCAGGGATGGACCTGCAGCCCAAGGAGGTCCCCAGGGAAGCAGGGATGGACCTGCAGCCCAAGGAAGCCCACAGGGAAGCAGGGATGAACCTGCAGCCCATGGAGGTCCCCAGGGAAGCAGGGATGGACCTGCAGCCCAAGGAGGTCCCCAGGGAAGCAGAGATGAACCTGCAGCCCATGGAGGAGCCCACGCTGGGGCAGGGGGATGCCCAAGGGAGGCTGTGATGCCACAGCTGGCACAGCTGGATTCCCCTCCCCTCTCTGGAGCAGGGAAAGGGAGTGAGGAGTCAGTGAGGAGGAAGGAGCACCAATGACCACATGTGATGGACTGACCATGGCCCCAGTGCCCATCCCAGTGTGCCACTGTGGGGGAAAACCAGGAGGAAGCTGAGTCAGCAAGAAGGCAGGGGTGTTTGAAGACCTGCTCTATATTCCTCATTACCCCAACTGTTATAAATTAAATTAATTTTTCTCCAAATCACGTCTGTGTTGCCAGTGACAGCAGCTGGTGAGTGTTCTCTCCCTGACTTCATCTCAGCCCGGGAGCCTTTTGGGGTCTTTTCTCTCCCTGAGACACTGGTACATCCATGAACCCTGCACGCCTCTGAAATCAAAGGGAAGCTCCATTTCTGACTAGAAAACAGGAATACTTCCTATTTCTAAAACATAAATCACGTCTGTGAACTATTCTGCACAAAGAGAAAATATTTTCAACATATGCATCCCATAACAAACACATGAATTATATTTTGACACTTTGAGGAAACTATTAAACTGCTACACGTCTTTCAGGTGTCATTGGGTAGGAAGGAGTTTAACCATTCCCAATATTTTTACACAGAAAATTCAAACATATTTATCAAGTGCAGAACACTACCCAGGGAACAGCAGCCAAGGAAAAAACCCTTGCACAGCACAGCAAAGCTGGATAAACCCATGGAAAAGGAAACTTCCCTGAGTTACAACTGGAGCATGAGGAACTCTTCCCCCTTATCCCAACAGACCCCTCCTGCTTGGATGTGCCTCACACAACTGCACTGGATTTATGTTTCCCCAGAATTAAGCAGTTTTCAGGTGCTGTCAAGCCCTCCAACCTCTCCCTAACAACAATCACCTCCCCTCCTTTCATCTGAGCAGTTAAATCAGCAGCTGAACAACGAGCCTGATATATTGGGGGTTATCCTTCAAGACATGATGGACAAGAATCAGTCACATTTTTGGGGTTGGATCAGCCCTCTGTAGGGCAAGATTTATCCCAGTTAGAACCCACCTCTGCAGCAGAGCTGTTTTATTTCAAGATGGTCACAAAGATAATTTTTTAAAACACATTTTGTAATTGTTCATGAGGGGGAGAGCAATTTTTAGAAAAACAAGAGAATGCCCTGCAGGTTCAACACAACTGATCTTTCATTTACAAGCCTCAAACTGTCAGGTCACTGAATATTGTCCTTCAAAACTGACAAACCAAGACTGGCTCCTATTAGAAAAACATTCCAAGTGGCTTCTCCAAGACTTAAAAACCTCATTTAGCTTCTCATTTCCTCTGTGAAGTTCTTTTCCTTATGCAGCCAAACTTGGAAAGGCCAAACAAACAACAACAGATTCTTCTGAGGCTCTCACAGTCCCCTCACATTAGGAACATATGTCATTTGTCTTTGAGCAGACACCAAGGGAACTTCATCTTGTTTCTTGGGCACTTCTGAATTATTTCTGGCAAACAGAAGCCACTGAGATTACAAAGTGAATAGTCCTGGCAGCAGGAGTGGTTTCTTTGTTGCCTTTAAGCCAGGCTCACACTGGCCCCATATATAAAAAGTATTCCAAGTTTCCATATATTTATATAAAAGTTCATTAACTTAGCAGAATAAAGTAAGTCAGTGCAGTAATTAATGGGTTATTAGAAACTTTTTCACGATGTGAGCTTGGATCAAATGACAACGTTGCAGCAGAGCACTCCCAGGTCTGCTGGCAGGGAGGCACCTGCATGGCAGAAAGGAGAGGGGATTGTCCTCCTGGCCCTGCCTTCCCAAATGGCTCTCCATATGTTCCACACACAGCATTCCAGATGGATGCTTAAAGGGTTCATTAATTGCTGAAACCCAGATTTCTGAGGGTCTGGACAGCTCACACCTTTGTAAAATAGGGAGGGAGAAGTAAGAGCCAAACACAAAACCGGGGGAAAGGGAGTTAATGTGAGATGTGTGCAGGGATGGTGAGGAGCATTTGCAACCAGCAGCAGCTCTGAATTCCTTCCTTTGGATCCAGTGCTCCAGGACTGTCTCACTCCATTGAAACAATTATCTGTGCACAAATGACATTTCAAACACAGCTTCACTCTGGTGACACCAGGCACAACTTGGGAGGCTCGGTTTTGCTCAGTGCTGCTGACAGCATTAGTCATGACATGAGCTACAGTGATCCTTAACCTTCAAAGGATAAAATCCACTAACATCTTTGGAGGGAAAAAAACACCTAACAGCCAAAACAATCCTCTCCAGTTCTCTTTCTTCGGTTCTTTCAAGGCACCACTGTCTACTCTGCCATCCTGGGCACTTTCCTGCTGCCATGACACCAGGTTATGGTGAATAATTTTCATTCACTCCCTCCCTGGTGTGGGGTCAGATTAATTCTGCAAAGGACATGGAAGGAGACATGAATGGGATCCTGGAAACGCTTCCTTTTGGAACTGTGCTCAAATTCTCCTGCCTTTGGAGGTGGAGCTTGAGAAGATCACCATGAAAATTCTCAACAGAGGTGCAAGCAAGAGCTGAACAATCCAGGAGGAATAAAGCAGCAAGCCAAGAGCTTCCCCTGATGTACTGCCCCACATGGAGCACAAAAGGACCTCTAGTCTTAGGCAAATTAATTAAAAGCTGCACTTCAGGAGAAAACCACAAATCTGAAGGAATGTAAGTAAAAATTCCACTGGTAGATGGCAGAAAAAGAGAGCAAAATTTGTAATGCAGATTTTCTGCCTCCTTCTATTGTCATCTAAGATTTTGCTGGTGCTATTTGACCTCTTTTCCTGCTCTTCTCTGGAAGAAAAGGTGGAAATCAAGTGAAAAACATGGAAAAGAACAGCAAAGTCTTACACCCCTCTGAGAACACAAACAAGTGGTAGAAATGGAAAGATTATCTTTCCTCAGCAATGCTTTTTAAAATAGATCTTTCCTCTGATACACCCTTTTCTCCACATCCCTGTAACTGATAAACCAGAGCAGACAGCTTCCATTAGAACATTTCCTAAATTTCCTCCATATTTTTTTGCCTTACCACTGACCCAGAGATAAAAGGCTCTGACACTTTATACAGTGAGTGAGGCACAGATGATCTATAATCCATTTTTAACATTTACCTCTGCAGCATCTGGAAAATTATTATCCATATTAGAAACCTCTGGAGTCAAAGAACTAACAGAACCTATGTAATCCATGAAAAAATAAGAATATTCTGAAGCGTTCATCTGGAATTTTGTGAAGTCTTTGGCTGTGAGAGATGAAAAACATGTGAGAGCTCATCCATTCCAAAAGAACAGCTCAAGATGCTCAAGGGGGAACGGCTTCAAGCTGACATTGGGTAGGTTTGGATGGGATATTGGGAAGAAATCCTTGCCTGTGAGGGTGGGAGGCCCTGGCACAGGGTGCCCAGAGAAGCTGGAAGTGTCCAAGGCCAGGTTGGACCTCACTGATGTGAGCCTGTGGTGGATCCAGAAGGATTTATCAGCCTTTTGCTGCTTGTCCTGCTTATCTTACATCACCTGGAATCATCTGATCAAAGCCTTCTGCTGTTTCTGCCCTGATTTTATTAATTTGTGACCCTGCCTGCCCTAATGATGTGAACAATGGTGCTCCTTCAGTCTGGAGCAGCGAGATAACCTCGTGAAGAACTCGGCCATAACGTCATCCCTACATTCCCTCTGCCTGGGTCATTTTTAGACACTTATGATCTCACTTTTCTGCTAAATCTGGCCCCCACTTTTGAAAAAAAAAAAAAAACACAAAAAAATACAAGTTTTTTACAAAAGGTTGAAAATCCTTTCAAGTTATTTCCCTTTCAGTTCCCCAGACTTTGAAGAGGAAGAGGCTAAAAGGGATATTGAAATTATTATTGATGTTGAACTTCAAGCATCTGTATTCTTTTAAATCTACCCTTTAAAATACACAGATAAGATATAAGATATATAACATATATATACAGATATAGTTAATCTGTAAACTGTGGGCATAAAACTCAATTTATTTCCCAGAAACACAAAAGGGATCAGGAGGGCAAAAGCACAGCAACCTCTTCCTGCAGAGCCAATGAAAAGTTTTGAGGGACAAAGCACATAAAAAAAATTGAAGTCTGTTAATCCAATTAGTGTCTGTGCAGGAATACAAAAGAAATGAATAGAAATAAAGATTTTTCTAGAAGTGTCAGAGCTCTGATTTTGACTGCTATCACATTAGGAGGAAATGTGAATAAGAAAACACTGTTTAAGTGTGTCAAAGCAAGTCTGCAGATTATAAAATAGCATGTATTTGTATTTACTATTTGTAAACAGTATTTATTTGTACCCCATTTCTTGACTATTATTACAGACCAGTCTTTGGTTTCCACTACAGCATGTTTGACCTGTTAAACCCCACTTAAATTAGAAATTAATAATAACAACTACAGCAAAGCACGTCACAGCCACTTGGCCACATCAGCTTCCAGCACAGGAAAGTGGAGGTGTCATTAACAACAGATTAAAAGAAGACTCAACTCCCTGTGGTACTGACTTAGGAAGTAACTGAAATAATTTCCAGCTTTGTTTCATCTCCTGCCAGAATATGACTTAATCCTCTTTGCAGATAATTCTCCATTTACCAAGCTGGAAACTTTTGAGACCAGAATTATGCAAAATGTGCCTTGGTGCACAACAACTTTGATTTTCCCAAAGGCACGAGTGAGTCCAGACCTTCCTGGAAATCCAGAAAATGTCCAGGTGAGGACTTTTCTGATGGGAAGAACCCTGACCTATCCAAATGGCCAATTATAGGGTATGTGCATTTACCTATTACTGTTTTTAAATATCTGACACCTTCTTCAGTTCAGCACTCAAGGAGCAAGGTCAGAAAAAACATCAAGAGAATTATTTTAGAGACAAATTCATTCAGAGAATGAATTTATTTCACAATTTCTTGCAGGATGCTAAGTAAATAATTTATTAGCTTGTTTGAAATTATGAATACCTTGAAAAAAAAATTCTGATGAAATGATAATCAAAAGGGTTTAGTTTTTTTTTCAGATAACGAATTCTTAAAAATAAAAACAACAATATAATCTAGCTAGGTTTACTTGGCCTACAGTGATACAGTAAAGCTGCATTTACTAAGCTCTGCTAGCAAAGGAACAAAAAATTGGAACTTTCCCATGTTGATAAATAAAGTCAGAGATATTCTGCTGAATAAATTGACAGAAATGCAAATAACAGCAGGATTTGCATGAAGGGAACCCTCCTGTGCAAGCACCAAAATGTGAATTTTAAGCTTACTGAATACACAATAACTTCAGCGTACAGACCTGAATTATAATTATTTTTCAAGCAGGAAAACTCGTAGTTATCAATATGTTAGGTAATAATTAGAAGCTGATCATTCTCTTGTGAGCTGAAGTTTGTTAATCCTCTTCCTTTAATCTAAAATTAATGACTGACGCTAAGAAAGAGTCAATAAGAGCTAAAAATAATCTAACAGCAAAAACTTAGCCAGGCCATGATTTATTTATGTTCATGTTGATGCAGGTATGTGGAAAAACATGGAATAAAGCAGCATTTTTTGGGTCAGCAGCTAAACCAGGATGTGGCCAGTTAAATAGCCCTGGGTCCCCTTTCAGCATGGACTTTTGCAGACTGATTGTATTTCAGCAGAGCAAAAAATCCAGCTGGTGTATTTTAATTATCCTTTTTAATTCAGAATCAGAGCACAAGCTTGGCTTGTTCAACACTTCTTTGATAACTGTGTACCTATATCTCTACTTAAAAAAACACTCCAAATTTTGCCAGTTTTGATATTAGAAATACATTAGAAATATATTATTTTATATTAGAAATATTTTCATATTAGAAATCTACAGAAATCAGAAGTCTGCATCCCAGAATCATGGAATGGCTTAGAAAGGAGCTTAAAGCTCAAACTAATTCCCACCTATATTTATAACATATATTATCATTCCAAGAGGATGATGGCAATATCCAGTCATTATTCTTTTCTCTGTTAGCAGTCAGGAAAAAGTTAAAACCAGTGCTGAAAACAAATTTTAACTGCATGACTGAGGCCTTAAGCAAGCAGCTATTAGCTCCTGCTATCAGCAGAACAATCCCCTGCAGAAGGCTGTTAATTAGAGCAAACACACCAAGCAGCAAAACCACGGGAAAATGGAAATGCTCATCCTTGTCCCAACATGCCACAGTTGCCTTCAGATCACTGCATTTTCCTGTCCCAAAGCTGCTCCAGGTAACTTTATTTTATTTATTATTTATTTATTTATATAATAAACTTTATTTATTATCTGATGCCCAGAGCCTGGTGGGTTAACTTAGAGATCAGCCTAATAACAAAAGTCTTCATACACAAATCCAGTTCCCAGAAGTAAATACAGATATATTTATTCTAGATAGATGGATTTTTCATCATTCTTACTGTTTTCTGTACCTATGAAGACTTCACTAGATCTTCATTTGTGTTGGTAGAAAAGATAAAATAACATAAGTACGTTTTTTATTGAGTCCTCTTGCCCATTGGAGCTGGAAAGCACCATAGTAATATGATAAAATNGCAGGTATGTGGAAAAACATGGAATAAAGCAGCATTTTTTGGGTCAGCAGCTAAACCAGGATGTGGCCAGTTAAATAGCCCTGGGTCCCCTTTCAGCATGGACTTTTGCAGACTGATTGTATTTCAGCAGAGCAAAAAATCCAGCTGGTGTATTTTAATTATCCTTTTTAATTCAGAATCAGAGCACAAGCTTGGCTTGTTCAACACTTGTTTGATAACTGTGTACCTATATCTCTACTTAAAAAAACACTCCAAATTTTGCCAGTTTTGATATTAGAAATACATTAGAAATATATTATTTTATATTAGAAATATTTTCATATTAGAAATCTACAGAAATCAGAAGTCTGCATCCCAGAATCATGGAATGGCTTAGAAAGGAGCTTAAAGCTCAAACTAATTCCCACCTATATTTATAACATATATTATCATTCCAAGAGGATGATGGCAATATCCAGTCATTATTCTTTTCTCTGTTAGCAGTCAGGAAAAAGTTAAAACCAGTGCTGAAAACAAATTTTAACTGCATGACTGAGGCCTTAAGCAAGCAGCTATTAGCTCCTGCTATCAGCAGAACAATCCCCTGCAGAAGGCTGTTAATTAGAGCAAACACACCAAGCAGCAAAACCACGGGAAAATGGAAATGCTCATCCTTGTCCCAACATGCCACAGTTGCCTTCAGATCACTGCATTTTCCTGTCCCAAAGCTGCTCCAGGTAACTTTATTTTATTTATTATTTATTTATTTATATAATAAACTTTATTTATTATCTGATGCCCAGAGCCTGGTGGGTTAACTTAGAGATCAGCCTAATAACAAAAGTCTTCATACACAAATCCAGTTCCCAGAAGTAAATACAGATATATTTATTCTAGATAGATGGATTTTTCATCATTCTTACTGTTTTCTGTACCTATGAAGACTTCACTAGATCTTCATTTGTGTTGGTAGAAAAGATAAAATAACATAAGTACGTTTTTTATTGAGTCCTCTTGCCCATTGGAGCTGGAAAGCACCATAGTAATATGATAAAATACTTGGGGCTCTATTTTCCTTCCCAAATTCCCTGTATACTAAAAAAAAATGGTCAGAACCTGGGTCAGACAGGGGAGCTCCTCAGCATTTAGGGTTTTTCAGGAAAAGCTGGAAAATCCAGCAGCTGATTCCCCACTATCTCCTGGAAACTCCAACCCCAACCACAGGGATAAAGACATCCAAGCTTCCTTTCAAATCCACCAACAGGGAAGGGAAATTTACCTTCCCTACTTTGAAATTACCCCTCACATAAGCCAGAGAGTTTGGTAACACAGACTTTTAAAAACTGCCATTATCCAAAAAGTATTACAAAAAAGTCTTGGAGAACCATGGAATTATTTAGGCTAGAAAAGACCTCAAGATTATTGAGCCCAAACGTTAGCCCAGCACAAATATTCTGTTTTTCTCCAAATGTGGAGTTCAGTCATTTTAGGTGCTTGGCTTCTCCAGAAGAACCTCCCTAGGGCATTTTTCAATGCTCTGGCAAGGAAAAATTCTCAGTTTTCCACCCAAAGACAAGTCCAAGGAAGGAATTCCACCTGGAAGTGTCAAGACACAAATGCTGAGAGCGGCTGATCTGAGAGAGAAAGCAGAGGTCACTCAGCACAAGGGAAAGGGCAGTGCCAGAAAATGCAAAAATGCAGATGGTCACAAGTGAAAAACACACACAGAACCAATAAAAGCTGAAGGTTGCTCAGAGGACAAAGCAAAAAATATTCCAAATATTTGCAGGTGAGAAACAAAGATGTTGGGTCGATGTCAGTGAAAGAACAGAGTTATCAGGACAAAAATATTGATGACACACAGAATTACTTGAAGGCAAAGGCAAAAGACACATTCAATTTGCAGTGGGAAGCTGATTGCATCTCCCCAAGTGAGGATTCAATCCAAATGATAAAGGCAAAATTGAATATTATTCTGTAACTGCAGAATGTGAATTATTTCAGAGATGTCAATAAAGCAAAGAATAAACACCCGCAGAGAACATGGGTGTAAAAAAGACACACTGAAATGGAGGGGATTCAAGCAGCAATAATATCTTTCATTACTGACATTGATTCTTTTCCCTGAATATTATTAAATTAATACTGTTGGTCACAAGACATTGATCTTCAGAATCAAAGGCAGAAAAAGCTCTAAGTCCACGTGAAGCACAGGGACACACAGCACTGGCTTCTTGAACCCCGGTGTACTGAACACATTTCAAACTGCATTCATTTATTAAATGGAATAAATTAGATTTTTGCCAAGATCGAGGTCAAGGTAAAACACTAGCGAGCTGCAAAGCAGTGATTTAGGGGATATTTTGGCAGGAACTCCACACTAACTTATAAAACCCAGATCTATAAAAACCATCTGTGGTATAGAATAACGTGCCATAAATTTCCATTGGCATCACCACAGGTAAATTTGGGAAATGGGTTATAACAGCCCATGTTGTCAATTCCTCATCATCCATGGACCTCTTTTTGTCTTTTTTTTAGCTGATTTAAACAAGAACCTCTCTAAAAAGACAAATCCAGGCAGAATGACCAAAGCCATTTGAGTTTTTGAGATGGGCAATCTATTTTAAGGACTGTGACTTTCTCTCCTAAATTTAATGATTCCTCTATTCATCATCCTAGTGGGACAGTTCCAGGAGAGCCTTTACTTAAAATTTGCTTACATAGAAATGCACAGGGTCTAAAGGGGAGTTTCTCCTTTGAGGTCACCTCTCCTAACTGTCTAAATTTAATATTCCACACAAAGTACCACAGATCACTGCATTTTCCTGTCCCAAAGCTGCTGCATATAACATGATTTTATCTGATGCCCAGAGCCTGGTAGATTCACTTAGAGATCAGCCTAATAACAAAAGGCCTGATGCACAAAACCAGTTTTCGGCAGTAAATATGGAAATATTTACTCAAGACATAAGGATTTTTCATCATTCCTATTGTTATCTGTATCTATGAAGACTCCAGCACATCTTAATTTGTGTTGGTAGAAAAGATAAAATAACATAAGTACATTTTTTATGGAGTCCTCCTGCCTACTGGAGCTGGAAAGCACTATGGTAATATGATAAAATACTATTTTCCTTCCCAAATTCCCTGTATACCAAAAGCAATTGATATTCTTGTTGCTGATACCATGGTATCTGTAAAACAGAATTCAAGAGTATTTCATTTCATGTTGACATGACTGTGTCTGATAACAGAAGGTTCTTGAGTCCCCCAGAATATGTCAAATGCTTGAAAAGCCATCTGATGTCTGGAACAAATGAAAAATATCCTGCTCTCATTTCCTGCCAAGCAATGAACTCCAGCTCTGTGGCAGCAGGGCCAGGTTAAACAATTCCCTCGGTTCCCAAAGCTCCAGATCTGCAGAGTTTGCTCCCATTCAGGACTCTTGGGTTGCTGGGAGGGAATCTTGGGGAATTCCTTAAAATCAGAGATAAAAAATGCCCCAGAACATCAGCGAGCACTTCAACTCCTCTGCTGTAATCACAGTTTGCATAAATTTCATTATCTTTACTACTCCTGAAATCACCAAACTGTCTGAAAAGCACTCAAAATACAATTTAAGAAGGGGAGAGACAGCACTCCCTCTCTCGTGGCAAACACGAGGTCTTTTTGAGAGTTATTTTTCACCTCAGAAAAGGTGAGGCCTTCAGTACAACAAATATTTAATCTGCACTGCATGATCCTGATGGGCCCCTTCCAATTTAGTGTATTCTATAATTCTGGGATTTGTAGTAATATAATTTGTATTTTGCCTCAGTAAAATCATAGAGACACATAGAGACATTACAAAAGCCCTCTAAAAATGAACCTGTGTATCAGTCACATATGGAAAAGTGGAAAAGCCCCACCATCCATCCCAGCCAGAGTTTTTCTTAACAGAGAGCACTCAGCCTTCCAATTCCCAGCAATAGCAGGAAATAACATTTCTTCTCTAGAAGTATCCTATAAAAATACTCCTTTACCTCCACTGTTTATTAATTAAAGTTCCTGTTGCAGTCTAATTTTTTCCAGCACAAGTATTGGCACCTCACACTCCAGCTGCTGCCCTGACTGCCTTTTCCAGGGGTTCCTCCTCTGCAGCAGAACTCGTGCCTGGACCAAGCCAAGAGGAGCCCATCGAGGATGAACCATCACCAGTGGCTCAGTTAGAAATGAGTTTGGAGAGGCAGGCAGTGATTGGGATTAAACTCATCAGAATGCACCTCCTGCTTCCAGGCTCCAAATATATTTAAGCTCTTTCAAGTTAAGCACCCAGAATAAAAGAATGGGATCCATTTTTTTGTAAGTATATTGAGGCCCCAAGAAAAAACAAAGAGGTTCCTATTTTTGTTAATGTTTTAAGAAGTGCAGTTCAGGCCTTACATGCCAAGGAGATGGAGAAAACCCCAGCCCTGTGACAGCTTCATGCTCTTCACAACTTTGTTAAGACCTTCTCACAGTTCTGTTCTCTAAAACCTGATGCAGAAGCAGAGCACAACAATAAACTCATTTATTTACAGTGACAGTGAACAATTGAACGTTGCTCAATTGCAAGAAAATATTTCATGTTCTGTTTCATCTGCTGTGCTGCTCTCTCTTCCTCCAGCTCAGCCTTGCATCTCTATGACAATCAGCACACAAACCACATCATTCTGCAGCCCACACAGGCAGTTAACAATTTATCCCTGTTGTCTCCATCACATCCACTTAGGAGAGCAGCAATCACTCCTGTTTGAGGCTCTGCTAATCAGAATAATTAATTCCATCCCTTAAATCCCAACACCATTTCCACTGTCCCTTTAATCACTTGGACACACAGATTGGGCTCTTCTTTTCTGGGCCTTTTAGGCCACAGATCTTTTACTGGGATGGGAGAAAGAGTCTGAATATTCCCCATGACATGGAAGGCAGCAGTGAATCATGTCACAGTCCTCCACACCACACACTGCATTGTGAAATTCCACATTTTCTCTGCTGCTCCACTGGCACCTGTTGAATTCACACCTGAGAATCACTGAGGGGTTTCAGCCCTAATAAAAAGCTCTGCTGCTCTTGTTAGGGCTGCATTGCCCTTACAGCAGGGAAATCTCTCTGGCCTCATCAGAAAAACCCCACACAGAACACAGACAGAAAAATCAATCTAGGTTTTACTTGAATTCAGCTTTTTTTTTGCCCCTCATTCTCCCTCTCAGTGTAAAGACTGAAGCTGTTGCTCAGACTCCTCTTAAACAAGGACCTGTCATCTGTCCCTGAACACCCTGCCTGGTTTCCGGGCTGACACTGGGATTTCTTGTAAGAAATTTCTTTTTTCTTTTAAGCTCAGGGCCACACGATGTCTCAAAGGGCTCACCCTCACAACAAGAGAAAATATCCTGTGGCTAGTTTAGTCAAGATCCCCAAACAGAGGCACAAATGAAACTCAGGATTCGGATTATCACAGCTCAGTGAAGGAATGATGAGAGCCTAAAGGTGAATTTCAAGCAAAGCACCTTTGATTATCTCATTATTTGACCATGCCTGCATGGGAAACATGTCGTGCCAGGAATAGCACAGAGTGAGTAATTCCAGCTCCTCTCCTCAAGTTAATATTTAACCTGAAAATTCCCTGTAATCCACGGGTTCACAACAAATCCAAAAGGGCTACTTTGTCTCAGAAGGCAAGAATTAAAGCATGAGCTGTCTTTTTTTTTTTTGTTATTTACAGAAAAAGCCAAAACATTCTATTAGATCATTTATGGGCTTTAAGTGGGATAAACCGTGATGCATCCTGAAAGGACTCTCCAAGATTGCAAATAGGAGAATTACAGTTTTCTATTCATGATGTCTCCCAGGCTCACAGAAGCTGCAAATATTATGCTTTCTCACATCTTACTGCCAAAGCTGAACCCCAGGTTAAGTGGATACACCTTCCTTTCAGAGCTGTGCCAGATCAACTCTGAAAATTGTATAAATCTGATCCCAAGAGCGTGTGTTTGATATGATTTATCAGCTTTGTTTGTGTTTACAACAAATCATTGCCTTCCAGAAGGCAAATTTAAAAAAAACCCCTCTTATTTTGCACTTATTTTTGTACTGAAAGCAGGACATATGTGGGGATGTTGCAGTTCTATGATACACATCAACAGCTAATTAAATCAGCCACATATATTTCATTGTTTTACACTGCAGGTGGTCTGAATAAATTGTTTCCAGCTCCCATTCCAGAGCCTGGTAACAGAACTGGGATCTTCACTTCTCCCTGTGTTCCCTCTTCCCCCTCAGAGCTCCATCCCAAGGCTCAACCCATACTGAGGGCACTAAGAACTTAGTTGCTTTCATTTATAGGATGATCTGACAGAAAATCTAAAGGAACTAAAAGAATAAATCATAACTTAGGCTGCCTGAAGTCTCTGAAAGACAGGGTCAGCCTGTGCAAGGAACAATCCCAGATCCTTCAGTGTCAATTCAGGGTTTGATTTCCTGCTAATAACTCTGGAATTGTGACAGACTAAGAGCAAAAAGAGGTCAGTGTGTTATAAACAAGCTGTGAATTGACTTGGTTGGATAATCTAAATAGAACCATAATAAATACCAGAGAATGAGTGAAAAATGCAATGCACTAAACGCAAAAATGAATGAACATGCAAAAATCACTTTGTCTGTCATCCCCTGATGTTCAGTGACCACTATTAACCCAGGATCCACGGATTTAGTTGGGTAAAGAACCATTAAAAGGGATGAACTGAGGAGAAAACCACTTTTGTCTCTAATCACTCCATACTCACTGTCAGGAATGAAGAGTTTTAAAGATAAATTTGATTTCTGGCAAAATTTTCCTCTGTGCATCTAATCAGCAAGGCACAATTAAGATACATTCACTAAAAGATGGAAAGAGGAAGCAAAAAGGAGTTTGGATACCAACCCTTTAAAAGGGATCACTGTGTTATTTGTGCTGAGACAAAACCAGTGGCTTTCAAGCAAGGGGCACAACAAAAAAAGGCTGATATTTACATTTATAGGCACAGGGTGCTTGTGAAGCACTGACAATCTGCCCACAGACTTGCTCACTTTGCTGAAACAATTCCGAGAGAGATAAGGAAAGCCAGGACAAAAAAAGACTTGTACAAAAAGCATTCTACAAAGAAGGCACATCTGGAAAATCCAGGAGTCACCAGGCTTGTCACCATTTCTTGATAGAAAACCCCATATATCCTAAAGGAGCTACATAGACTGAAGGATTTAGCCTGAAAAAATACTGATTTTTTTTTTCAGAACTTTCTCCTAAGAGTTTGTAAATAATCTGCAAGAATACCTCCAGTGAAGCTAAATAGGGAATTTAACATTTTATGATCCCAAATACTTTCTGAGTGTGTGACAACACACAATAAAAAAAAAAAAGCTAAACCCATCAGAAATGACTTTTCTCTCTTTTGCTGAGTTAGTACTCCAGCTATTTACATTTATACACTCATTGTGGTTTATCACAGACTCCTATGGCCCAGAAGGGCAAATATAAAATCCATTGATTACCTCACAGCAGCAGAAACTGACAGGTGAAAAGATAATTAGGGCAGTGATGAACCTCACTGTCATGTGTCTGCCTAGAAATACCTTGTTACACTGAGAAAACCAACATTTGCTTTCTTTTCATAACCATATTCACTTGATTATATATTTTTTTAAATTTTTTTTTAAATTTTTTTTTTTTTTGGCCAGGGCAAGAAATAAAACTCAACAAAAGGACCAAAATCAGATGGATTGGGAAAGACAATTTACTCCAAGGCCAGTTGCTATTGAAATTTTGCAAGGACTTCTTTAATCCCTGAGGAACTTGTTAGGAACAGTGAGGACAGGTACCAAAAGAGAACTGGAAAGCCTGCCACTCTTACCAATAGGAAGAACAAGAAAAATAAGGATCTTGGCTCTCAGAGGAAACAACATTTAGTAAAATCTTACCACGTGTCAGCCCTAAAATGATGCTGCCCATCCTTCCCCCCAAGAGCATGGAGGACTTTGGGTCTCCAGCATCAAACCAACCAGCACTTCTTATTCAATTTGTAGCAGTGATGATCTTATGACTAATGACTTAAATATAATGACTAGATCTTATGACTAACGATTAGATCTAATGACTTCTGGCTCTGTCACATTTGCATTAAATTAACCAATGTGTTGAAAGCCGAGGAGGAGGTTGGGTACTGATAAATGGCTGAGCAGGCAGACATGGAGACTGCAAAATTCGTCCCCTAGGAAGCCAGGCTAAAAATAACAAAAAAACCCCCACCAACCAGGTGAACAATCAATTAATTTTAAATTTCTCTGGCAATCATTTCCCTCCAGAGCAGGTAACAACTCCCCAGTGGAAGCGTGTGAGCAAACAAAGTTGAATTTCCAGCAGTTCCATATCAGCAGGAATTAAGCCAACCTGCTCTTCATGAGCCTTTCCACCCTTCCTTGTTGTACAGGGTGTTTTACAGGGGGCATCCCAAATCCTTTCTCTGCTGAAGTAGGACACAGATGGAAATGGGAATTGTGTACCCCACCAGAGAAACTGCTGCAGTGCAACTGAGAGCGGGTGCAGATTATTGGAGGTGGAAAAACACGTTTGGGATGCAGGGCACAGGACTTGTAATGAGGAAAAGATATTTTTCACTCACCAGCAAACCCTGGCTGTGCATTTACCTGCATTTTGTTTGTTCATACAATCACAGAATCGTGGAAGTTGGCAAAGTGCTTTAAGCTCAAATCAAAACTGGTCATCCAGAATATCTGAGTCTCCACCTGTGAAATGCTAATTCTAATTCTAATGTAAAACTTAACTTAAAATTTAACCTAAATTAAGTCAACTCGATGCTTCAAAAACAAAAATAAGTGGAAGCATATAAATAAAAAACTACTCTGAATGCAACCTCAGTAAGCCTGGATAAAAAGCAGACCCTCTTTTTGCATGAGCAATCTCAGGCATTAAAAATTCAGATGGGAAGCAGAGCAAGAGATTTTCTGTGCACAGAACTGAACCTTGGAGCCTCCTTCTCCGGGGTGATTTGCTCACCAGAGCACTCCTGTGGTGGAAGGCTCCTTTCCCAGGCCTCCATGTGACAAAAATCACAAAAACCCCCCACTTTTCAGTGCCCACATTTCACCATTTCCTCTGAACCCACAAAAGACCCTCAGGGCCCTGCCTGGTGTTTATCAACACCAGGAGAGACTTGGGGGATAGACAGGGTGAATGGGGGAAAACTGGGAGGAAGAATGCAGATGTGGGGGAGGACTCACAGGAAACATGTGGAGGAGCTAATGGCATCGTTAGCACCAAATTAAATGGAGTTTTAATGAGCCTTTTCCCCACAGGAGACAAGGCAGCAAAAATGCTGCAAGTAGGAACTCCGTGAAGATTTGGGGAGACCTCCCTCAATCTCCGAGACACGGTTTGTGTCAATGGAATTTTTTAGCAAAATGCCATGATATAAATGCTCAGTATTCCATAATCTGCCAGATTTCCTCACCACAACTTTTTGTCTCAATCTCTCCCTGTGAAGGGGTTGGTACATCTCAAACATTTTTGAGATCTATCCTTCCATATTCAAAATCAGGTTGAAAATTGGGGTTGCATTACGTAGCTGGAGTGGTAATTTTTTTATTACTTGGAATTCCGAGCACCCAAAAATCCTCAGTCAGCTATCTGACCCCAAATTTAGAAGAATGATCACCAAACTAAAGAAAATTCTCTCCAAAAGTAGGTGATAAAATCCACATTAGTTCTGACTGGTTGGATGAAGGACAGAAGGGGGACATTGCTACTGATTTTTTCTCCTGCAGCTTACCAATAACTGAGAAAGAAAACTGTGAGATGGTCTGTTCTTGGCATGGAAAAGGGATTTAAGTAGTGGTTTGAGGCCAAAAATTCAGAAGGTACCTACAGAAGAGTGGCCAAAAATAGCACATTTTTGCAGGTGATATTAAGCACTTGGCCCTGTCTATGTAGACCTGCCATTAACTGGTTTCTCCAGAATTGAATTTATACTTCAAAGGATTAGATTTTCAGGCTGCCATTTTAGCACAGTTAAATTTTCTAATATTAAGGGCCATAAATTAAATCTGGCTCAGTTCACAATCTAGTTATGAATTTAATTCCATTAACTTCCTGGCACGGAAAATGCACGCAGACAATCAGATGCTCTGTACACTTGTAACTAACAGCAATATTTATTCAAAAGTGTTTTCTAAAAAAATCCTTTCTTTCACCCAAACCCAAAAGAGTCTGATGTTTTTTCCTGATGCCTTTTCCTATTTATCTCTTTGCTCCAGAACCACAAAGAGTAAAGATGGATGGAGCCAATCCCTGTGTAGTTCTTAGATTTGTCTTGCAGACTCTTTCCTTTTTATTTTGCTTGTGTGGATGAAATAAGTGAAATTTGCATGCAGCTGAGTAGAAGCCAAATCATTTTATCTGTATTCTACTGTAAATTATTAATTCTAGTGACTTCTTAATGCATATTCAATGCAGAAACCTTTACATGCTGAATAAACATTCTGCAGCTGGAGAAGATTTTAAGCACTGCCTTTCTTGAAATGCAAAGCAAAAATAAACAGTTCCCATGTAGTACAGGAGCTGTGCCATAGTAACAGTGGCCTCTTTTTGTGTTTATCTAATTCTCATCTATCTAGTCTAGCCAGGCCAAAAAAAAAAAAAAAAAAAGAAAATCACATGACTAAATTTTTTTGTGAATTAGGGATACACAATTAATTTGTAAATCCATTTGAAGCACTGTGATTTAAAAATGATAAATCCAAGGCACTGGGTGAAATCAGGTAAATATTGTGAGCAAACTTTGCCCCCTGCATTGCCAGGTAACAGACACTGCTCGGGAAGCAACCACCCAGAATCCAAGCCTGGAATTCCCATTTTGGTTTGGGAGAATCACGACTTTTAAAGGGAAATTGTTCTGCTCTCAATGCTCTTTTGCTCAGAATCATCTGGCTGCATTGCTAAGACAGCAGAATTTTAAAATTCACCAAAAAGAGGAAAAATATCCAAGTGATCTCTACAAATTCTGCCTTCTGGAGTTAGATGGATTTTATCCCACATTTAATAAAAAGGAGAAAACCACTTCTGGCTTTAACACTCCTCTTGCACAACTAGGCCAGTTTTTAAGCTGCTGGAAAATCAAGATAAAGCATTTCTAAATCATAACAGTGGACAGCTACCATAGAATGTGACAGGAGAAATAAGTGGTGGCATCAGAAAGGTCACATTTCTTCAGACAGAAAGGAAAAACGTGCACATACCACTCCAAATGCACATTATTTATTGTTATTATGAGTGGTTAAATGAATCAACATAGAGCAGGGCCAGGCCAGATGCAAGGAAACACAACACAAAGAGATGACAGCTGCTGCTGATTCAAGAAGCAGCATGCAGGTGCTTTTTAGCTAAAATTCTAAAATTCCCTTTTAATTTGGAAATGCTCTTGGCTCAAAGCACTCAGGGACAGATCTGTACACACACAACACTCGTGCCAATTGCCTCCCGTGAACTCAACACTTGGCTGTGCAGGTTCTGCAAAATGCACCTTTCAAATTAAAAAATCTGCTTTTCAAACTCTCTTTTGAGGCAGGGCATCAATGCCTGCAGCACTGAGTTTTACTACGACTGCTGGGCTTAAACACACAGCACCGAGAAGGAAAAGGCTCCTTTCTCAACCTTCCCTCTGCAAGTTTATCCCAGACAGGGCTGTGAGACACTTTCAAGCCTGATTTTTTGGCAGATTTGATAACAACTATGTCACAGATACCTAAGAGAGGATTCCTTTAAGGTCTCATCTAAAAGAGCTGGGAATAAATGTGCTCATGTCCCCTCCTGTTCTATCTTCCTTTTCCTCAGACTTAAGGAAAAATAAAAATCAGTGCAAATTCCCATAAACCTGAGGGGGTTAAAAAAGGACACTGGATTAAATATTTTGCCTGTCATACACTTTTGCTTCTACTCACATAACTCACACTTCCAATAGGAGGAGAAAGCAAAGGTTGGTTATGAAGGAAAAACTGGGACATGAAGAGGTTATTTGTCATTGAACAGGATGCACTGAACACTGCAATTTCTGCTTCAGCATCCTTTTAACCTTCAAATTAAGAGAATTATTAGTGTATTACTCTTCCTCCCTCCCTCTTCCCTCGGAGATGCTACTTTGAAGTTACATTCTATATATTATTTCTAGTATGTGAACACATCCACACACCTCAGGGCCTCCTGAGCTCCAAGCCCTTCCTCAAGGCTTTCAGTTCATTTTCATGCCAAGTTGTTTCATTAGGTACAGTCTGATCCTTCCTTGGGGCAAGAGAGCACGACTGGAGACCTCCCTGACATCCACAAAAAGCCTGGAGTTAGTCTGCAATTCTTTCTTACCTTCTGGGTTGCAAACTGTCACCATGGAATCAGTAATATTGGGAATTAGTAATACTCCTCAGCCAGGGTAATTAAATCACTGAGAAGCAGGAGTGGGTTTCACACAAGTTTCACCAGGATCATTCAGGAAAAGCCCTCTAAGTTGATGGAATCCAACCATTACCCCAGCACTGAACCACAGTTCTGTGCCTGTTAACTAAAAGTCAAAAGGCACAGATGAGTTCCAGCAGCTCCTCTCAGGGGTGTTGAAGTTTTAAGCCATTTTTCCTAGTTCCAAAAGGAAATTTTTCAACATGCATTGTGATTCTGTGCAAGGAAGGATTACTAACTCATCAGCAAAAGAGAGACCTGATGAATTATTCAAATCTGTTCTGAAATCAACCCAGTCCATAAGCATTTAGGCAGATAAATATGAGACAGGACATTTTTGTAGCTTCACCAACCCTATGAAGTGACCGAGCACTAAAAGCACCTCCCAGCCTTTAAATATCAATATTTAACAGCAGCTTTTTATGTGTTTATTCAAGCTGACTTAACACTGGGCTGAGACTCGGTACACAGCACAAAAAACTCAGCTGCATCTATAGGATTTTTCAGTTTTGTGATATGCAAAGCTCATCACAAAGGCTGCACTTCTCCAATTCTGAGCTTGGAGCAGGCAGTGGCACTGAGGGACTAAAATTCCTGCAGCTCCACCACCAAGCCAGAACATGTGCCTCGACTTTCAGATGTGCATCCCCTCTCAGAGGCAGGAAGCAATTACTGCCATTTCTTCCCTTTCAATAACTTGCATCTGCATAATGCAGTTCTGGGGCAGAATATTGAAATTTCCCTGCCACAGCAGCACCAAGCACACAGGGCCAGTTTGGGCTCAGCCTCTCCTGCTTGTAATTCCACAGGGACAGGAATTAACCTGCTGGGAAAAGCCAGGGATCTCTGAAATTCCCACTCTGCATCCTCCTGGTTTACTCCAGGCAAGTCAGGCTGCTGCCAATCCTGCCAGACCACACAGGTCCAGGAAGGGTCAACAGCCACAGAACTCAGCTGATGCCTGAAGGAGGGAGGAGGTGAAAATCAGGGAGAAAAAAAAAGGAAAATAAAGCATTCTATGTGCACAGGATATCCTTGAGCTGGTAAATTTTATCAAGATCTGGGCTTGGAAGCAGATTTTTAGCACTTTTTAATAACCTTACAGATAAGAAATCTCATGACATTTAAATATTTTTCAGTTAGAAATGCAAGGGAGGAATTTAAGGCCACAGCAGCCACATTTATCAACCTAACAAAAGCACACGAAAGGAGCTGCAATATAAAATTTACAGCTTAAACACACAAATNTAAATTAATTATATATTTTTTTTCATGCAAAGATGAGGATCAGAAGTTGTTTTGAACACAAGGAATAAATTTGTATGATCTGTATTTCCTCAGTTCCAAGGTGTACAGAGAGGAGCATTTCTAGCCAGGGAAGCAACAAGTGAAAGTCTTGTGAAATACNTTTTTAGCACTTTTTAATAACCTTACAGATAAGAAATCTCATGACATTTAAATATTTTTCAGTTAGAAATGCAAGGGAGGAATTTAAGGCCACAGCAGCCACATTTATCAACCTAACAAAAGCACACGAAAGGAGCTGCAATATAAAATTTACAGCTTAAACACACAAATGGCAAAAAAAAACCCAAAAAACAAACCATTTCAATCAGAAAGCTTCTTGGCAACCAGTATCTAATTTGGGGTACTTAGCCAGCTTTTTATGAGCCTATATTTCATTTTGTCACAGGATTTTCCAAATGGAAAATGGTGAAGAGATCATTTAACATATTACAACTGAAATAATTCTTAATACTGTTGTTGATTCAACAGTGTACTGGACCCCTGCCAAGACCAGAAGCTATATTCAATTAGTTTAGGAACATATGTCTTCATGTGTTGGGAAGAACCAGGGTGCAATTAAACTCACAAAAAATTATTCAGCAGATGGAATCAAATTAATGCATTCCTGTGTCTCATGTTCATGGAATGGTGTTTATTTTATTTTTTGCTTTAAAAAACCATGGGGAAAAAAACCCCCAAAACAGCCATGAACCTAAAAAGATATATATATATATTTTTAATATATATATAANAATAAAGATAATAAAGATGTGCACGGATTAAAATTCTGCCACACTCCAGGGTTTTTTCCAGCTTGAAGTATTTGTCTCCACCCTCAGCATTCAGTCCGCTCTGCTTCACCTGGCACCAGAAAACTAATCCAAAAAATTCAAATGGGCAAACATCTAATAATACCTTTTAATCATGGCACAAAATCATTAATCTCTATCCAGCCTGAAAATTGTATTTTGTTCACAGCTGCTTGTAGTTGACCTCTCAGCCATCTTCCTGGACAATTCTTTTCACCTTCAATAATCATTTCCTGTGGAATGCTAAAGCAATATTTTGTTTCAAACTGAACAGATTGACTCTCCTGCATTTAATCTTGTTTAAGAAACCCAGCTAATCTCTGCCATTAGTCTTCCCAAACCAGCATGAAAAAAAAATCCATTTGCTTCCCATTCACTTTCAGGTTCCCACCTATCTTTTTAAAATTCTGGGTTAAAACTTCCCACAGAATTGTCCATCAGAAAACCATCACCTGCCTCCCATTTTCTCTTTCACCACTTATATTTGCTGCTGGCCTATACTGATCCCTGTTAAATGCAAGCACCATAAATGCTGATTTACCAGCTCTGTGCTTGAGTGCCAGGCTCATTTCCAGCAGGCACCTGATCACCCACGTGCACCCCAAAGAACAAATGGTCCTGCATGTTGGGAGAGGTATGAATGTGTTATAAATACCTCAAATATCAACAGGAACGAACATCTTTTCTCATTTCCCCCCAAATCACACCCATCTCCACAGCCTCCTTTGCTGACTTTCTCATTTTAAATGTGTTTTGCACATTTAATCTTGATGGCTGATAGTCCTGCAGGTACCTGGGCAATATTCAACCCCACAGAAACTGCCATCTCATCCTCAAGAAAATAAACCATCCCAAGTCTCTCCTCCTGGTACTATCATTCTTTTAAAACCACATTCAGACCCATTTCCTGGCTCGGAGTTATTTCTCCAGAGGAATCCCACTGAGGTTCACCTCAGCTGCAGTGGCTCGCAGCATTTTTCACACCGTGTCATTCCTGTTTCAGCAGGACTCTGCCTGTACCACTTGTTCCAGCAGCAATAACAATAAATTGCCTCTTTTCTACTTCTCAAACACGGGTTTGTATTACCTCCTCCAGCTGTCAACACTGCTGCAGAGGTTTTCTCCTAACAAATCCATCCACCCTTGCCATGAGCCCCTGCTGACTCAGAGCTCTCAGGTGGCTCCAAGCCTGTGAGGTGATCCTTGCCTTTCATCCCTCAAAACATTTTTAACTCACTGTGACTCTGATGCTGGACAGATTTCATGTCCATATTTAATGTCCAAATTTAATTTATTTTCCCTCTTAACTCTGTGGATTGGTCTTTGTTTCATTCCACACCCCAAGTGCTTCTGGCTTATCCCTCCCATTTTTTTTTATAAGAGTGGGGCTATTCCGTGTGCTCCACAGCAGCAGCTCTGGAATTCCCAAACAGCACAATTCCTGTGCCGTGCAAGTGTTTATCCCTGATCAGGAAAAGGAGAAAATGGAGGGAAACTTTCTTTGCACATCTCCTGGTCTGTCAAAACACTTGCTCTGCCTGCCAGCACTCGCTACCTTCGCGACTGGCAGATTTCGCTGGTGTCACTGAGACCCAAAAGCCACCAACTGCTCAGGGAAAAAACTTTAAAGAAAATTAAGTATGAATGGAAATGAGGTTCAAAAAGGCTAAACAAATTCTTGTATTTTGAGAGGTCCATGCAGGGAATCCGTGGCACTGGGACCCTTTTAGAGGCCCTGTCAGGGGGCTGAGGGAAGAGCCCTGCAGGGACTGCAGCTCTCTCTTGGTCCAGGCCCCAGGTAAAGCGTGGCAAGAGGCTGGGAAGGATCCCAAAACCAGAATAAACTCCCCTCTGGCATTTCCCTTAGCTGCCATTTCACCCTCTGAAGATAGTTCATAACAAACTTTATCCCAGGCAGTTTCTCACTCTACCATCATATTCCTTGCCCATTCGCCATTCTTCCAACTTTTTAGCACAGGCTCAGCCTCCATCTTCTGCAGTCCCAGTCCTCCCAGTTTATCCTCAGTCCCATTTCTCTTCTACACTCATTCCTACTTCCTTTTCTTTGTTATTTGACCATTCCACCTGCTCCATTGATACATCCCATTTCTCTTTATCCATTCTCCTATTTCGTTCCCTCATTCAGGCTCTCTCCTTCCTTAGCTCATCCCCTCCATACAGATGCAGTTCCTGGGTTATCCCCATTTCTCTCCAGTTCCTGGGTTATCCCCATTTCTCTCCAGTTCCTGGGTTATCCCCATTTCTCTCCAGTTCCTGGGTTATCCCAGTTTTCTCTCCAGTTCCTGGGTTATCCCCATTTCTCTCCAGCTCCTGTGCCTCTTCCATGGTGGTTCACAAGGCCATGGTTCAGCCCAGCCCGCTCCTGACTCCAGGTGTACCCACCATCCAGCTTTGCTAGCACTGGAGAAAAATATCTGGGATTTGACCAGATTTCACTGACAGATTTCAAAGTCAGCTGAGGGAACAAGTGCAGTTAGAGAACTGACAAACAGAACCAAGCACGGCACTTAATTTGGGTGTGTTTCCAAAAGAAAACTTCTTTCTCAAAAGCACAGGAGCACTATCATTTTTCTAATCAGAGCTCACCAGATTTTAAAAAACAAAACAAACAAACAAACCCCAACAATCCACCTAAAACAGGAACATCAACTCAAACAGCTTCAGCCAGTGCTTAATAATTTGAGCAAAGTTTCTAACAGTGGCAAGTGTTTGACAACAGTTTTATCCCAAACAGCAGAAGCATTTTTACAATAGAATCACAAAATGACTGAAGTTGAAGGGCCCTTGGAGATCACAAAGTCCCAAACACCCCATCATGGGCAGGATGTCCCCCACCAGCCCAGGCTGCTCAGGACCCCATCTAAGCTGGCCTTATCTTCTAACCAGGCTTAAATAAATCTCAGTTGTGACTGTCCAACACCCAGGAGCTGTATCAGTGCCTGAGAACCTCACCCTGGAATTTATTAGAGCATGAGCAGTAAGGAAAGTGCAACTTGGTTTTTTTTTCCTGCATCCCAAGCACTGAAACTGCCTCAGAGAGTAAACCACATCCCTAATTAGTGGGGAGAACATAATTACCTGCTTAATATACTTCCAGTGCATATTTGTAAAGCCACAAGAAAGTAGCTTCGTTAGAAAATTTAATCTGACCTGTCACTTGATGATCTTTCAGAAAAAAAAAGATGGAGGGGATTTTGGCATATCCATGGAAGATACTGAATATTTGCTGTTTTCAACTTACCCCAAATTTACTTAGCATGTGTTACTCCATTATGACTTAATTTGGACAAGAAAACTTCATGGCTGCTCAAGCAGTAAATTTAAAGTGTAAATGGATTCTTGGCTGTCAATGGCCCAGTTTCTGCTTCTGTTTCCATAGAAACCCATGTAGGAGTGGCAAGGAGGCATCACTTAAAATATGAACTTAAGGGTTTACTTCTCCCTTTTGCCTCCCTCTCATCTCCAAGCAAACGGGAGGGGGTTTAAATTTTCAGCCCTTCTTTCTCACCCTTGGATTGTACTCCTGGAAGCAATGATGCCACTGGCCAGCAATTTCCTCTGCTAAATTACAGATTCTAGGCTGCAGGAAATGTGGACTTGGAGCAGGAGGGGGAATGCCACACTCTCACACACCTCACACGTGCTTGGTACTGTGCCACAAACTGTTTCTGTCCAGTGAAATTCATACTGATGGAAAGATGTAAATGTAGAAGGTAGAAAAATCATCTTTAAAATGAGATGTACAACACTAAGCCTGCATAAGAGGCAACTGTGACTCCTCATGCTACTCACAGCTAAATTCACCTGCTGGGTTAATAACAATCCTCTCATTTATAATAAATATAAACCATCACTCTCACAAAATCTTCAACCCAAGGTTCAGTTTATGAATATATGTGATGAGCCCCAGGAGCAGTGTATTTCCTACAGTAATATGCCCTGTAACAAAAACATCACTTCACCAACATCAAAATTTAGTGAGTTTGTTCATAAGAAGTGGTTAAACCCTCAGATATGGCAAAGCAATTATTTACAGGAGGTAAATATTTGATAGAGATATTTGATATTTGATAGAGACAAATTTGACCTGAACCAAGACTTCACATTAAATAAAAGACAAAAATACAGAGATGGGCAGAGTGTCTCAATCCCACCACTGGGTTTATTTAATTGCCAGCAAGATCCAGTGCTCACATTCTGAGCTTACTTTGGGTGGTTCTTCAGCACTGAACCTTCCCAGGCTCCTGCAGAAATGAGCCCCACACCACAACAGCAAACACCCAAACTCCCCCTCCCCTGAAGCAAAGCAGGTCAGGCAGGGAGACAGGAGAAACCAATGAAGAAGTGAAGGCCACCATCCACCCATCCTCCTCAGCAGGTCCTTTCCTACTCCTTAAATACTTTATTTTCTTCCTCCTTCCCATTTCTAACACAGTAACCTACCCAGCTATAAAATCCACGAGAATTTGCAAACTTTCCCTCCAGAAATGGGGAACTCAAGTCACAGGGCATGAACCCCTCTTCACTTTTACTCCACAGCAGATGTCTGGAGTCTGAGCCAGTTATCTACCACAAAAAGCATTTGCAAATAAAAACCTTATCTTTTCCTGCTGGTGTTCTTTGGAGACCAACAAGGCCAGAATTTTTCATCTTCCAGCATCAAAAAAAGAAAAAAAAATAAAGTAGCTACCAAGGGGACATAATTTCAGAAGCTAATTAAGCTTACTCTCCAGAACACATATTGCTATCATCAAACCTGCTGCCACTTAGTAAAAGGAACAATTCAAAAGAGAAATAAATAAAGAAAATGTCAATTTTCTTTACATGATCCACACTGTACTTGAAGTCTGATCTCCCTGTTAGACACGTTTGCAAAGGAGGAATTTGGTTTATGGCTCTAAGCAGAGCCATTGCTTGTACTCTGCCTGTCCATTAAAACAAAAAAGGACAGAAACAAATCTCAGCTGCATTCCTCAATATTGCACAGGTCTGTGTTGCAACAACATAATATTTTTGATTCACAGAACCATTTTATCATAGAACAGCCCAACTGTTCAGCTGACAGCAGGATTTCTAACTATGTTTTGCCTGAGAACTCCAAGACACCTAAATCTTGTGCAGACCAAGGGTAAGGATGCATTTATAAATTGCCTTTGGATATTTATTTTTATTTATGCAGTGCCTCTGGTACTTCGCCATTAAAATAAGTGGGGCATCAAAGCCTATTGGGGTATGAGGGAATAATTATGCATCAGAATATAAGGAAACCAATTAAACAGCAAGCATCCTCCAGAATAAACCCCTGATGCTCCCAGACGAACAGGCTTCTTCCATATTTGTGCAGCACAAATGAGACAAACAATCCTTTGCAAAAATCCTGGAGATGTGGCTGGAGCCAGTAAAACCTGACTGTTCAACATAAAAGGCACTCTCTAAAATTTTGGCTAATCTCCAGCTGCTGCTTGCTGGCTCTTCTGCTGTTCAGCTGCAAGATAATGACTGTGACAAGTATTTTTTCTTACATCACTAGTCCTAAATAACACAAGAGTTGTACAAATCCCTTCCAGTTGAATCCATGCTAATCACAGGGAAGGCTTTGCTGTACCTATTTACAAGTGCAGCAAATTTTCCCGTGGCACCTCTAAGGCTCAGGAGGCTTAAAGGGATGATGGCTGCATTTGGAAGTAATAGTTTCCTTAATTCCTGTGTGTGACGGGGGAAAAACGTCCCCTGAATAAAAAGCCACTCTACACACAAGATCTACATATGAGGGATTTCAAATCTCACCCATCAGCAATTTGCAACTCCATCTAAAGGTCAAATGATAAAGCAGAAAATTTAATATCTTTGAAGAAAATACAGTAGTAGGGTATTTATTATCAAATATATCTGTCCTACACATTTATTAAAGTGAATTTCACGGGTTTACAAGCTGGGTCCTACATGAAGCTCTGCTGAATACCTCACGCTGATCACTAAAACCAGGAGGGTTTTGCTAAAAACACATTGGTGGATACAAGAAAACGACAATTATAATTCTGGTGCTCTTACACAAAGGTTATGACTCATTCATTAAAATATTTAAATTAGCAAGCCTACTGCTAGCTAAGATGGCAGATGCTAACACAGCCCAAGACTCAACACTCTGCATTATGTATGACTAACAAATCTTTGCGTGGAATGATGTGTAAATATTTCATACCAAGCAAATAGGCTTTGTGGAAAGTAGCATGATCTGAAACACACACAGATCACATCCCAAGTGTATTCAAAGCATCCCTGATCACGTTACACAAGCAGAGGAGAACCAGTTCACACACACTGAGCTCAATGCACCAAAAATGAGGTTTTTTTTGCCATCTGTTGGGACCACAAATTGAGCTCTCACAGTGAAATCCCTGTTTGCACCTCTGATTTGGAATCTGTGCTGCCTGCTTGTGTTCTGAAAAAATACCAAAAAGGATAATATGACCAATAAGCCATCTAAGAACTTTACATACTATTAGTAAAGCAGATATAAACCAACAAGTCATTGTCCAGCTATGAGCAGAGTTCAGATAATTTGTTGCAGTCACCCTCTCTTAGGGGTAGCAATAAGCCAAGACACAGACTCTCATTTCACAGCATGAAAAGGGTCTTGGTTTATTCCTCTCCACAATTCAGTTATCCTGACTCCAACCATTCACTGGCTCTGGCTGCAGTGAGCTCCTGCTGTAAGGCCCAGCTGCAGCCTCTGAGTGCAGGTTATTCCCTGCTGGAATGTCACTGCTGGAATGTCACTGCTGGTTATTCCCTGCTGGAATGTCACTGCAGGGTATTCCCTGCTGGAATGTCACTGCTGGTTATTCCCTGCTGGAACGTCACTGCAGGGATGTCCCTGGCTGGAATGTCACTGCAGGGTA
>VXBR01007153.1:43178-61855 GCA_013400215.1 Cisticola juncidis | reverse complement strand
TCCGGTCCCGCTGTGCCTGGTTCGGTCCCGCGGTGGCGGCCCGGCCGCAGTTCCCGCTGCGCTCGGCAGGTGGCAGCAGAGCCGCGCCGCGGGCCCGGGTCCCGTGTGGGGCGGGAGCAGCGCTCGGGCAGCGCCAACCCCGGGACTGTGCCCGGAAAAGCTGCGCGGCCGTGGGGCTCGGAAAACGGGCGGTGTCTGTGCTGTGCAGAAATGCTCCCTTTGTCCCCAGGAACTGGCAGTGAGCAGGAGGAGTCTGGGCTCTCCCCTGTTCCTGCTGTGGGCTCCTTCGTGCTTGTGTAACGCAGTGATGCATTCAGGCTGCTGATTGTTACAGTGCTCAGCAAATCTTTGGTAATGCTGAAGCTCCTTAAATTGGATCTGATGCAGATATAGTTATTGAGCTGACTTTTAGCTAATTCTGTTTGTGTTAAAAAATACCTGCCAAATTTTTTCCCTTCCATGAAAGAAGGAAGTCATGCCGTACCTCTAGGCCAGAATTAAGCATTTTAATAACAGTTACTTCTTTTTCTGACACATGTGAATATTTTTGAAGGGTGAAATGTAGAAAAACAGAAATTATGTTTGACCTAGACAACATGGAAAAAATCTCCAAATTTATTTTTTGTCTGTCATGTTTGAGTGCATTTCTTCCATTGAACTGAGGGAGTGTCTGAAAGGGTATTTTTCTCTCTTCAAAGGTGGAATGTAAGGTATTCCTTGTGATTCCTTGTTTTTTTTCAAGTCAAAGATAAAACCTGAAATTCGCTGTATTCATACTGGCACAAGCACCTTGAGCCTCAGGATACTTCAGGGTGTCTGGGAACAGAGTGAGCAGTGCCAGTTCTTCCTAGCAATAGATGAACACAATAGCAACCTGCAGGAATCTGCCATGGAGGCTTCATTGCAGGGAATCTGGGAGCAGGGCAGTGTTTTGACATTGGCTGATTGCACCTGACTTCTGAGTGCCACTGCCAGAAGACCTTTGATTAAAAGCAGTGAGCACTTGCAGCCAGCTGTTTGCAGCTGCCAGGCCTCTGCACTGAATTGCAGGTGCAGGAAAAGCTGTGTGCTTTGGTAGAGCCCTGGATTAGCTGCTCTGAGTGGGATCTGGAAAGCTTGAACTGCCCTTTGGCCTTCTTCATTTGAGTCTTGCAGTGGGCCTTCCAATTTCTGTAGTTCCTTCCCAAATGCTCTGGAAAGCAGATAGTCTCCAAGTGCAGCAAACTGGAATCCCTTTTGCTTTCCTAAATCTGTGGAAATTCTGTCTGGTTTCCGCTCCCTGTTGTTTACAGCATGTCTGACTGCAGTGGAACGAACAGGGTGTGGTGATGGGTTCCAAAATCTGCCAGTGAAGCAGATCTGAGCCACATCTGAGGGGCGAGAGGCACAGCCAGGTGCACTCAGCCAGGGCTGTTCCATGCCAGTTTCCAGCGTGGAGGTGCCAATTCCGTGTGTGCTGTGAGTGTGGAGTGGCAGCTGCCATGTCCTCCTGCTCTGCCATGGCTCTTCAGGCCCTGAACCAGCAATGCCACATTGGAATGTTTGCCTGTTACTCACCTTGTTTGTGTTTCCCTCTCAAACTCTAGAATTAGACATGACTTGGTCACTGCTGTACTACTGATTTTTAAGAGTTACTCTGTTAAAGAAAACTCTTCCTTGCAGCCCCACAGCTGGGCTGCATGGCACAGGGAGTTTTGTCCTGCTTATATAGGGTTTAAAGGGTTTTTGCAGCCTCTCAAAAAAACCTGCTTTCTTCTTGCATTGTGGAAGATGCATTGCCATCAAAAATGAGAACTCTCCTGTACCCCTCAGTCAGATTGTACCTGGTAGCTTCTTTTTGTCAGGTGTCTGCTTTATAACAGTAGCCATGAGCAAACCCCTGGCTGCAGAAATTCTTTAACATGTTGGAGAGGAATAGCCAGAAAAGTGGTAACCTTCCCCAGGGTTCTCTGCACACTGCTGAATACAGAAGATCTCAAGTCAGAAGAGGACTATAGTATCCTCCCCTTGTCTAGTTAGTGAGGGGGGACCATTCTGGGTGCTGCTTAGAGAACCTCCCCTCCACTGGAAGCCTTACTGCAAACTCCAGTTAGGGATATTTGTCATGAACCTAACTCCCTAAATGCCTGTTAAAAGTGGTCTCTTTCCATAAAGGTTATATGAGGTTGGGTAGTAAGACTTGTTAAAGTTGTCTGAAATCTTACCTTCAGGACACAGCTGTGCAAAAGAGAAGACCAGCATGAGGCAGTCATTGTCTTTAGATGATGAGAGAAATGGTCCAGCTCACATAGGCTCTGGGAGAGCACCACTAGCTTGGACTCATGTCCTGGCTCAGCCACACTATTTGTTTTACCAGACTATTGTGTTTAGTGATAAAATGAGTAATAGGTCCCCAACTGTAGCATATAAACTTCTGGCCGTGCTCACATGACATCAGTTTGCGGTGTTGTTTTTTCCTGTAGTTTGAAATCAGGCAGCTGAGGGCCCACCTTGCTCAGCAGGATTTGGACCTGGCTGCAGAGAGGGAGGCTGCCCTGCAGGTCCCACACGTGCTGAACAAGCAGAGCAGCAAGAGGTACAAGGTGGTGGCCACTGAAGACTCGGATGACGAAACCACCGAGAACATCTCAGAGCTGCGACCTGCGCGAGGTGAGTGAGCGCTGCCTGTGCACACGGGATCCCTCTGGGCTCCTCACTGCAGCAGAGATGGGTTGCTGCCCTGCAGGCTGCATTTCCCATTGCTGCAGAGGGGCTGCATCTGCTCTGAAGTGGCAGGAGCTGCTGTATTTGGGAGCAGGTTCTGAACAGAGCCAAAGCAATGACAGGGGAAGAAAACGGCTCTGATGTACCTTCCCACCATCCTCATGATTAGATTCATCAAACACTGGAGAAGCAGCAGCCAAATGAAAGTTGGCCAAAGGATAATCACTCAGAGGTAAAAGCAGGGAAATTGGGAAGAACATTGAGAAACAGTTTTGGTCTTTGGCCACTTGCATTTCTGTGGTTTGGAGAGGACTCCTGCATCAGCTGTGGGGCTTGCCTTGCCTGGGCTGTGCTCTCACCAGTTTCCTAAAGCTGCCAGTGCTGGGCAGGACAGCACTCGTGCCAGGAAAGGAGGGAGGTGCAGTGTGGGCATCCAGCTTGCATGTCTGAGTGCCACGTGGCCGTGGTGAGGAGCACTCTGCTGCCTCGGGATGTCTGCTGGGCAGCTCTGTGGCTTGGGGGGATAACAGCAGCTAAATTTACTTGGATCAGATTTTATTATGTAAGTGCTAGACCTGAATTTTTTTCTGGAAAAGACAAAGCTCCTTTCCTGTGATCCACCAGCTGTTTCAGTGGAGTGTGGAATGTCTCCTGGTTTAATGTAATATTTTAGAGGAGACAACACTTTCTGCCTTACCTTAGTGGTATGTTAGTCTTCCTTGGGCATCTCATCTTAATTATGGTGAATCTGTTGGAATTAGAAGTTTGCTTGGTGTCTTTATGTTGGTCAGACTCCTTAGAATTCAAGGGACAGATGCTTTAAAAGCTGTTAGACATTTTCAAATGATAATTGTTTCCTTTCTCTACAGAGTAGTGAAAGCATGTAAAAATTGTTTTGGTTTTTTCCTCTTTATAATATCTAAGTACTAGCTACAGTCAAGCCATTAATTATTCCTGATATGAAATTGTATTTAAAAGCAGACAGTTGAGCAGACTGACCCCTGAAATGCATTTCCCTCTTTTTGTAGTATTTCAGAGGTTTCCCCAGTGGATATATTATAATTTATGCATGTGTTCCTTGCGGGTTACATTTGGAACTGAAGAGTGTTCTGCACTCTGTAAGGAGGCTTGCTGAAATTTTAGTGCTGTGGAGGTTGATCTAAAAATTCTTCTGTCCAAGGTATTCACTCCAACATCCAGGTTAACAGAATTATTCATTATTCATGTCTTCCTGTAAAATGCTGCCCACCCTTGCAACAAAGTAGACACCCAAACTTCAGATTGATTTCTGCACTTAGGTTACATGATTAGAGGGATTTGTTCTTTTCACTGAAAAAAAGACATTCAGCACATAAGAAAACATTGATTGCTTCACATATTGGGTAAGGTGCAGTTATATTGAAACATTTATACTGAGTATGCAGAATAAATTTCCAGTTCCTGGAGATCATCTAAAAGCACCAGAGGAAATGTTTCTTGTGCCCTTTATTTATATATTGCATACAAAGTCTTCATAGATGCATTGAGTGCTTGTTGTCAGAACCTAAATTAGGGTGACTGTATTTGAACAGGTAGTTCCTGTGGAATGAGGCAGGAGCTGGACAGGAGGAATTCCCTGCAGCAAGGGCCAGCAGTGTGTGTGGTCTGTCACCACAAGGGGCTCAGCCTGCATGGGACACCCCCCAGCAGCAGTGGTGGTCAGGGGTACAGGCAGTCCAGGCAGAGCACTTCACGTGGCATTTCCAGGGTCATTTTGCAGTGCATTTTAGGGATTGCTTCTATGTAACTTGGAAATCTCAGCTCACAGCTGGAGAAGGCAGTTACCTCTGGGCAGTAAGGATCTCGGGCCAGCCCTGCCTCATTCTTCTCCCTCCCCATCCCGACTGGGGCTTTCTTCTCCAGCTCTCCAGCACCAGCTTTTACTCCCAGTGATACACTGGCAGTTGCTGCAGCAGCTTTCACCATCCTCCCTTTGCCATGCTGGCAGTGTCTTCTCCTTCTGCACCCTCCTGAGCAGTGCAGGTGTCAGCCAGAGCTGCCTGTGCTGTGCCTGGCTGAAGGTGCCTCCATGTCCTCTGTGTGGGAAGGGCATATGTGGGATCTTCCATCTCCCAGCTGCTCAGGCACATGAAACACTCAGAGATGTGGCTCTGCAGAGCACAGGCAGACAAGATAATTCCTGTGCCCTCCTGCCTCTCCTGCAGTCACACTGGCTGTGCTGCCTTTAGGCTTCCCACGCCACTTGCTCTGCTGGAATTTCAGCCACCAGTGTTTTAACACCTGACCTTTGGGTCAAGGGTTATATTTTGCAAGTTACCCTGTGTGTCAGACCACGTTAGGGTTTGCTTTGCATCTGTTCTCTCTAAGCTGGGTTTTTCCTCCTTAAAGAGTCCAGAGTGAGGGCTGCAGCTCATCATTCTGAGTGTCACTTGGCCCTTGTGAGCTCTGAAACCTTCCTGCCATGGCCCACTGCACTGCTGGGGAGAGGAGACATGGGGGACCAGGTCACTCCCACTGCCCAGAGGAGAGCAGCAGTTCAAAGCCACGATTCAGCTGTTTGGCAGAACAGGCTCTGATGTGCTGTTCTGCTCTGGCAGAACATTAGCCCTGCATACAACACCTGAGGCTGGGGGATGGAATGGAATGCATGTGTTTTTTTCCAAATGAAACTTTGTCAGCTTTCAAAAAATCCCTGTCTTCAGAGAGCTCTGAATTCTGCCAAACCAGCAAGCTTGAGTTGGCTGGAGAACACACTGCATGAGAAAAGGGGATATTCCATCTCAGGCTAATCTTATTTCCCCCATCGATACTGAACAATGGAAACATTCAGCGCAGAATTCTTCACCATGAAGGGCTGTTGGAATAAGAAAGCATTGAGACTTTTTACTCATTTCCCTACCTGGAAGTTTTATGGGACAGTGCATAAGTTAAAGGTCCTCAGGGGCAGCTGTAGCTTGTACTCTGGTATTTACAGAGGATTTTGTGCAACCATTTACATTCAGTGAAGTAAGTCAGGTAACCCCAGTATCACATGGTGTGTGCAGCACCTCAGGGAATTTGTGTAGGGACACACAGTGACCTGCACCAAGAGAGCTGTGTGTGTGCTGGCTGCTTTGGGAGTTTTCCATTGCATGTTTGCACCCAGATTTTCCCTCTGCAGATCTCCTGCTCTTTTTATTTAAAGTGCCTGAATTGCAGGTACGAGACTGGGAGAAGCAGGAGCTCTGATCAGAGCTCTGGGCAATGGGCTCTGCAGGAGTCCCATAACTCCCCAGCTAACATTTTATGCCTCCTCCCAAAGGCCAGTCCTGTGCTGATTCTGGGAACAATGAGCTGTTTGCTGCCTCACACTTCTGTCTCCCCAGAGCAGTTCACCAAGAGACCTCCTGACACAGTAGGAATCAGGTCCATGGAAAGTGTATGGAGATAGATCACAGTTCCTAATTAGTATGGTAAAGAAGCAGGAAATTTTTTTCACCTTAAATTTGCTTTGAATTGGGGTTTTATTTCTCTTGCCAAGAGTTTTATCTCCAGAGCAGACAAATGTGAAGGCTGAAACAGTTTTCAGCCTGCAAGTCAAAGGGTACAAGTATCAACAGCAGGAAACAAATGGAGAAGAGAGAAGGGCAGGGCTGGAGGAGCTGCAAACCCAGGGCAGAGCTCTGACATTTGCTGCACTCTCAGAGCACTTCAGCTCTGTTTGTGAAGAGCTTGGGCTGAAAGCTGCTGCCTGTGAGTGCACAGCAGCATCGCTAATGATGTTCAGGACCATTGTGGTCAGCCTTTCTCTGAGAGCAGGGAAATGCTCTGAGTGCTCCTTTCTTCTTCCCAGAGATGGTTGCTATTTCACATAATGGCAAATATCATCCTATCTATTAATCTCTAAATTATAAAGGAAGTTCTAAATTATAAAGAACTTTGTACCCCGTGCAGTATGTAACTGGTCATGGTGAGAATAACAGCAAATGTTTTCTTGTTCTGCACAAATCATTTTTAGTGTTTGCTATACAAAGTTCCAGGCTTCAGGGAATGCCAGGTTCACAGTGCCCCCTCTAGCCATTAATACTTCCTTCCAAAATTTATTATTCTTTAATCTCTCCCATAACATATGAATTAGAGTCCCTAGTGGAAATTCCTCATTTTCCTGCATACATCATTTCAGTTTTTGAAATTCTACAGTTCTGCCATATTGTAAGATTAATATACCACCCTTCTATTCCTCTGAGCGAGAACCGGAACTTCATATTGCCAAAAACCCTTTTTTAACTGTTCTGAGTCAAATTTCCATTTTTATGGGGTTAGCAGTAAGTCTTTTGCTTTGGGGGACTGCTGCAATTTATGATCCTGCTTTAAAGAAAAGTAAAGCTTGCCCTCCCCATAGGTGCCCACTGTTTTGTAAGTGAAAAAAGTAGGATATTGGAAAGGGAACATAAAAAATTCTGGAGCTTCAGAGGGTTTCCCTTAAGATTATTCATAAGCTGTCTGAGAAGGCAAAGCAGGGCAGTGGGAAGGATTTTGTCAGTTGTTCCTTGCAAGGCAGTCTGAGCTGGTTGTATGCTTTTAAACTCTAAGCCAGTTCCTTTGGTGATCATCTGTTTGTGCTCTAAGAGAACCCTCTTAGTGCAAAACAATAGATAAAAAATAGTTTATGGTTATTTTCAAATGCTGAAATGTATCTACTTTGAAGTCTATTCCTGGAAATGGAGTATCTAAGTGCACACCACTTCAGCTTGGCTTCTCTCTAGGTGCCTTTTTCAGGCTTTGTGGTCACTGTGCACTGACCAGCCAGGCAGGAATCAAAGGAATTAAACCTTAAGCAACACTTACAGAAATGTGTGTGCAGTTAGTGGAGTCGGGCTCTTGTATTTCATAGTCACCAAATGGGTGGGGTAGAAACTGCTCACTCCCAGAAGGGCTGAGCCTGCAGTCACGGCTGTGAGGGTGAAGTTGTCTCTCATCATTAATGTGAAGAGGTGTGAAGACACTGCTGACAGGTAAAGGAACACAGAACTGGGATGTTTTCCACTTTCCAGGCATGCCTTTCATAAGGATCCCTTTCAGGAGCAGATGGTGCTCTCTGTGACAGCAGTGATGTGTTTGTTCTGCCCTCTGCCGCCCTTCCAGCAGCTTGGGATCTAAATTATTACAAGTCTTTTCCTAATTCTCAGATTGTTTTTATTTGTTGCCAGTATATAACAGTTTGTTCTTGAATCCTTTGCTCAATTTTGTTTTGTTTTGATGATTGTTTTGGTGGCAGCCATATTCTTCCTTAGCTTTGTATTTTAGACTTAGCAAATGTTTCTGTTTCCCAGAGACAGATGAGCTCAGATCTGCTGATCCCTGCTCAGGGAGCAAGGCTGGGGAGAGCACTGAGAGTCCCCAGGCTCTGGCAGGGAGCTGTGCTGTGCTCCAGTCAGCTCATGGTGCTCCCAGAGCCCCCATTTGGTGTCAGGATTTGGGGTTTCTGTCCCAGCAGCATCTGTTGCATATCCCAGATTTCCTTTTGCACAGTAACTTCCACCACAGGCTGATTCTTACTTAGAACCAGGCTGAAGCTGTTGCTCTGTTCTGTGTGCAAGCTGACTTTGCAGTTGTTCTCAGGATGGGATGTCCATGTGCCCAGGCATCCATCCAGCCTCTGCAGGGACTGGATGTGTGTGTGAATTGAGCAGTGGTGTGAGTACTGCAGCTTGCACTGATGTGGCAATCTGTCTTCAAACCAAAGGCAGGGGGAATCTCCTGGAAGGTGCCAGCTGCCTGCTCCTGGTTCCTGTTGAAACAGATGAAAGATCTGCCTCTTTGGAAATCTGCTGGTAAAGATTGTATTCTGGAAGGAAGTTGGAGTAAGACTTTACTCTGAGGACTAACTTCCTCAGTGGGAGGCTGCACAGCAGAAAAAATAACCTTCCAGTTAAGAAAAATCAGCTTGGAGAGACAAAAGGCTCTATGGCAATAAAATATGAAATAAAATATGCTAATAATGAAATATTTCAAAATAAAACCCCCTTTTCAAGGCCTTTTCTTGTATGCAGGGAAGTTGCAGATTGCTGAGTTAATGCATTGATGAAACAATTAAAGATCACTGTTGAGGCATTATAGAACTGAAGGACACCTGCCTTGGGTGGAATGTCATTTATATGTTTCACCAAATTTATTAGGTTTTTCTGGGGCCAAGAGAGGGAGATTACAGTGCTGTCTCTTGGGTCAGATGAGATTATTTGGCACTGTACTAGAGTAGTTTATTACTCCCTGAACCATTGCAGTGTGTGTTTGGGGCCTTGCAGGAAAAGAAGCAGATTACTTGGAAACCTTCATCAGACAAAATCCAGTGGTTGTCAGACAGATCCTGACTGAGAGCCACAGGTTTTTCCAATAACTGGGATTTGGGCAGCAGGCAGAGATGGGCCTGCACTGCAGTGAGCACTGCAGAGGGTTGGGTTTGTGTGGGACAGGGCAGAGTCTGCGCTGCCTCCCCAGTCAGACATTCCCTTCTCTGGGGTGGAGCTCTGAGCCTGCTGAACTCAGCCCCACTGTCTGTGGTCTCTGCTGCCTCACCCCTGTGAGCTGTCAGCCCACACTGCTGGAGCAAGCTCTGCTCATGGACCACAAGAGCAGCCTGTTCTTCCTTCCCTGCCCTGCAGAACTCTCAGTGAATCCCTCTGCAGGATCTCACTGCCTCCCTGCCCCTGCTCTGCATTGATTGTAGTTCCATCCTTGTTCACCACACATTTTCACAGGGGGAAGAGCTGCCTCGCTCCTCTTCTCAGTCCACGACTTTTTGATCTTCATGACTGAATTTCCTGTCATCCAGATTTCCTCGGGGTCATTTATTAAGGGTGGATGTGGCATGGAGAGATGATGTTTAGTGGCAGAGTTAGGTTTACTGGTAGACTCAGTCTTAAAGGCCTTTTATTCCTGATGGTACAGGTAGCAAGAGGATCCCTGTCACCACCCATTGCCATTTTCATGGGAATTACGAGGGAAATGCTTTTCCTTTTTACCTACTGCCAGTTTTTTAGTTTGCTATAAATACCATTTGGGCATCTTTATAGCTGAAGATGCAAAGTCTGTCTCCTGGAAAAGGAAGTGCAGGTAACATTTCTATGTATTGGAGGAGATGGATTTCTAGGAAAGGAGAAAAATTAAATCTGGATCCTAAAAATTCCAAGATGGTAAAAAAAAAATTTTAAAAAAAAAAAAAGAAGTTAAAAAAAAAAACAACACACCATGGAAATTGTGAAGAATGAAGTATTTCTCAAGACAGCTCCCTGTCTGCAGCTGAAATAGATTGACAGCAGAAAACACTATGTAGAGTGTAAATAATACAAGTGCTCTGTCCCTTGTGTAAAATCTGGTCTTCCCTGCTTGCCCCTACAAACTCCCTGCACTCCCCCAGCTGATCCTGATCCCATGGGACCCCCACTCCAAGCAGGGACCAAATCTCAGAATCCCCAGAAGCACTTCAGTGTTCTGTGGTGCTCTGCACAGCCGTGGCTCTGTGGGAATATTTTATATGCACAGATAGGTGCTTTCAGTTGGGTATTTGTTGCATTATTTTGAACTCCTTTTTTTCAGATGTAGAATATAATGGGAGGTAACTGGAATTGTTTATAACCTTCAATGCCCAAAGCAGCTGAGACTCCCATATGACTCAGATGACTTTAATTGTCAGTTTGCTTTAATGTAATGATTCAGAAACTTAATCTGTTGTTGAAATATTTATTCTGCTGCTGTTATTCCATTGCTCTTTATTGGGTTTTATTCATAAGAAACTACTCAAGGTTGAATATATGTGTTTTATATTTACATACACATGCACATGTGGATATATCATACATATATATTTAATTTACAGTTAAGTAGATCAGCAGTGGTGAGTAATGAGGACATCATACAATAACATTAAAGTAGGAGGCAGCTGGGACCTCCCCCAGTCTTTGTGGTCACACACAGGGCCAGGCCAGGCCAGAACCCCCCTCCCAGCTCAGGGGGAATGGGGCAGTGCAGTTCTGGAGTTCTGTGCAGTGCCTGGCAGTGCCCACTGCTGCCATGCAGAGCAGCCTGGTCCTCTGGTTCTCTGCTGCTTGGTTTGGATTCCTGCTGTGTCTGGGGCAGGGCCTGGTACCTCCTGTCAGCTGGCAGGGCAGTGTTTGCAGTCCTAAGGAAGGATTGATTTGAGCACTGCCTTTAAGGCATGGAAAGCAGGTGAGAAACTTCCAAGTGTTTCTGTCTTTGATGCGAAGTGTCTTGGCATTTAGAGAGACTGTATGGGAGCACCCAAGGCCCCTGTTGATGGCTTTGTCAGGTGACAGGGAGGGTGACCCTCATCCAGCCAAAGTGCTTTGCTGTTTTCCTTGGTTGTCTGCTTGGAATTGGACTCCAGGATGCTGAAAGGGCCTTACCAGAAACTCAGCTACACACGCATCTCTGAGCCAGAGCCTGTGTCTGTGTGGCTGGCAGGTTTGGTGGCACTGAGAGCATCAATCATGCATGACTGAAATGAAGTGTATTTCAGCAGCAGATAGCTGAAAAGCCTTGCAATGTTCTCCTAATTCAGCGGCATCGCCTTGAGCTACTCTGAGGCCTCTTTTTTAAACTCAGACATTAGCACAAAGCACACCTCTGACTGCAGGCATTTAAAGATCAACAAGGGCCCAAAAAGCTTTTAAGATCCAATGAAACCAGGAAAACAACTACGTTGCCTTTCAGTGTCAGGTTAGATTGCCTTCTTATGAGTGCAGCTATTTCAGGTACAGAGTGCTTGGTGGTTTGGGTGTTGTTGTGTGAGGAAAGTGTTCCCTGGAAAACATCTGTTTCTTTCACCTGCAAACCGCAATGTGCTGTGATGAGGCAGGACTGTAGCCACAGAGACCCAGGGGACGAAGGAAATCTGGCTCAAAGGGATGAGCATGGGTTTCTGGAACATGGTATCAAAAAGAGCACTTAAAAGGAGAGAATGCTTTTAGAGCACAGATACACTGCAAATGGGGCAGGTCAGGTTGCCTGACGTTCTCTGGGCCTGCCCATACGGGCAATGTTTGCCTTCTGCTCAGAACAAGAGAAGTTTCTTTTTTTCCACAATGGTAAAACGTTCTGCTTTTCTGTAAGATAACAGTAAATCCCCATCATCTGCAGCATCTCAAATCTGTACATGCAATAGAGCTGCTGCTTTCCCTTCTGTTTGTTGGAGTGCCCTGGGTGGGAGGGGAGGGCCCTGCTGACCAGGCAAAGGCCAGGGTAGTGTTTGTCTCTGCAGAGCAGGGGAGATGGCCAGAGCTGGGCCAGCCTCTGGAGAGAGCACAGAGCCCCAAGGGCCTCATTCCCAGGCCGGTGCTGCAAAGGGCTGTGACAAAGAATAATCCAGTCCCTGTGCTGGCTGCAGCCACAGCATGGATGGGGTGAAATGCATTCAGGCCTGAAAATCCAGAGCAGGTGGCTCTGGGCATGCAGGGAGAGGAAAACCTTCCACGGGGTGGGATTCAGCCATTTAAATGGTCTTCTAAGGGCTGCCTTTCTGTTCTTTCAGAGGATGACATGAATAATTACATCAGCCGATACTACAACGAGCCCAGCAGTGGTGAGTGTTGCTTGAAAACACAGACGTGAGCAGTATTTTTGCATTGCATTGTGTGCTGTAAACCAGGTGAGACTGAGCAGTGGTGTAGACCTGTCCTGGAAATGAAACCCACTACAGGCTTCTGCTTTGGTCCGTGGAAGTGTGAGTGTCAGTTCAGTCACTCTCTGAAAGTTGAAGGGCCCCAAGTTTGCTCTTGCTGATGGCACTCAGGATAGTTTGGAGATCTGGGAGGGGTTAATTCCCTGTAGCTAGGCTGTCCAGCTCACAGAGCAGTTCAAATGGATCTGAGAATGAGCAGTAGGGACAAAATAAATGAAGAGAAAAGAAGTGGGGAGACAGCTTAGCCCAGCACCACGCTGGGAACCTTTCAGAAAGGTTAAACTGAATGGGAAACTGCAGTGGCTGGGCCCTGACCTCAGGGCAGCCTTCAAACAGATGTTCCTGGCAGAGGCCTGCTGGCATGAGGGGCTCTGCCCATGCTGGGGCCTCTGCAGAGCCCTGCTGGGCAGCACTAGGGGCTCTGCACAGCCCTGCTGGGCAGCACTGGGGGCTCTGCCCATGCTGGGGCCTCTGCAGAGCCCTGCTGGGCAGCACTAGGGGCTCTGCACAGCCCTGCTGGGCAGCACTGGGGGCTCTGCTCAGCCCTGCTGGGCAGCACTGGGGGCTCTGCCCGTGCCAGGGGCTCTGCTCAGCCCTGCTGGGCAGCACTAGGGGCTCTGCTCAGCCCTGCTGGGCAGCACTGGGGTCTCTGCCCGTGCTGGGGGCTCTGCAGGGCCCAGCCCAGCAAGGCAGGCTCTGACCAGTGGCAGTTGTGCACCCCCCTCTTACGTATAGAACATTTTGTATATATACTAAAAAAGCGTGTGTGCTTAAACATAATGTTATAAATGTATATCCCCACATATACATCCCCATATATATATATATATATACACACACACAGGGTTATAAGAAAAAAATGTGTGTGCCTGCATATACATGTACACAGAATATACACAAGGTATGGGAACATATATAAATATATATATGCATTTATGTGTATATATATAATGTACTACATAGTTTATCCCCTATGTACAGTATGCATACATAGTGAAATATAGGTATATATAGATATATTTATATAAGGATGTGTCTGGTATATCTATAAAATATGTATATATGTGTATGGATATAGATCTATAGTGTATGCTATATAACCCACATATATAAACACAAACCCAGATACCCATACATAAAGATGTAGGGAAGCACACACATGTGTGTACATGTATGTATATAGTGTATCATACACATCTCTCCAAACATACACACATTTCATATGGGTATTATGTCAGCACATTTATACACATATAAAGGTAATTTGATTTTGTGTATACATATGGATATATCTTATATAAAAATGTGTGGAAGGCTGTGTCTCTGTATATACTGAGATATTTTATTAGAATGCATATATTAAAAATATCAAATGTTTAAAGAAGTGTGAGAGGAAAGATGGTCAGAATGTATGTGTATATATAATAGAAATAGATGTGTATATATTACAGAAATGAAAATATGTATCTCTGTATGATGTATTGTAGATCTTTAATCCTGTATATACATCCACACACACGGAAATTGATTTATAGGTAGCTGAAGCTACATAAGGACTAAACAGAAGGGAGTGTGAGTGTCTGGTAGTAAATCCAGCTGGCATCCAGTGGGACCCAGGCAGGCTGGAGAGGGGGCTACTGCATCCTCCTGGGGAAGGTCCTGGCGCTGTGTCCGGGCTCTCCCCAGCACAAGCCCCGGCTGGGGACCAGAGCAGCACTGAGGACAAGGACCTGGAGCTCGCCTGCCTGGCCCGGGGGAGCCCCTGCAGAGCTGCCCCGACAGGAGCAGGGCAGGACCAGCAGGATGTGGAGTCCGGAGGAGCCGCGGCGCTGCCCTCGGGCCGGGCTGGGAGCGCGGGCTGAGCCGCTCTGCTCCGGGAGCGCGGAGGGGGCGCGGCCCCGGCACGGGGAGCCCCGGCAGTGCCCGAGCACCCCCGCATGGAGAAGGCGTCCCTGCCATGGCACGGGTGGCACTGCATGGGCTGCAAGGTCCCTCCCGACCCATGAGCACGGGGAGATTGTATTGTATATGAACACATTATATATGTATCATGTATATATAATAATTGTATATAATATAAGGTATAGGTATCATTTCTGCTCATGGGAGATAGATATGCTTGTGTATCTGTTCACAGATCAGGATGTGTGCGTGTCTTGCATATTTAAAGACATGTAAAGGCATTTGTACACGTTTGTCTCTGTAGATGTGTATTTTATATATGCATTACAAAATACGTGTGTGTGCATATATAGCTGTAATGCATTAGGTATCTATAGCTATAGCCATACATAGAGAGCTACATACTTAGATATGACTATGTGTGTATACATAGTCTGTATAAGGATACTTAGTGTGGCATAAATGTGTGTATATATATGTCTGTCCCATAAATATGGGGATAGATACATATAGATATGTGTGAGAGAAAGTGTATATTCATATTTTATGTTTCTTAGGTAATATAAATCAAGGGGGTTGAATGGCTATATACATGTATTTTTAATGTGTATCATATGTGTATATATAGATATATATGACATCTATATATATATGTATATAGATACATGACATATAACATGTATCTGTCTCTGTGTGTATGTTTCTTGTGTAGGTATTATAATATAAATTATATCCCTATATACAAGTTCCCCACATAGATACTTACAGAGGGGGAAAAGTGTGTGTCTATAGATTTTAAAACAATTATATATATTTTAGAAATGTATATGACTGTCTGCATATATGTCTTTTTAGTCTATTTTATGCATGTCATTATGTGTATGTTTTACACATAAAATATATACTCATTGTTCTATAATTATATAGGTATGTGGAATGTTATGTATAGGCCTGCCCTATATCTGTGTGTGTATAATTGAGGCTGATAATGTGGATATATGCAGACAGACACACAGACATATGTCACACATGCAGATCTATGTACTACATTGGCATTTTATATATGTGTAAATATATGTAAAGAAACATATATAGATAGCAGGTGAGATATATGTGGGTAGATATGTGAGAGCCTGTTTAATACATATTTGGTTTATATATTGGGACATGAGTGTATATATAGGACCTGTATTATATATAAATCTGCATACATATGTAGATGTATTATGAAGGGAAAACACAGATATATGCATAGAGACATTCCCTCTGTAACTATGGATGTCTCCATAGAAAGCTATGTATATGGGGGTATAAAATCTGTATATATGTGTGTGTGAGGGAGAAAGCATAGACATGAATTATATAGAGAGCTATTTTTAAAATGCACACACATGCACATGGAGATATAAAGTATTGGTTTTATTTGTGTTTGTCCCTCTATATACATCCCCAAGCTCTACAGGACTATGTATATAAATAAACACACATATTCCCCTATCTATATGGATATGTGCATATATAAAATGGGGGATACCCTGTGTATACCTATGTGTTTTATAGTGTGTGTACACAGAGAGATATATACACAGGTATATGGTAGTTTACAGATGTATAGCCACATAATATACATCAAGAGACATTAAAAGGAGGGTAGTATAATTTTAAATGTATAATATGTATTGTTGGTGTTATGTATAATGTATTATAGATGTATATCCTTATATTTGCAATCCCTGTGTATGTACACAGAAATTTAGATGTGTGTATATATATGTGTGTGTATGTATACGTGTCGGGGAGGTGTTTTTAAGGAGAGCAGACTGTATTTAAAGGGACTGTTGTGTGTTCCATGTATCAAAAGTAGGGTGTATTTTATAGGGGACTCCTCATCCATATACACATTGCCATATACACATTCTGTATGTCTACAGAATGATTGTGTGTGAGACTTTGTGTGTGGGGGGGGGTACAATGAGCAGGTATATACAGGCATATCCTATTTACTTACAGATAAACTGTAATGTATGTATGTGTGTGTGTGTGTGTGTGTGTATACAATGGGCAGATATATACAGGCATATCCTATGTACATACAGATAATCTGGAGTGTGTGTGTGTGTGTGTGTGTGGGTACAGTGAGCAGGTATATACAGGCATATCCTATGTACTTACAGATAAGTTGTAATGTGTGTGTGTGTGTGTGTGTGTGTGTGTGTGTACATACACATGTCCCTTGATATTAACCCCTATTATTCAGACAGCAATCAACAGAGCTGAGTTCTCAAGTAAAAATAGAATGTCTTTTTAATATATATTTATATGTACATGCCTTTTATACATAAATATACACACACAGAGAGGCAGGATCTTTTCTATGTAGTAATAAGTAATTATGTATATTTAAGGGATGGGCTATGTATTACAGTGTATATAGGTGTGTGTATAATACACACATATGTGTGTGTAAAATATTCTATATAGAGCTCATGTATGCACATATTTCCCATATCTGTATGGAGGAATCTAAAGATTATGTGTCCAAAAAAGGGAGAAGGGGAGAGAGGCTGTGTTTATGTAGTGATGTGTAGAATATGTCTGTGCATGTATATACAGGTGCACAGCACTGTTGGTAAATGTTCCTCCGTGCCCTCTGAATGCCTGTGACAATCTCTGGGGTGTGTGTATGCACACTTCACTGGCTATGATGTATATATATATATATATATATGTATATATCTATTACACAGAACATGTTTGTCTCTGGGTGTGCCTGGGTGTGCCAGTACAGCTGTAATGTATATCCTGACACATGCACTGCCCATGTGTGTACACACAGTGCCAGGGCTGTGCACGTGCAAGTGACAACTGTATGGAGTTAAAGGAGCCTACACAGTGCATGTAAAGAGTGTCTGCACATTCACAGGTATCATGTGTTACTATAGGGGACCATGCTCCACAGTGTGTGTGTATGTGGAGTATTGTATGGACTCACACACACTGGCCCTGTCTGTAGGGACAAATCTGTGCAGGTGTAGGTGACACGGATTGACAGTGGGGCAGGTGCACATTGTATTACACACAGATGTATATCCCTGTGTATACATCTCCATAATAAACTTTGTGGTCTATAAAAAGGTGTATGTATACAATTTAAAACATGTATAAAGATTGGGGGTAGCATGTATAGCTGTAGTGTTATACATGCATTATATTGTTTTATGCATATCCCTGTGCATACATTCCAGATTTATATATACACACCATAAGACTTCAGTATTCTACACAAAGGTAAGCATACATGTGTGTAATTGTATACATTCTATTTAAAGAGTAACAATTACATTTTCAAAGGGGGAGAACAACCACGATGTCCCATAGATAGTACATGTCTACATTTTTATATATCTATGCACACATGTATATACACAGATATGTATGTAGAAAATGTACATAGAGATGTATAGGTCTGATGGTCTAATGTATAGGTACATGTGGCGCTTGTATATATATATGTATATGCACAGCTCCTTCCCATTCTTTGTAGCATGACTGAGCATGCTCAGGAGTGGGGAAGGGTGGGAACCTGTACGTAGTAAATGTGTGTGTGCTCATGTATGGCTGTACAGGCCCTACCTATACATCCCCAGTGCATAGAGCAGGAGATACATAAAAGGCACATGTGCATAATTCAAAGACTGTCTCAGGAGAGTGGGGGTTGTATTATTATGTGTAGGTATAAGTGTGTGTATGTATGTATGTATATCCCTATGGGTACACACATCCACACACCTATAGAAAAAACAGTACAATGTGGGATGAGTTTGCATGCTGTTGTTAATTGCAGGTGTTTATGGGAGGGACTGTAGCCTGCAGGTCCTTATTGCCTGTCCATGTACACATGCAGACAGAGTGGATTACAGATGCGGTTCCTTAGGCACACATAAAGATCCCTTGAGCTATATGACTACACCTCTGGGTGCTGGCGTTTGAGAGTGACTATATATATATATATATATATATGTGTGTGTATGTATACACACACACATTCATATAGCATACAGTGTGTGTTATATCTGTGTATCCCTCTACAGCTGTTCCTCCTGTAAGCCTAGGGAGGTGGGGATAGAGAAAAGGGCTGTGTTACTGTATGTATACATTTTTCCATACATACATGGATTAAAGGGGGTCTGTCCTGTAGCGTGTCCCTCACTGTAGGCACAGGGTGTTACCCATGACCTCGCTCTNGCCCGGCAGCGCGCGGCGCACGCCGTGGTGCAGGAGCTGCTCTCGTCCCTGTCCGAGGAGGCCTGCCTGGCGCAGAAGGGGCTGGATCCCGTCAACCTGAAGCTGCCCAGCCCGGCCGGCTCCCTGGGGACCAGCCCCCACCTCGGGCGCC
>VXBR01007153.1:12279-41076 GCA_013400215.1 Cisticola juncidis | reverse complement strand
CTCCCACCCAGCACAGCACTCCAGGGGCTGTGGGTCACCCCAGCTCACAGCACTCCCCACTTCTCTCCTGCTGAATAAAGCTTCTTAATTATTTAAGAGAGCTACATTTCCATTAGGTGGAAATAATGCATTCGTACAAAATTTATTAAGGTAATTGTCTACATGGTGTTTCTTCAGAATGTGACTTTGTCTCTGGCCTACAAAGAGGCCCGTGCTTGCCACGGAGCCAGCGGGCATTATTTCAGGAATGGCATTAAGTGCTGGCAGAGTTTCTGCCCGTGCCTCCACAGAGCCACTGCACTGCCACCACTCACACGTGTGGCCGCACAAGGCAGTGACACACAGGGCTGGGACAGGGCTGGCTCGGGGCTCCAGAGGAACTGTGAGCTCCTCCTGGGCATCACTCAGTGAGGCAGCAAGCCCAGGCAGAAATTATCACACCTCCTGCCAACTCTCTACTTCCAAACTTCATGAGGCTTAAAAATACATGCAAGCATGTATGTGCAGTTATTGCCAAAATGGTTCAACCTCAGGAAAACAGAACTGAGGCAGGCTAGCTGTGACACAACCTACTTGCAGGGATTTGATTTTAAGCACACAAATCATGACATCAGAAAGCAAATTTTTAAACAGCAACCCAAACCCCCTCACACAGACATCATTAACACTCATTAGATTGTATCACGCAGGCTCCCATCAGCTATCCCAGAGTTATCCTGCACATCAAGTTTAGCCTCACCTGAAATAAGTCTGCTACCAGGCCATAGTCTGCTACTTGGAAAATTGGAGCTTCTGGATCCTTGTTAATAGCAACAATGGTCTGCAAGCAAAGTTAAAGCACCATATGAATCTAGACATTGATCATCCTCTGGGGCTGGATTACAGGGCCAGGTCTTAGCCAGGAAATGGGCTACATTCTCTCCAAGCACCCAGAAGCAGATTTATCTGGGCATTTGTTTAATAGTTTTCCATCTAAAAAACAAACACCTCCTTCCCTCCACATACACCACAATCCCCCTGGGAAAAAAACCCCAAACCCCTCCCTTCCCTGTTCATCATACACATCTCTGCTGTGCTTCCCTGTTGAAAAGCCTAGAAAAAATTACTGCAAAGGATTATCTGCACATTCTAAGCTGCACCATTGCAGAAGTAACTTTGAGGCATCAGATACAACAAGCACGATAAAGCCCTGCCCAAGGGCTCTGTACTTACAGTGGGAGATCGCATTTCGTTTGTCACACAGAGAAAACAGCACAACAAATCCCAACACAGTGACCCAGAAAATGTCTTGGTTTAAACTCTGCCATACATTGAATCATCCTTAACTGCCTGTGACAGCTTCCAGCAAGGTAAGTGTGGGGGGGTGTCCTCATCAAAACCTCCAACAGGATGGGGAGCACTCCACAGAGGAAGGGAAACAAATCCTAAAGCAAACCCTAAAGCTCAGGGAAGGGGCCTTACACCGAGAAGGGGAGCAGAGCACAGCCCTGGGCAGTGCCTGCCCCTCCACACTGCCCGTGGGAGCAGAGGTTCAGGACAGCTCTAACCCAACAGGCAGCTGAGGCACTAAGCTGCCACTCCATGGCTCTGGTTTACTCCCTCCACTGAAAGTCCAACAAAATTAATGGCTCAGTAAGCAGGGGTCTAGTGGCAGTAACTCAAAGAGTAAAGTTTACAAATCCTGTGGGTTTAGGTCCCCAGAAATGTTATTTCTTGGCATGGCATTTGTCCCCTGAGAGTCCCTGTGAAGGAGCCCATCATGCATGCAGGCAGGCACTGCCCAGAGCACTGCCCTGCCCTCTGGCCAGCTCATAGCCAAGGATGAGCCTGTGCTGCAGCAATGCTGCCCTTGCCATGTTCTCCCCTGAGCTTTATTGGTTTTACTTCAGTTACCCCCATTTACAAATGCAAGCCTCCCCTGACAAGCTGCAGGGCAGGAAGCAAATCCAGGCTGTGATCCCTGAGGGTACTGGCCCAGTAAAGACTTGCCCTGACCCTCCTAGGCCCAGCCAAGGCCAGCAGTCAGTGACACCACAGGGACTGCCAGCTCTGTCCTTAGCAAAAAAATAATTTAAAGACTGCTTGCAAAACTGTCTGAAGCTTTGGTTTGGCAGCCTAGTCCTTCCTCTGCCTCCTTTAGCTGAAGTAACTTCAGTAAAATTTTGTTCCCTACCTCATTGCTAACTCAGGTAAGCAGCAAAAGAATCACCTTGCTCACAAGAGAAGTTTGTGAGTTAAATCTCTGAGTAAGAAAAGACAGGGGAACTCTCATGAGGGCGTTTGAAATAAGGAAAGAAAGCAACAATTCTCCAGGTCTCCTCAAAAGCTGCATTTTCTACCTTGCTGTAAAATAACAAATAAATTATACATTTCACTTGGTAGAAAGCATCTGACTGCTTTGGAAAACACATCCTGAAGTGTAGAAGTTCACAATGCCAGATAATTCAGAGTGCTGAGGGAGGACAGGGGAAGCACCAGAGAGCTCCCATGGCTGCATAACTCTTTGTTTGGGAAAACTGGATCTTTTCCATAACTACTCCACCTAAATGCTTTAGCTAAAAGGAAGGCAGAACACATTCCAAATACAAAAAACTGAATTCTAATTTTACAACAGACACATTAGCTTACACTAAAAAAAACTGAGATACAGGAGAAATGGAAGGATTAAAGTTAAATAAGCACCTCATACCAAAAAATTTCATCTATCCTTATTTCTTATAGCAGAATACCTCAAAATATCAAACATGCCTTTAGAAAAGCCATAAAAGCAGAGGTTTTGCTGTTACAGTGTAGGATAATATCACTGTTCAGTGCTTCTGTAACAATGGGAATTCTGGCACTTTAAGCCAGAGGTTCCAGTGCTGCTGGCAGCCTTGACTGAGATGAAGCAGCAGATAAACACACAGAGGGTCACATCAAGGCTTTCTGCAGCATCCAATACCCAGTTCCCAGTCAGTGGCTGCTGCTTGTCCCACCTGCCCTGTCCTCACCCAGCCACGGGCACAGCTGGACACTGAACCCTCCAAGGCCACTGTGCCCAGCAGTGCCAGGGCTGAGGGGGCAGCAGAGCTGGGCCTGGTGCAGGAGACACTGGCACTGCTGTTCCACACAGCCCTTGGGAATGCACTGCCACAATTCCCACTTCTCAACAGGGACCTTCACCCCTGCCCATCACACACCCTGAGCATTTTGTATTTTGGTTGTTTTTTCTCCACTGTCTCACCTAATGCTAACACCACTCAAGTCTCTGCTTTTAGAAAGCTTATCATTTCCCCCTCCAAAATATTTATATAATACATGAGAAAAAAATGGTAAGAAAGCAAAGACTGTCCCACCACACCCTTTGTGAGGACAAGTACCAGTCACAAACTCCCTGCTCTGTGGCTGGTTAAACACAAGAAACTAGTGCTAACTTTTGCAGCCTTTTTCCTTGGCTTTTATAAACTATTCAAAGTTGTGGCTTGGTTAAGTTCATTCCCTGAAAACAAACAAACAAAAAAATACATACCTTTTTAAAAAATTACTGCGGGAGGCAGGAGCTCCAGTTTTCATGTCTGGCATTTGATAGTATCAGTCAGCAGCTAACTCTGCTCCTCTTTAAACACTGCACTGCAGGCCAAAACTGCCCATTCCAATTTTGGATTATTTGCTTTGGCACATAATGAGTTAAACCTTTTAAAGTTTTACTGCCGTTTTATAGCAAGTTTCCATTTGAATGGCTAAATGCAGGAATGTCAGAGACATCTTTTACTTTATGGAATAGTAAGTTCATAATTCAAATTGCGCATTGTTATGCATGAATTAATATGTCATAGTCTGGAATAAAGGCAAATGGAACAATTGTATAGAATTCAGGCATATATGCTTTGGGTTGGGATTTTTTAAACTAAGTTAATTAGCTGCTTCCACTGATCGCTTTGGGTTGTAGTGCCAAGGTTTTTCTACGGTGTGAGATGTTTTGCCACAGTATTTTTGTTGTTGTTGTTGAAGGCTGTTTTAAAGCAGCAGGAAATACGAAAATCGTCTAAAGCACTGATGTAAAAGCAAGGGAGTCAACCCATTTCCTTCCTCAAAAATCTCTTCTAGTACATCACCTTCACATACCTTGCTATCTTTCATTCCAGCCAAGTGTTGGATTGCTCCAGATATTCCCACAGCAATATAGAGTTCCTAGGAAAAAGGAGAGACATTTTTGGTCCCCACACCAGTCTCAGTAAACTCTCACAAACCTAAATCCAAACCAATTACATGCAGCAGTTTTTACATTACAGTAGTTTTCAATACTAAAGGCAACTGATGACTGATTCTCTTCCCCGCCTGGGGATGCAGTGTGACTGCAAAAGGAGAATCCCAAAGCAGCATCTAGCAAAGACAGATTAGGGAAAAAATAAACAAAGCTTGCATCAAAAACGTACAACACTGCTCAGCAAAAGGCCAGGGCAATCCATGTTATCCATGACCCTGCAGATTCCCAGTGCAAATATTAAGGAAGGTAACCTACAGAAGGATAATGCAGCTGCCTGAAGAGCAAACCAAGGCTTTTGTTCGAAGGCCCTCAAAGCCTTTACCTAAGACAGAATGCTCAAGGCTGAAATTCAGGTGTTAGGCCTTTGAAAGGTTCCCTGTAGAGCAGGACAATCCTTTGAGGCAGCCAGGTGGGCACAGCCCCCTGCAGTTTGTGTTCCTCACCCAACCCTCCCTGGCCTGGAGCCTTCCTTCCCACAGAGGGCAGAGCCCACCCCAGCTACACCAACAGCTTCCCACTTTGGAGCTCCCAGTCTCACATCTCCAAAGAGTCTTACAGTTAAAAAATAGGAAAATTCATAGGTAAATAGATGTGTATCAGCTGTTTCATTCACAGCTGGAAACTATTACTTCTCCTTAGGCTGAAAGTCACCCATTCTATCATATATCCAAAACAAAGGGTATTTCAGCTCCCTGACAGTTTTCCAGTACCACAAGTCCAAGCAAGCAGTCAGAGCTGTACTCTTCAGCTAACTAATAGTACAGAAGAAAACTGAAGAAAGTACATTTCACCAAACTCATTCAATAACAGAAAATTAACACATAAATTTAGTAAGGGGCTCATCTATCAGAAGCAGTCAAAAGGTGGTGCTTCACACGTGCTCAGGAAAGACACAGCCTCAAATACATAATTTCTCTTTTAAAAATACAAGGGTATTCCATATCTAAGAACATATAAATCTAATTTAACTCAGTAAATACTACTGGGGGGCCACAGGGAGGGTAAGAGGGTCAAAAACAATCCTACCACCATGCAGCTGAAGCTGCATTACAGTTAAGTGGCTTTTAGCATGGCAGAGCCAAGCCCACTGTGGGACAGGCACAGACCTACAGAGGGGAGAAGCAAACAAAGGTGTTCAAACACAGACCCACAGAGGCTTCTGCCATACAGGCCTCAGAGTCATTACATCAATTAAAGAAAAAAGGGAAGATTGCTTCCTGATGCTTCTACAGCTATATAGTTTTTTAAATAGGAATAGATAAATGAAATTTATGAAGTCTCTGTATTTTTGTACAACTCTCTCCTGTAAAAACTGAAGGGGAGGGGAAATAAACCAGAATCGAAGCATTTCCTATCAGAAAGGTTTCCTTTGAAACAGAAATGTGGAATCTAGTCCATGTACTTCCACAAAACCACACAGCCAGTGAACACACTCAGAAACTCCTTGGCCTCAGCAGGCTTTTACCAAGTGGATTACTATTAGAGGTCAATCTGTTTTAACCACAGCTGCAATGTAACCTAATATGTCCACATTAGAACTCATAGTAAGAATGCAATATTTTAATTATACCAAATAAAAGAACAGATGTTACAGGAGAAATTATTCTAACATCATGCTGTCTTTAATACAAGATCTTTTTAGAGACACATTACCGTAATTTGATTTTTTTAGAGCAATTCATTAAGTGCCAGTCATCCAGACTACCAGATACTCTTATCAGTCTGCTTAACATTGTGAAGTTCAATCTTTGGAAAGAATCCAGCTAACCAGGAGCCAGATGCCTATGAATATATTCTATTAAAATATCTAGGAAAGAAAAGGATGTTTCATTAAAAGGACATTTGTAAATCACCAGGCTTGTCTAAAAGCATTTATTATACATCTAGGCCATGGCCTTCTAGGTTATGTGCTTTTGGCTCCCTGGTTCAGACAATTGGTCCTCTAACCCTGACAGGAGAGCACCTCAGCAATGTTTTCACTTAGAGAACACAAGGAACAGCATGGTTCTTACCAACACTTCCGTGCTGTAAAAGGGACAGGACTGCTTAAATCAGAGTTTTAATCTATTCTGGAGTTCAGTAGGAGGGACTCAAACTCACAATGTCTAAATGATAAAGCTTTGGGACTATTCACTGCTGTCCTGAAGAGAATTCAACTGGTCATCCAGAGATGACATAAAGCATTGAGAAATTCAAATCCTTATTTATTTTCAGAGTAATAACCTTGTTTTGCTATTTTCCCTGAAATCACTAACTTTGACCACGCCTTTTGCTGTTCCCTGTCATTGCTGTGTCAGTTTCCAGTCTCAGTCAGGACTGCAGCCCGAGCCCCATGAAGCAGAAAGGAGCTGGGAACCCCAGGGCAGAGTCCCAGAGTGTGCTGGGCCTTGGCAGCACAGAGCAGCCAAGGAGGGAGCTCTGGGTCCTTCAGAGCTCATCTGGGCAGGAGACCCACCCAAGGCATGGAACAGATGAATCCCAGTCTGGGTCACACCTCTCAGGAGCTTTTTGGAAGCCTGGAAGTTCCTGATCCACAGCCCCAGTTCCAGGCACTGAGAGCAAAGCCCAGGACATGGAGCAGCTCCCTAGTACTGGGCACAGGCAGATTTTCACTGGAGGCTGCTGCCAGCACTGTGCCACAAGAGACAGGCAACAAAACAGCACACACACATTCCAGACCAAGGGTTCACAGCACTGGGAATGAATGAAGTGCTAAAAGCAACTCAAGTCAAGGAAGTGAAAGTTTTGGTGGTATATGGACATGACATCAGGTTAGAAAATTGTCTTGGCTCTCAGTAACTTCATTTCACACAGGACATACTGTACAAACATCACAGCCATGCCACAAATATTTTTATGAAGTTGCTGGCAGACATCAGCACAGGGAAAGGACACCAGAGAAGAGAGCTGATGGCAAGGAAGAGCAGGATGGAGGGAACACGTGGCACAGGACACTGAATGCACCAAACAGCTGAGACTGCCAAGCAGAGGACAAGAAGGCTCCTTGAGGAGGTACCAGCACTGCAGAGGGGCTGCTGCTGGAAGGGCTCAGCACAGCAATAGTGGGCAGATGTGAAGGGAGAGGCTTCCCCAAGGGCTACAGCAGCAGCCCAAGGTGACTCTGCCACCAGACTGGCACAGAGGCCAGGAGGGCTTTCATTTGTCCTGCCACACAACATCCTGCACAACTCCGGAGGCAGACACCACCCTGACAGAGACCTCCAAGTTTATAGACACAGATTGGCATCACAACCACCTTAAAACCCCCTCCAACTCCCAAATTTGTCCTATGCCAAGTCAAGACTCCAAATCAAAAACCCACCTTCTCAGTTGCTAACTAAAGTACTCATCTAGACATATTTTTCCAATAGAAATGACCATGGTATGTTTTAGAGTCATGCTAATCATTAAAACAAAGAAAACCTTCTCCTTAGCCATTCCCTAAACTCTATTTCTGCTTCAGACTTACCCAACTTATATCCTGGCAGCCTTCACATGCATGAATCTGCACATGTGGCTCCAGAATCCATGACATGCTGTTTGGACAAATGCACAGGAGTGTTGTATGTGGATGACTGCAATTACCAATATACCAATGCAGTTATTTTTGTGTGCTTACAGACTTCTGCAATTATTTATAGAATAATTTGTGGCATATATTACTTCATTTATAATTATGAGAATATTTAAATATGCCTTAGTCTGCCTTGGACATTTGCTTAAGAAAACTAAAAAACCAGTTTTTATTTCAACTCCCAGAGCCTTTGAATGGTGCTGTGACAGACCACAGCCACAGGTGCCCCACAGGCTGAAGTAGCTACTTTGCAAGCATGTTGTCAGCTGCTATTGATTTTTATGACAAATTTTGAATTATGCTGAAAACCTCCAATGCACATCAATTTATCATCCTACTAATGGCATGCTTTTAAACAGGCCCGTTTAATAAACCCCTCTGGCACACACACTATTTTTAAAGGCAGCTCAGATATTTTATTTTCTCTGCACGAGTGAAGGGACAATGAAATTAGACAGAAATCTCTGTGATCAAAATTGCTTTGTACAAGAGATTCCTTCCAATTACAAGCTATTAGCCAATAAAATATTTTCTGGCTTACAGTAGTTCATCTCTGTTACACTGTATATCACACTCCGGTCCAGTATGATGCAGCTGAACCTGCTCCATTCAGAAGCACACATCACTAAACTAGAGCCACACTACAGCTTCTTTTTCACTTTAAGAACCTTTGATCAGCCAAGCTGTGTAATTACTCTTAAGCGTGGTTAGGGTGTCTGCTGGAGTGCAGGGCCATACAGCAATTTTTCCCCCCCCCTCTCCTGGGAAAAGCACATCAATTGCTTTCAGCTAAATGCACTCACATATGAATATTTTAGTACAATTTAATGTTTCTGCACCAACCCCAAAGGAGCAGAGCATCAATTTGTGAACATAGTTTTCTTGGAGTTAAAAGCTACACTGGATAATGCAGGATGAAAGGGGTTGTCAATCCTTAGCTTTTTAGCAAGTCAGAGAAAGACAGTCTGTAAATTCAGTCCCAGCTGCATACAAACAGCCCTCTAAAGTTTGCCACCATAAAGCTACTTTTCAACAATAGTGAATTATCAGAGGAGATATTCCAAAGACAATTTCCTAAGTACAGTTGGTTTTCCCAGTGCTATTCCCATCTGCTACCTACCTAACAGCCCCAACCATTTATACCAGGCAAAGTGCACCTGCTGGTCTGTTAATAACACCCACAAACCTGATGTACAAATAACACATTCCTACAAAGAACTGAGCTGGACAGAGCTGGAATTATGTACCGTGCTTGTGAAGAGAGAAACCTTGGTATCTCAATATTCCCTTGTATGTGCAACAAATGAGGAAGTAATTAAGATCTAAGGAAGTAATTGATAAGCAGAGTAGAACATTTTTTAAGAAAGTACAATCCAGACAAGAGGAGTGACAATTCTCATGATGCCAAGGGAACTAATTAGTTTGTTCTGTTGTTAGTAATTTTAGGTAAGAGCCAGAGAACAAAAAAGAAGAAAAATACTAGAATAAAATATGCCTTGTTTCACTTTCCTTATGTTTCCTCACAAGGGAGTGAAAGGAAACAGCAGATAAGCTAATCTGAATAAGCAATGCATCCCTAAGAAAGCAATGGGAAATAACACTCAAGGACAGTTAGCATCCACTTACTACAAAGAAATACAAAATACAGGAATTATGTAAATGATGTAATACTGTGCCTGTCCCTTCCTGCTATTTCCAAAGTAAAATGACAACTACCAAGTGCTAAAATGCCACTCACTGCAATGGAAGGGGTGCCCAGTAAAGCAGTAGGGACACAGAGAGGCTAAGAAAGGATCCCATCCTCTTGTAGAGGAGGGGGAGCAACAAGAATTCCACCCTTCTTCCACAGCTTTGGTGCCTTTCAGGTGAACCAACATCTCACTCTTCAGTGTCTCAACTGAAGCTGCACCTCCAGCATTCCTCTTTCCCTCTCATTATTACTGTCAATTCCTGACAGTTGTAAATCTGCCTCAATCTATTTTGAGTTCCTTCAATCTATTACAGCCAGAGAGATCCTCTAGTACGAGAAGTAAGTTCAAGCAGTGAAGCCAAGCAGATTCCTCCTGGCCATCATATCAGACCTGCACTGATTCCCCTCTGCCTTGCCCACATGAGGTTTCTAGCACATGCACCTGTCTTCTGTGCCATCATATCACATTTCTAGCACAATCATTTAATCCAGTGTCCATTATTATTACATTACATATTTCCCAACTTATGCCTTCCTGAGTTTTCCACCTCAGTTTCTCATCATTTATTAGTGTTTTGTACCAAATGTTGAAAGCAACAAGACAGCAGCAACTGAACACCTTAAAATAAAAAATAAATTTTAGAAAAAGAAGGTAGTTTTTTCAGCTAGGAAATCCTACAGCAGAAACTAAGGCAGTTCTAGAGTCAGACCCTGAAAGAGCACTAATTTGAGAAGAGTGAACATTAAAACTCTGAAGAGAATAAACTAGATAGACACCTTTCACACGTTTAGGCAGGCAGCTGGTCCTCCCCAAGGTCAGAGGGTAACAATATACACACACTCTCACCAAAAAAAAAAAACAGCTCTCAGTGTCACGGGGGTTCTGGCTGTTTTCTTGGGACAAGAAGTTGAGTGTGAGATAACCCCAGTAACAAACCCTCCTTCCTTCAAAACCTGAGGGAAGCATATAATTAGTTAAAATAGGCTGCAAGGGCAAACCTGGGAATCCATGGGAGCAGTGTGGGCATTCACAGGGAGCTGCCTGGGGCACTGCAGTGCAGGATTCCCCCCTGGATCACTGCTGCTGCTGCAGAAGGAACCTGCAGCTCCCATGCAGCCCCCACAGCCCTGAGGTGCATCCTCACAGCCCAGCTGCCTCAGTGGCACTGAAGCCCCATCAGTGGCCACTGCTCTCCCCAACACCTCCCACCAGCCTCAGCTGCAGAGGTCACAGACCCCAGGAAAGGTTCAGAGCAGTTGCTTTCCTTTTCTCACAAGTTCAAGTTTATTTTTTGGTTGAATATCAGACAAATTGCACAAGTTCCTGAGAAAGATTACACACTGCTTTGCATGTTAGAAATGTTGCTAATTATGCCTTGGTAAGGAAAGTTAATACTGAACTAATAAATGAAACATTCATGTTCCATTTACAAAAGTTTTAAATAATTGAGAAAACCACTTTTTACTTTCTTTCTTTCTTCCCGCTTCACATCTGTTTTCTTCTTGTTTCTTTGTGAACATGAGAGAAAGAACTGGGAAGATTTTTACTGTGGAAACTAACACCCCTGACTATTTGAAGTTTCTTATCTAAAATAGCAGTTACACTGGGGTAATGGTAGTAGGCTTGATTTCTGTAGGAATTTTAGTATTTTCTAACTGGATATACTTAACTAATATTTAGTAGTAGGCACTCATAGGAAGGATATTTTTATGCAAAACCAGCTAATTTGAACATTCTTACAAGGGCTTTTTCCTTAAACAGAAACTACATACAGTACTTAACCTGAGAATCAAATTTCATTTTTCTGCAGAACACCTGCATATAAGAAATAGTGGGAAAAGCTGGCTTCTAATTGTAAAAAATATGCTAAAATGGATGTCACTGATTAAAGAGACTGAACATACTAAATTGCTTTCTTTAATTAGGAAGAAAATATTTTATATTTTAATATATCCACTTATGTCTAAAAATTTCCTTCCTTCCATCTCATCAAATAATACAAATCAGCCTTCGCTTTCATAAGACAGAATGTTCAAATAGGAGCTGCAATCATCTGAAATCAAGAGGTTAAAAAAAGGTACTAACAGAAACAAAAATAATGCACTGGATATTTCAGCAACTGGACAAAAACTGTACAAAAGAAAAATTGCCAAAGATTCAGTCAAAACCCAACAATATGCATAAACACCAACATGAACAAAACCTTGCAGTTTAACAGTCCAAGGCTACTTTGGAAGAGCAGATGTGCTGCACTGAGCTGGGCTCAAACAGACCCAAGGTGAAATCTGTGCTCTTTAATGAGCTGCATTCTCCCATCACTTCAGTTGTTCCTGCAGTTGTTCCTGCAGTGTGTCTGTGTCTGTGTGTCAATCCCTCAGCATTTGGAACGCTGCTGTGGCTCTGAGGTTCTTGGCTCCTGTGATGCACTGTAAGGGCTGCACTCTTTAAAACTGAAGCCAGTCACAGAATCAAGAAGGACCAATGACCAAAACTACCCTTCCTTCCCCAAATCCACAACGGAAGGCACAGGGGAAGAAATAAGCAGCCCTTTTAGACCATTATCTTATTCCCCAGCAAAGAGCACAAGCACACCCCAGCAGTCACACAGAAAAAGCAGGAGAAGCACCTCCCCTCTTCCTGAACTTGTAACTAACCCTTGTCCCTCTGTAGTCTCCAACTGACCCAATTCCAGAGTCCTGGAAAACAATGCATTCCAGCCCTCCACTGAGACTGGGCAAGGGACTATTAATAGAAGTGTGAGCACACACTGAGATACTTTCCCATCAGAAGCCAACAGCTGCACAGGAGAGCAAGCATGGCTCCAGCTCCCAGAGTTTCTTGTATCTGAGACTTTCCCCCTGCTTAAAACCCACACACCTAGAGGGCACACACATGTCACCTCAAAACTGAACACAAAATTCAGGTCTCAGCTGCTCTACCTGACCACTATTCAAACCTGCTTTGCAATTCTCCAGACAGAACATCACAAGCTCTCCCTGAACTGATACCAAGCACGTCTCATACAGGGAGAAAGCAGCATCTTCTGAGAACTGCTAAAATAGCCAGTGTCATCTTGACCTGACCAAAAAAGCTCAATTCTTCTTCAAGTCAGCTCTGTTTTCCACTGCAGAGAATAATTTTCTAGCTGAAGTACCAAAAAGATAATGAAGTAGAATTGGAAATGCTAAATTAAGAATTTGCAGCTTTCGACTGCTTCATACTTAAGATGCCTATCCAGCACACTGAAAATTAAAACCTCTAGTCAACAACTCTGTGGGCTTAGTATCAATTCAACTTGCACTTTCATTACAATTAACATTTAATAGCTTCTATATTTCCAAGGCACTGAATGCTCTCCTTGCATTTATTTTAAGATCCAGACTAAATATGTGAAATTTGAAAGAAGAAGCATATGATTTCCAGTACTCTGCACAACTCACTATTTAATAAATACTCTTTAAGAAGTGAGATGAGAGAAAAATGCATCAGCCTGCAGACAAATAGATGGAGCACCATGCAATTGTGCCAGTTCAGATCATTTATGACACCAGAGTTTAACAGTCATTCATCAGTCCTGACTAAAGGCTATTTAACAATCCTCTGGAAGAGGACAATGACGACACTGATGTGATCCTATGATGTGGCTTTATGTTCTTATGGTTCTCACATGTTGCTGTGGGCCATCTGTGGCAAAATACAGCATTGTATCATCATCAAAAACCAGCCTTTTTTGTTTCAATGTAGTTGTTTATATGCCCTTGACTCTGGAAAGAATGTTCATTGTTGAGCCTTAACACACAAACCAGAGCTGAGCTGTCTTCAAATTAATACTCTCCACCTCATTAACAGATATTTGGGTAGTGAAGAACTAAGGAGGGTTAGTCTCATCTCATGCCCTTTCAAAATACACACATAAATGACACAGCTTATACTCTGGTAAGCAGAAAGAGTTGAGGTTGCATTTCTAATCCACAGAACCTCCCAATTTCCTTACATAGCAGAGGTTACTATTACTGCTATCAGGATTTTGGAATGACCTTAGCCTTATCAGTAGGTCTGCTTCTCAGAAGGAGTGTTTTGTAGCAGTTGGTTATCATATAGATTTACAGGTTTTAAACACTAGCATGCCTGGAAATAGCTCACTCAGCCCCACAGGGTTCTCATCAGATGGCCTCTGATGAGGACTTCAAAAAAAGTAGCAAACATCCCTATCCACAACCCAAGACAGAAGAAATCAGAAACATGAAACATCTTGCTCAAGAAAATCCAGCAGACAGAGTTGACAACAGAATCACAAGTTCCTGTCTTTGACATCCAAGTATTACTCTATCCTGCTGGATGTATTACTAGAAAAATAATGGTCGTGGTTTGAATTTCTTAAATTTGCAGCAATGGCAAAGGTAAAACGTTTCAGGATCCTATCAAGGCTTTGAACATGCACAGCTTTTTAGTACTAGTTAAAGTATTATGGTTTGGTAAATGCAGCAATTGAAATATGATGAGTTTCTCTACTGAGTTTCAGCTCACCTTTCCCTTCTGGTCTCATTAAGACATGAACAAGTAATTGCCCTTTGGTGCCTTCTGCTGCTGTACACAAAGAGCTGCTCAGTGAGAGGTGAGACCTTTGCTCACTGTGGCTCAGTGTACCCCACAGATCATCACATCCCAGCAGGGGCTCTGCCCCACACTGGGGTGAGCTATCTGTACCTTCCTACTTCCAAATACTCAAATGTGCTTTATCAGCCTGCAGCTTTCCTTGTATGTCCTCGGGTCATAAAGAACACGGAAAGAAGTCTCAGACTTCTGCATGACAGAAAGCTCCACACAGACACAAAAACACACAGACATCAGTTCCCTGTGACACCGGGATGCAGAAATAGCAGAAAAAGATAAGCAGCATGTTATTGCCCAATATGAAGCCATTCAGAGTATGTCCTTCTTGGTATTCCACTCTATAGCAGCCAATCTGTAGATTATTCCTATCTTAAATTTCTTGCTTTCACTTATAAAAATTTTGCTTTGACTGCAATAATCCAGTAACAATTACTAAAAGTTTTTTTAAAATCATCACCTGAAAAAACCCAGAACATACAATTGCAAGAGATCAAGCCACAGATTGATATTATTTTGAGTTTATGTCAGTAATGACACCTTTTAGCATACCAATGCCAGCTGCTGGGAAGCTAAAAATGGTTCAGGCAGCTATGAAAAAATGCAGCATGAGCCCCTGAGAAAGCTGTGTCAGAACACATGCCATTGACCCAAAGCAGAGATTTCCACCCCAGCTTGCTGCTGTCATTTTGTAAATGCACCATCAGGTGACAATATCACAGTGGGCACAGTGATGTCTCTGTTAGGCCCGATATTAAGATGAGCTCATCTCTAAGTGCTTGCTCTGAAGGAAAATGATGCTAGAGATCATCCCAGCTCCATGATGAGAGATTCCCATACTTACTGGTGCTACTATTTTGCCCGTCTGTCCAACTTGCATGTCATTAGGAACAAAGCCAGCATCAACAGCTGCACGGGAAGCTCCAACTAGTTGAAAGAAAATATTTTCAGTGTTTTCTTTTAAAATATTTGTGAGCCAAATTTGTATCACCATAAAAGCCCATGCATTTTACTGAAGAGTCCCACAGTCTAAGGGCACGTATTTAAAAACTTCCCTCTTAAAAGCTCTTATGGTAATCCCTCTCCATACCACTAGCTAAAAACTTCCAAACACTAAGTGCTAATGCACTTCATGAGCAACAGGAAATCCCTACTCCCAGCACCAAAGGGCCATATATTTAAAACCGCGGATTTCAATCTGGCATATTTCCATGATTTTTTCTTGTTGCTTTGTCAAAAGAAGATTTTCCCATAAATGCCTTCCCAAAATGTTCCTTCAAGTCTGAATGGAACACATGTGCCATCTTGTATTGCTGTGAATCTCAAAAGTCAGGCATGGTAAAGAAAAATATCAAAGTAAACTTGAAATTGCCATATGGACATTTAGTTAGCAAAAAAACTAACCCAAAAACTAAGCCAATCATGTATAAAACTATAAATGTGAATGCTAAAATTAATAGAGTTAAAACATTAGAGCAAACAGTTTCTCCTTTTTTCCCAACCTTTACACAGAATACTTTGCTGAACCATTGTATATGGTTGATTTTCTCCAGTTAATACAAAAGCACAGCAAAAGGACAGAGCCACTCAAACTACAACAATGTGAGTGGGATTCTGTAAAGGGGCAGTAGAAAAGGATGCATGCAGAAAGTATCAGCTCATCAAAATGAGCTATGACAACTTCACATTTCGTTTGCAAGCTCCTGTTGTGCAGATTTGAGAAGCACAGAGAATACTACAGGTTAGTATTGTGCTTCATACACAGGCATTTAAGTATAATTGAGAAAACTTTATTACTGAACTAAGAGCATTTTAACCATTTGATAGAGACATGAAAATAAAAGACTTAAGATTAATTCTGGTTTTAATGTGACCTGTTTAAATATAATAAACAGGGTTTAAAAAAGAAGGAAAACAAGTTTACCTGCAGCATGCAATTGATCCGCAAGCTCATACAACAGCTTAAAATTTTCACCACTCTTCAAGCCCCTCCCTTAAAAATAAAGAACAAAAGAAGATCAAGAAAGAAGAACATGTGTTTTAAGATTTTTTTTGCCTGTGTAAACTTTCTGTATTTCTGTATTTCTGTATTAACATTTGCAAAGACTCAAAGATATGCTTGCACAGGGTGTTTTTGGATACATAACTAACCAGTATTTAATATTTGGAAACTGAGCTTTTGTCTTTGCCATTAATATCTCATATGTATAAACCAACACCACTCTGTATTGTTTACTTCCTGCACACAGCACCATCAAGGTCATTCTCCAAAACCAGGGAAACAGCATTTTTTTAAACTAATTTGTGCTCCCTCTGCTGGCTTCAGGAACAAAACACTGGAGTGGGATTAGTAAGAAATCACTTTGGCTGTAGGCATACACTAAAAATCACAGTCCATCACTTGATACCTAAGGAGCAGAATACAATCAATACAGGTTTAAAATCGTTAAGGTCATTACATAATAATGTTCGGACTGACTGAAATGATCAGCAGTAATTTTAGACATGATAAACTTCCATCTAAAAACCACTTCATATTGCTAAATCTTAAAGAGGCTCACCAAGTATGACAATGCTCTTACAAAGCCTCCCAGCATATGCTAAACTCATGTTTTACCCCTCTACAAAATATACATGTTGGGTGCTTCCCCAGTGACCCCCATGGAGTATTTCAGAATTACATAGGATTTTTTTTTTTATGTATTGCATTACAGAGTTCTGATATGATTTACCAAGAGGTACCATTATTTCAGTGCAACAGCAGCCAGTTCTCATGTGATCACTCACCCCCTGAGACAACCACTTTGGCACTGGTGAGCTCCGGCCGGTCGCTCTTGGTCAGCTTCTGCTCAATCCACTCCGAGAGACCCACGGGCGGTGGGGGCGTCACTGATTCACCAGACGGGCCAAACACCACCAGAAAAACGAGAAAGCATTTGTGTTCAACTGAAATCTGAGCCTAAGCTTCACTCAAATTCATTCTATAGCCAGTTCTGCCACAAGCTTTTGAGGAGTCTCTGCAGTTGCTTCTGTCTCTGTTACCAAGCTTTGTTCACCAGTTGTGTTTAGGGAACCTGCAGTACAAACTGCACCAAAAGGAATTCTGCTGCACAAGTTACACACTGACACCAACCCAGTGTAAGAGGTGTGAGCCTCACTATCACAGGCAGACAAGTTACACACTGACACCAGCCCAGTGTAAGAGGTGAGCCTCACTATCACAGGCAGACAAGTAAGTTACACACTGACACCAGCCCAGCGTGAGAGGTGTGAGCCTCACTATCACAGGCAGACAGAATCAGGCAATGCACTGGTGGTGCACTACACAACTCCAGTACTGTTTGACTTCTGCCACCCACAGACGTTAGGAAACGCAGGATGGTTCAGAGCCACGTTCTAAGCCACAAAACAAAAGGCTCACAGTGAAAAACAGCAGAGCTCGCCAAAAGTGGAACAGAGTACCCAGAGTCTCCACCTGTGGACATTCTCAAAGTCTGACTGGACACAGTCCTGGGCAACCTGCTCCATGGGGCTGGACTAGATGGACTCTAGAGATCCCTTCGAACCGCAACTACTTTGTCATTCCTCAATTATCAGAGCTACACTGGCTTCATGAAATTGTAAATAAAACTGATATAGTTAGAACTGATCTAAAACAACAACTGGGTATTCTCAAATCAATTTAAACTGGCACTAATCTAGCTTGATGATGTAATGACTTATCTCAATTGCAATATGATTAAACCAAAACTGCGGAGAGCCAAACACTTCTATTTTTGCTCAGTCTTGTTTTGAAAATCAATCTGGTTACTGAAACAGCTGAAACTTGTCCTTACTTAAAGTTTCAAGACTGCAGTGACAGAACTTTAGGCAATGAGTGGAACAAGCATGGATTTCAGCACAGATAACCTCCATTTCTGGTCAAAGGAAAGGAAGTAACTGTGCAGATAATCCGTATCTTCTCCTACCAGACATTACTAAAAAGTACAGGCACCTGTAATTATAAAGCTGACACTATTACAATCAATTTGCTTTGACAAATACTTCTACAAAACATCACCATGCAGTGAGCAAAACTAACTCTATTAAATGAAACAACAGCATCCAGAAGAAATACTCACACTTTTCTATACTGGCACTACCACCACTCACTGGTGCAGCCTCAAACGAAGTTCCCCGTACAGTAAACACTTTGATTGCTTCATCACACTGCACAGTGCAAATAATATTTCCTAAAAAAAGTCACATTAAAATTAAAAGATTATCAGACATACTGTGCTTAAAAAAAACCAAAAAAAACCCCAAATAAAATTAATATCAAAACCACATTAGCAGTTTACTAGAATATGCAGCATCCACCAACGTACTTCCCAAAATTGCAGTTTTAGATGACTAAAACTTAGCACTTAATAAACAGAGATTACAAATACTTTAATTAATGTTTTAGCCCTGTGTTTCTAAATTACGAATACAAATCCTCTATTTTAAAAGGACATGAAGCATTCAAATAATCTCTTACGAATGAGTTTTTAAATTTCAGAAGGGATGAAAAAAATAACTTTGAAAATGCCATTCTGACACATAAAGAATGTCTATAATTCAAAGTAGATCTTTTATCCTGTTGCATGAATTCATCAGAACTGAAGACAATGAGGCCTCCCCCAACTATCTGTGGGACTGTGTTTCTCTCTATAATATAATACAATACTTCACACTGGAGGCTGCAGGGAATGCTAAAAGAAAAAACGCTGCAACATTTTACTAAACAAACTATTCATAAACAAAGTCATCTTGAAACTGTGAATTAGTGGGAAGCAACTTAAAGTGCAGCACAAAACCATATTCCAGTACCATAACTCAAAATGTAATACCCTGCTGGTACATGTGGTACAATCTTTACAGTAAAATTAAGAAACACAAGCTAATGAGCTCATATCTAAAATAAAACACAGTGTCAGCCAAGCATTAGAGAAACAAGACTGAAAAAATAATTACAAATTAAGGTAATTAAATATTATAAATAATTTGTACAATGTCTTCATAATTGGAAAATATAACCCTGTGCTGTCTTAAATCAGAACTAATGCTAGTCTTATTAAATAAAGCTGGACAATTAACCTGATGTCTTATGCTTTCCAAAATCTGATCAGAAGGGCATGAACAAACACAGTACATGGAAAGGATGGGACCAAATTCTGTTCCTTAAGGTGACAGACTTGGGTCTGACACGTTTCTGCCAAGGCCCTTGGAATTACTTGTTTTCTCACACAGGGAACATTGTATCCATCCCCAAGCTTCATTTCTTTATTAATCACAGCAAATGAGACTGTAAAGTGAAAATTTCTATCATATTCCAAGGTTTTAACAATAGGATCATGCAGAAAAATCAGCAGTACTGGATTCTTCATTGGACAAATATCACACAGGTTTTGTGATTACCCACCTGCATAGATAGTCCTCACAAAAGTATCTGGGGACTTAATTTCAATGATGTCAGAAACAGGGGCAACATCGAGTTTGCCAGCCACTCTGGGAATAAGATTCTAGAAGGTAGAGATGAAAAGTTAGCAAGGAAAATGCTAAATAAAATGCACATGGTCAGTAAAAGAACACTGCTGACCCAATTTTACCTTCATACAATGCTGTCTCTAAGATATACAGACCTAATATTTTTGAAGGGCTATTCATGTAGCTTTAGCAGCCAAATAAAACCCCATTACTGTAATAATAGTAGACATTTTATGAGGCTTACTCTAAGTAAACTCTTAATTCAGTATCTTAAATCAGGAGACTTATTTGCTTCAAGTATTCTAAAACTGAATGTAGATGCCATTTACTCAGAAAATTGACAGTTATGGATTGCTGAGCTCTTGGCACTTCAAGGAAAAAAAAAAGGTGCATCTAGAAGTTAGATACCAGAAATTACAGGAAAAAAATCCTGCACTCTTCTCTCCAAAGCAAAAAAAAAAATTAAATTTAATATTAAAGTATATATTCTCCTGCTCCAAAATTTACTCTAGTTAAATTGCTTAGCACCTTTAGGAGTGGAAAGAAGCATAAAAAGAGCAGCAAAAATGATGAAGAAATCAATGATAAGATGATTGTTTGCTTTTCGTCTGCCTCCTAATCTGGTACAAGAAAAAAGGGCCCAATTCTGAAATCTTTACTGACATGAAGCACTCAAAAATGGCAGTGTAAGCTTTAAAGCAAAAGCCATTATCTGCTACTATGACACTGCAGTTCACAAACAGTGACAAACCCCTGAGGTGCACACACAGGAGCACAGGGATTCCACGGACTGAAGGGACACGGGCAGACGCCATCCACGGCCGATGGCAGCTCTGTCCTCATCAGCAAGATTCTGAATTATCCTTCCTCTCTAATTTAGCTGCACCACAATGTTGCCCAGATTCTTAGTACTGAGGCTCTCCATGTACTTATTAACACATTCCATAAAAAATGGGTTTTGAAAAATTAAATACCATGAAGTTGCTTTTCATTAGAAACCCTTCTAAGTCCCTGGCTGGGACTTAGAGCTGTGTTATTTATATATGTTTACAGACATTTCAACGTACATGACTTACATCACAGATGCAAATCCCACTCAAAAAAAATGTTTGCTTCCAATACATCCACGCACTTTTATTTCAACATGCAAATAACAGATTTTTCATCTCAATTTGCTGTGCTTTTCCTTACAATTTTCATGCTTTCAGATCACTTAATCTGGTTTGCCTTATTGTATGTTTTACCTTGTGTCCACAGAACTGGCTGGTTACCACAGAATATTTCTTCTACACTATTTTTTTCACATCAGCTCATAAAAGAACTCAAACATGAATCATGAAATCTAATGACCTCTTAAGCAAACTACTGTAAATGCAAATGCAAAACTGTCCATGGCTGATCCCTTTCAGGCCTTTGATTCACACTCTTACATAGAGCAGTGTCTGTCTCTTTACTGCAACTTTTTGATGCTCTTTGATCTACTTACCTTCCCAAAGGCAGATGCCCCGGCACAAATGTGGGTGTAATTAAATTTTTTATGCGTTTCCACAATCAAGGGAGTCAGCTCCTCTGAGAATAAAAACATATAGCTCAGAATTTACAACTATCTTTTTTTCAATCACAAATACAAATACACAAATAAATTTATTTTGTCAATAGGTAAGAACAACTCTTACCTGCTAGAAATCCCTTATACGCATCATGCTGAGCCACGAGAACTTTTGCAACACCCTGCACTTTGCTGACTTCTGATGCTACCTGTGATTACAAGTGAATTATTAGTAGTTTGTGTTTTAACAGGCACCACAAACATACAACAAGGCAGTCCCTGCTGCAAATAGCTCATAGCCTACAGATTAGTAATACCAGAACCAAAAGTACATGTATTTCAAAATCAGAACAAACCTGACTCCCAGCATAGTGCCTTATGGGATAATGAAAATGAATTTTCACTACGGAGCAAATCCAACTGAGGAAAACTCGCCTCCTGCACGCAGGGCTCCACCGATCCCAGCACTTCTTACAGCAGCTGACAGCAATCACACCTGAGGATTATTGCTCAGTATTCCAATATAATCACCAAGAAACCAATCCTGCTTTCTTTTAGATCAGTCAGTGTCTACCACACAAATAAATACAAACCTACAGCGCTGCTATGATTTTTGTACAAATCCTAGGAGCAACCCTTTGTCTGCATCTGACTTTCTGCCCACTGCAGCAATGTGTATTTTCAATTTATATTTATGCTTTTTTTTTTGTTTGAATTGGCACAAGTGAAGTTTAAATGATAAAAGGGTTACTACAGATCAGAGAGAAGGAGGACTGACAGTGAGATCTGGAGACCACATGCATCATCCAAGAACCAGCGCAGTTTTACTGAGTTTGATGAGTATCAGTTTACCCTCAAAAATTAACAAAAGGAAATAAAGAAAAAAATCCTAATAGCTGCTGCAGAATATCTGCTTGAGTCACTGGCTCTTAAATAAAAGTCTTGAAACCTTCATTTTTCATAAAATACTTTTCCCCACCATAACACAGAGACTCCATATATTTAGCATTAAAACAAACATTTGTAATAATTTTTCTCCTGTGTAAGTACACAGAATAAGGAAAATTAAAGACACACATCAGGCAATTATTTGTTTTTTTCTTGTTCATTTTCTTGATTTAGATAAATAATTGCTTCATCTCCACATCAAACACCTGAATAGCTACCAAGGTTTCTCCACCTATTTGTGAATAAGCTGCCTTAAGTATGCCTTCTTCATGAGATACTACATGTTGCTTTCAAAATAACAGTTTATAAACAGTATGTAAATATTAGGCACAGTCTTTTGTACTTTTACTGCTCACACATTACCAAGTCATGCTGGAATAAAAGTGCCACTAATGTACTATCTACATTGTCTCTAGAATTGGCACATAAAAATTATACTAAAAATACAAAGCTAACACACAAGGAACTTTTTACATACATGAGCTGTGTGATAAAGTCAAGAAGCATGAATTTCAGAATTTCAGGTTGCAAACACTCTCTACACAACTAGTGATTGGTTAGTAAAAGCAACTTGCTCGAAAGCCATTGTTTCACTTCTGCTGGTTTCCATTTAAACAAGCACAAGCTTCTTTCCAAACTCTTAGCAATGCAGTATTTGTCATTTAAACTTTACAGAGATGTGTCTTGTTTTAAAAGTTGATTGTCCTTTAGTCCTATAAAAATTTGCTTGCTCAAGCATGTAACAACCGTCATTGATACTGTCCCCTGTAAAATGAAATCTGTATCTGTATTTTCTCTTTAGAAGAGAAGCAGTTCCAAGTGCAGGACTTTTCTGGCAGATTAGCAACTCCTGGCAAGGTTTCTCCTCACTACAGATTATTTTTCAGGCTGCCCAAGACGCTGCCAAGCGTTGTTTCACTGCACTCTTTATTTCATTGGTATGCAAAGAGCATTTCCTACCTTGTCACAGCTGGTTCCAGCCACCAAACAAGCCACCTCCCCTCCCAGGCTCTTTGCCGCAGTGATGGTGTTGAGGGTGATGGGCGTGAGGGACTCATTGTCGTGTTCTGCCACCACCAAGGTGCTCTGGCACCGCCGCAGCACCGACGCCTGCAAACAACGGAGGCACCGCAGTTGGAAACTGGAGTGAAAAACTGCTCCTCTGAGCACCCGAGGCTTTACAAAGAATTGCATTAATGATACAAATCGTGAAACACTGCTGTCACACAAAACAGCCTCATTCCAGATAAGTTTCACTAAGTAAAGAGAATACGTAAGGTGATACAAAAAAGGAAAAGCCAAACCTGCTTGACTTGAGCTTGTCTGTAACATGCTGTTCTTAAACTGAAACTCCACAGGAAAATACTGAACAACATTAAGAAAAACTTTTTAGCACATTACATTCAAGCTCAGTTGATCTATTTAAGCAAGTACCTTAAAAAGTGGGGATTAGACAAGCAGGAGTAAGACACAAGAAAATCAAGAGTTGCAAATAAATATTTACTTGGTTTTCTAGGGTGGTTCTCTGGCAGTCTTTTATTGTAAGTTTTAAATAAAATCTAGCTACAGAAATAACTTTTATGTTTATATATATACAGGCAAAATTTTATGCTGGATGAAAATTAAGCAGCAGGGGCTCACAGCCTAAAAACACACTAGGAGAAATCTTTATAGGTATCAGGTTCATTTCTCCCTCTTTTCCTTTAAAACATTTGAGCACTTAGTCTACCACCACAATTTAAAGGTACTTAAATAACAATTTCGACCAATTCATCATCCATACATAAATTTGAACTTCTAAAACAAAAATGAAAGAAACAAAAAAGATTGGGAAAAAAGGAAAAAAAAACCCAAACCAAAATATTCTAAATTCCTCTCCAGTATTCAGCTATATGTGTGAAAAGCATTATTCCTAGACTAATACTAGGGCAGGGAAAACATTCAGGATGGGAACAGGAATATTGTCCCTCAAGTGTTTGTTTGCCCTACCTAAAGCCAACTGAAGACTCAATTTATGATCAGTATAGGATGGAACACATGGAAAACCAAGTAAATTCATCAATATAACCAAGGAACAAATACTAACACAATGCTGAAGACACACAGCCAAAAACTACTTTTCTAAACTTACATTCCAACCCCATCTCCCCTCATGCCAAACTTGCACTTGTACAACTTCAAATAAAAAAGCCTCAGAAGATATGAGATGCTGAAGTTTGCATCTGGACTTGAACCCCACAAAGCCTACCCACATACTGGATTTCAAACACAGAAAGCCAATCCCAAGGACTTCCCTGAAGCTAATCAGTGCACAGATACAAATACAAAGTTAAGTTTTTGCAGAATCTGGATCACAATTTGTCCTTTTGATTAAAACAACAAGGATTCTTGTAGAAGCACTCTGCATTTAATCTCTTATGCTTAAGCTTACTTGCTGTGATTAAGTATTCTAACCTGCTTTGAAACCAATTGCCAGAAACATTTGCTGCCACTACAGATCAGATGCTGTATTTTTGACTCTTTTGTACATCATTTGCAATAAAAGTTATGAAATTTTAGTCACCATTTGAAGAATAAATCCATGCCTTTGTGGCAAAAAGCCCAGTCTCCAATGACTTACAGTTGTGTCATAGGGTAAAGTGGACCATACTCCTGGAAAATCCTCAAGTTTTCAGATTTCCAAAGGGAGACACATGCATTTTAAACACACACTTATTTCTGCCTGTATTATCATTTTTTCCCTAAACAGGCACTGCATGACCACCATCATTCTGTCAAACTATTCTAAAATAAACTGAGAAATAATTGTTTTTTAGCCAAAATGAATCTGAGCAATACAAGTTGCTTAAGCATTAATCAGGTATTATTTGTAAACCAATAACCCCACATTTTACATTTGTGGGAATATACACAGTAAGCACAACAAAAGGTCACTTCATGGATGACATTTCTGAACATAAAGACAAGACCAGATTCAAAATAAATTTAAAGTCGCATTATATATTATGAGTAGAAATCTAGGTGACAAACAAGATTTCTATGTGAGTCTGAATTTTATAAGATTAAGACACATTAAATAATTTTCTCAATAAACAAAACCAAACCAAACTGATTTTTGTTTGTTATAATGAAGAATCTGCAGTAAAAGCAGAGGGTAATTCATCCAGTCATATGGTCCTGAAAACTCAGAACCTGCAATGAGTCAGTGATAGGACAGGTAGTTATTTTGATGAAGTTACTGTCCAGCTGCACATGTGGGAGAACAGCCCATTACTTCACTGACATCATCTCTACACTTGAGCAGGATGTCTACTTTGAAGCCTAAATAAAATAGGAAGGTAGAGAATAAACCTAACCAGCTGGCAGCAAGGAAAGAAAGGACAAGAAATAAGACACACAGATCAATCAAACTATTGAAAACAAGGCCTTAAGAAGGAACAGCACTCAGTGCTTGTGCCACAGAAGGTTTCTGGTGAAAACCAGGAAAATCTGGAAAATCAGGCTACCCACAGAAATCACCTCCAGATAAACATCCCACCGACCTGGGCAACTGAGGAGCTTCTGCAGCGTGACAACAGGTAATGACATGCCAGCAGCAGGGCAGTAGGACTGGGAAGTTTATTTTCCTCAGGTTTAGGTACAAATCACAGACAGACACCTATGTTTCCTCTACAGCAGAAACATCTGCACTTCCTCTCTGGTGGAAACTCTGGACAGTGACTCAGTTTATACCAAAAGTAACATTTGTGAATGAAAACCACTCAGAATTTCTAACTTCCCCTTCCCTCCCCAGTATTTACGGTAGAGCAAACTCTGATTTCCAGATGTCTAAAAGTTGCTAAGATTAACTCAGATGTGCAGTACTGATCAGTTAAGCCACTTGGATTAACAGCCACAGATTCACTGAATTGATTGACTCAGGTTTCCCCTGAGCACCATTTTGCTTCCCCCCGAAGAAACTCATCAGTATTTTCCAAACAGAGCACAAAAAATGTAAGAACGATATCTGGATTTCCAGACAAAATACTGAATATTGGTCACTGCTACTGTCCCAGCAAAACATTAGCAATCTGGGCACATCCAGTGCACGTGCACAGGTAAAGCCAACACCACATACACCCAAGGCACCCCCTGAATTTGCACAGATGATCTGCTCTTCACACAACACCACTGCAAACTGAGCAGCTGTTGGTCTTTCAGCACACAGAGAGGCCACCTGAACAGCACACATGCCCAGCACCTCTTAAATACAGATTTGCTGCTTGTATGCTAAAAACAGTGATCAAAAGCTGGGAAAACCCAGAGGGAAGTGTCATAAATCTCTGCTTGCTGCTGGGTGAGATTGGTGTGCAGCATCTGTGGCCTCTGCTGGCAGAGCTGCCTGCAGCCTGCCCCAGGAACACCCCTTTAACAACACCGGAATCAGGAAATCAGCTCTAACCAAAATATGCAGGCACAGCAACACAAGATGGGTCAGCCAAAAAGTTCTTAAAGAAATGAAAGAGGTGCAGCAGGTGAATTTTACATAGCCCCATGCTCCAAATATGCATCAATAAGAAACAGAGTGCCAGAAACTTCACCTGGGAAAATGAAGTTTGTCTCCGTTTAGAAGAGCCACTGGAAGTTACAAAATCAAAACAGACATTCACCAGAGCACCAAAACAACTGGACCTACAAAGGGATCTCTAGAGCTGATTTTCTTAGCTGTAAAGGCAAACTGGCCAGAAGCTAACATTTTAAAACTACTTATTAGGAATTCTGGATCTCATGGAGAACCATTAACACTGGGCAAAGTTCCCAAGAAGGAACTCCAGGAACTAGGAATTGGGGTATTACTAAAGATAAGGGCTACATAACCATCTAAACAACAAAGCAATGCTTAATTCTAGTACGACAGTCTTGTAGCTGTAAAACTTTAACTAAGTATAGTAAACTCAGGGAGAGAAGGGAATGCTAGCAATAAAGCATATACTTCTAGAACCTCTCTAAAAATCTGGTACAAAAGAGGTCTAACAGAGCTCTATAACTCCAGGAAACACTAATCAGAAAAACAACATTAAAAAGGCACCTCGATGAAAAAGGAGCTATAACTGCAGCAAAGTATGGCAATAAAAAATAAAATGCTCTGCAAAAAGGATTTTGCAATCATAATAAAGACTTAGCATTACAAAGGGACTGAAGAAGCAAGAGAAAGATATAATACACAATAAACTTCTCCAAATACATCCCTTGCAAACCATTAACAAAAATCAACAAAGCTATTTTGAAATACAGACAACACAGTCAACTCCCTAAATGGTTTATTTCCACCTCTGCACCAACTTTTTGGACACTTGCAGTCCCATTCCTCCCCAGTACTCCCATCTTTAAGTTATGCAAAAGTCCAACCTTCCTTCCTGCTCATACTTCACAGGTTCCTCTCATCTTCTTTCTCTCTAGACTCCCCTCACTCTTGAACTCTACCTGGCAGCAGGGCTAAACTTGGCACGTTTCAAAAAGTGAAACAAACCGTGAGTTTGTTTCACTTCTGTCACAGACTACATTGTTACACATACACTGAAGATGCACACAATGTTTTACTGCCTTTATTATACAGTTGCTACTTTAGATGTGTATAGTGGAAGAGCAAGCAGCTGAACTCGCACATCCAGGCCATGAAACTGAATTGTGCAGTGAGCATGTGAGTAAAGTACTATTTACATAGCAGTACCATATGATCATCAAGACCTTTGCTCTACAAAGCCTGCAGCCTGAGACAAGTGAGACATGCCCAAGATTATAACAGTTAGAATTTTCTGATTAATTCAATTGTATCTGATCTAGTCTACCTTTGCTCATGTTTTAAGAGATTTTTGTCACCTGAGATCATTTAACATATGCACAACTACTCTTTTAGAGCTTTGCTGAACTGTAATGCCTGTAAAAGCCTTGGAGAGCTCAAACAGAAATTTGTGTGATTTAAAGTTGTTGACAAGGGATATTTATACACAGTTCTAGTGGAGGGGGTATCTCCTGGTGCATTGTAAGAGACTGAGCAGCTAGTCGGGGACATCTCACCAATCATCTACTCCTATTAACCTTGAGTTCACCTAGACCTTGGTAACACGGCCACAATGACACACCGAGCAGTAAATGGCCTCCAAAAGCCCAGCACTCCTCCCAGCTGAGCAATATGAAGGTCAGACCGGAGAAGCAGCAGTTGTTCTGCATTAGCTTCACCCCCAGGTTGTGATCATGAAGGCAATCACATTTCTGCGCTGGTGTGACTGAGAAACGCTGCATTAACCTGCAATAGCCCAGAAAGCTTCTCCTTGCGCCACAAATATTGCTCTACTGTTCTTAAGAGGCTACAGTAACAAACTTTAGAACTCTTCTCCACCTGTTGCTCAGCTTGTCCTGCTCAAGGGTGGATGCGAGCGAGCACTCCCAGTAGTTCAGGACTTTCCTGATGCCTACGTTAGCTTTCCACAGGGGACAACAGTCCTCAACTCCTGCCTGCCGTGACCGCTAGAAAGGGCTTCCGGAGCACCCCGCGTCCACTCGGAAACTTTACTTTTGGCAGACAGAGCGGGAGAGGAGTCCGGCGGAGAAGTTCGACCCCGGCGGCGCGGGGCGCTCGCCTCTCCGAGATCCCTCGACCACCGGTGCCGGGGGGAAGAGCTCGGCCCCG
>VXBR01007151.1:196779-217024 GCA_013400215.1 Cisticola juncidis | reverse complement strand
ATATTTATATATTATATATACATATATTTACTGAGTTATTTGTCAGACACAAGCACGGCCATAGGCCTTATGGAAATGAGATCTAATTTTATTCCAGCTATTAAAAAAAAAAAAAAAAGGAAAAATTCTTTAAATTTAAAACCTATAGAACTTTTTTCATGTTGTTTTTTTTTTAATCACCATCTGCTCCCCCCCAAAAAAGCCACTTCCCTGTTTTTAAAGCTGAAAGAAAAAAAAAAAGGCTGAAATGAGCAGTTCCCTCGCCTCGTCCCAGCTCCAGAAGCCTCGAGGAATGTAAACTCGGCGGTAACTCCGCTCGCAGAGCACAGTTTGCATTTTCTGCCCGGCTCTGAGCGCGATACGGCACAAAAATAAACCCCGGGAAGAATTTGCCAATTTTTAACCGCTTCCAAGGCCGCCGTGGTGCCCACTGGTAGCTCCCTCTTTCCTGCCAGAGTTTTATTTTTCTCCAGCGATTCCTCGTCTCCCCTGGCCTGGTGTGTTTTGGGGGGGATGTGAATATTTGGCTGTGGGAGATTGCTGGGCTGTGCCAGGCTGGCAGTGCCAGGGCGAGCAAAGAGGGAAAATGGGAGAGAAAGAGAAGGGCTGGGATTTTATTTTCCCTTCTGTAAGGCCCTGGGGTGCAGGGTGATGGGGAAGGGGTTATTTATTTCTTCATGATAAAGAAGTTACTTATTATTTATTATAAATAATTGTTTCTATTTCTTTATAATAAATAAGCAACTGCTGTGGTTATTTATTTTTGTAATGCTGTTAAAAGTATTTCCTGGGTGATTCAAAGCTGGGGCTGAAGGGCTGCTGGCCTTGGTTTTGGGACATCCCCGTGGGTTTCCTGTGACCCAGGGGCACACCTTGCATCCCTCCAAATTCATCCTGCAGTCTCTCCCCCTGAAATGATCCCATTTATCCCATTTCTCCTCTGCCAGTGGGGACTCATCCTGCAGGAGCCATAACAGCGCTGGCCAAGGGTGGAAATAATTTCAGTGCAGTGAGTGGCACCTGTCCCCTGGCACTGCCAGGGCCTGGGCAGAGCAAAGGGCAGCCCAGATCCTGACCCCTGATCCGGGGTCACTCGGCCCTGGGGGTGCTGCAGGGTTTAGGGTGCTGTGGGCTGTGCTGCCCATGGGGCTGGAGAGCTGCCACAGACCCTGTGGCAAACATCCCCACTGCCCCCCGCTCACTGCAGCCCCCTTAGCTTGAACCCCAATTCCTAGTATAACCCCCAGATAGAAAAACACTAAAAATACAAAAATCCAAAATTTTTTTTTGTGTTTCCAGGCTGCCTGTAAAAAAGCATTTTGAGGACGGGGGTGGAATCCAAACCTAATTTAATTTTCCTGTGCAGGCCATCCCTGCTGCCTCAAATAAAACAAAAAGTGTGGGGTGGATTTGGGGCGCAGTTCTGTTCCTCCAAGTGATTTTTGCAAGGATTAAAGCCCGGAGGTGGAAGCGGAGTTACCCCGATTCCAGGGAGTGGCTGGATCAGGCCCTTTGTTCACTCCTTGGTTTTTTTTCCTGGCCTGTTTGTGAGCTCACGACCCCCCCTCTATAAAACCAGTGCTTGGAACAAGTGGAAATTTGTGGGGGCCCCCCTCAAAGCTGGATTTTATTTCTAAAGGGCATTTCATGGTTGATTTGTGCTGCTAAGACACCTCGATGCCAACTTTTGGGCTCAGCCAAGGGGGTGCAGATACCCACGGAGCAGCACAGGGCTGGATGCCCCCTCATCACCAGGGGAAAACATCCCCCAGCCTCATTAACTCTTTTTTGGGACTCATTTTTAGCATTTTTGCAGGTTTTTTTCCAAGGTCCCATTCTCCTGGGCCCAACGGCACGGCCGAGCCACGTCCCTCTCTGGAAAGAGGGAGAGAAAGGGAAATAATCTGTGTTGGGATAGTTTTGTTGCTGCCTTTCTTTGCTTTTAGAATAACTTTTAAGGAGAATATTCTGGTTTTGACCAGAATTTATTTACTTTATTCCTGCATATGGCTCTTGGCCTGGGTCCCAAACAGGCAGAGGTCTGGCCTGGCTCGATTCAAAGCCAAAACGTGCAATGAAAAGAGATTTTTTTTTTCTTCCCTTTTCTCTTTCTTTCTAAAGCAGGTTTTTAACTAGTGAAATTGTTGCTGACAAGGGGGGGATTTCAGTTTAAAAATTGCTAGCAGATTTCAGGGAATTATTCTGCAGGAATTTCAAGGGGTTTTAGCATTTTTGCTGAGGCTTTTTATTGTTTTTTTGGCTGCAAGTTAGATGTAAAAAAAAAAAATAATATGAATCCCCTATTTTCCCCCCCACTCTGTATTTTTCCATTGGCTCAAACATCACCTTTTCCCCCCAGATTTGTTGGAAGTCAGCCCTCAAAGAGCTCGTGTAGCCCTTTCCCTGCTCTCACACGGCGTGGCGCAGGGAGCCGTGACCTCACCGGAGCAAATCTCCCCCAAAATGACCCTAAAACTTGGTTTTACATCAAAAAGGGGCTTTGGAGGGGCTGTCAAATAGCTTCAAACACCACCACGGGCCCGTGGTGCAGCTGCCCTCCCTATGCTGCGGGCTTGGGCCAGGGCTTTTGCAGCCACGTGTGGATGGAGGCACCAGGAATTTTTGCAAACACCGAAATTTCACTCATTAAAAAAAAAACTTCCCAACAATGACCAAACCCCAAATGCAACCAGGAAACATTTCCTCACTCGTTTGTCTTTTTTTTTTTTTTTTTTTTTCTTTTTGTCCGCAGAAAGACATAAATCAAATCTGGCCACTCTCCCAGGGCTGGTTTGTCGTGTTGGTGTTGGGGAATTTGGGGAAATTTCTGGAGTGGGAGGAATGGGGAAGAATATGGCTGTGGCTCTTTGTTTGGAGTGAATGAATCCCAGTTTGGTTTTTGTCTTCTCCCTGCAGACACAGCTGGCAGAGGGGGGGTCCTGCTGCTGTCCCCATGTCATGGTCACCCTGCCGTGGCAGCCCCTTGGCCCTGGCAGCTCAGTTTTGGGAGCACCTCAGTGCCATGACCCCAGTGACATCCTCAGCACAGGGATGTGGCTCTGCACCACCACACGGGCTGGGGGGCCCCCAAAAAATGTCTGTGTGCCAAGGGGAGCGGCACCGAGGGGTGAAGGGAGGAAGAAAATCCCCTCACATGTGGTTTTGCTGGAGTGGAGGGCAAAGGAGCAGGGAAGCTTTGGGGAGGTGAAAGTGAAAGTGGTGGGCAGTGGGTACAGCGAGCACTGTGGGTGTTTTGGGGACCCAGCTGGCACCCTGTCCCCTGAGGGATTCAGTCCCCAGGAGCTGAGCCTGGGAAGGGCAAAAGTAGCTGGTGCTGGTGTTTTGGAGCCCCAGCAGAAGTGGGAAGGAATCCTGGGGGAATTTTAATCAGTTGCCAAAGCAAACAGAAGCGCGGGGAGGTAACGAGGTACCTGCTCCCGCCGCCGGATCCAGCACCTCCGGCCCCCGCCCAGCCCCTGCCCACGGTGTGAGCCGGGCCCAGCGCTGCAGGGCAGGGCAGAGCCTCGGGAAACCACCAGTGCCCAGTGGCACCAGTTCAGCATCGGGGTCCCCTGTGAGGTTCACACTCCCAGCACAGCCCTGGAGCCCAGCGCTGGCTCGGACCCACCAGTGGCCTTAGATGAGGCCTTTGCTGTGGTAGGAAATGGTTTCTCTGAGGATTTTGTTTGCCAGAGGAGAAAACTGGGCTGGAATTTGCAAGAAGAAAGTTTGAGGGGAACGGCAAAGAATTTTTATATTAGTTTTCCAGAAGGAGCTTCCAATTGTGCCGGCATACAGTGACGTGTCCTGGAGTGACACAAATGGGGGGAATACCCAAAAGTGATATTAGGTGAAGGGTCCCTTTCCTAGGAAAAGTTTGGCAACTTGCAGGCTCCGTTGCCAGCCTCTGTCTGCAGCTAAACCAATTACTGCAGACAAATTGGCATGGACGTTCGCCTCGCTGAGCTGCACAAAGAGCTCGCTTTCCCTCCTCGCCTTCCCTCTTTGCTTTCCCTCCTCGCTTTCCCTCCTTGCCATCCCTCCTCGCTTTCCCTCATTTTCCCTCTCTTTCCCCCTTCCCTGACACGATTTTACAAGAGAGGAAAATTACTCGGATGCTGAGCGTACTGTAAGTAATAAGGGCTTTGAAAATAGGCTGCTAATTAAAAATGATACCACTGCTCGTTTGTTTTTAAGCACATATTAAACTTTTTTTCCCTTTCCTGCTGCATTCAAATGTTGGGGTTGCTGGCTTGGGTCTTTCTTTGTGAAAACTGGCTTTCCGTGCCGTGATTCTGGTTTGATTCCCCCCTTCTGCCCCCCCCGGGGTCTGCTTCAAATTAAAGAAAGCCAAATCCAAGAAGCTGGAAAGGGATATTATAGAATTTTCCATGTCCTTATTATTTTTTTTATTAGCAGGACCAGGCAGCTCAGCAGAGCAGGGAGGGAAAATGGGGTTTGTGATTGGGGGGGCTGTGTGAGGCACTGGTGGGGGGCAGCAGTCCCCACCTGCAGCTCAAGGACCTCGGCCTTGGGGACACATGGCCCAAGTGTTCAGCACAGGGCACTGAGCTGCCCCAGGAGCTGGCATGTTCTGTCTGAACATGGGGTTTGCAGGGTCACCCCTTCTGCAGCACCCCAGCCTGGTGGCAGGGGACCCCCAGAGCTGGCGTGGCACCCACAAAGTGGTGTCGTGGCATGTGCCAGCCTGGGCACATGGAGCAGGCACCGAGGGATGCTGTAACCTGCCAGAGGCTCCCTGGGGGATGTGGTGGCACTCGGGGGTGTGGGTGCTGCTGGCTGTGACAGTGCCCCAAGGCCAGGCATTGCCCTGGGGACAGGTGCCCAGCGTGGGGTCACTACCAGGGCCAGGCATCCTCTGCAGGGTGGGGGGCCTTGGATAGCCCTGGGAAGGGGGTGCAGGGGTTGTTTTATGGTCCTGGTCCAGCCTTGGCTCACAAATCCCAAATTATCGCCGGGCTGGGGCTGGGGGCATTAAGGAGCTGCGTGGGGACAAACAGCGCAGTTTCCTCACCCCGCCCCACTCCAGGGCGCGGGAATTCGGTGGGTTTGGATTTGTTCCCTGCCCGTTTCGCACTCGGGGCACCCGGAGCAGGGCCTGGAGAGTTAACAGCAGCCCCGCCAGCCCTTGGCTGCCGGCACATGCTCTGCCCGGCCCTGAACCGCCGCCAGCTCCCGCTCGGCAACAACAGCCCCCATTGTGTGCCCGGCGCCCTGCGCCAGCACCCAGCTGCCGCCCGGGCCCAGGGTGCAGCGAGGGCCACAAGTGGACTTTGTATCCCCGCTTTGGGCTGCTGGGTGGTGCTTCTCTCTCTTTTTTTTTTTTTTCTTCTTTTTCTTTTTTTAATAGGAAGCGAGGAAAACAGGGCGGTCGGCTCCCGGCGTTTCGCCCAGCCGTTCTGCAGCAAGCCAGGAGGAAAATATTTTTTTAAAGACAATTGCTTGGCTCTTTTTGCCTTTTATTTTGCCTTCTTTTTCTTTTCTTTTTTTTTTGCCTTTCATTTTCCTGTTTTTTGGCCTTTCATTTTGCCTTTTTGCCTTTCATTTTCCTTTTTTTGCCTATCTTTTCCTTTTTTTGCCTTTTCTTTTAACTTTCCCCTCTTTTTTTTTTCACCTTTCCCCCCTTTTATTCTCTCAGCATTTTCTTAAATTTTTTTTTTTCTTTTTCTTCCCCCCCCCCTCCCTTTTCTGCTGTTTTTTCTAGTTTCTTGGGTCTCTCCCTACGGTGGCCTCGGGTGCGTCGCCTCCGAGGGGCTGTGTTTACCCAAGTGGCACCATGTTTGTCACCGGGGCTGGCTTGCTCCGGTGTCTAAATATGTGGTGGAGGCACGTGACAGCGGGAGCAAACATCCTCTGCTGGCTGCCAGCGTCGGGGCTGTTCCTTCTCCCGAAGGATTGGGGCTGAAGCTTCCCAGCTGCTGCACCCAAATGCTGCCCTGGGGCTCAGCCCAACCCTTCAGCTGTTTTGGGGTGAAGAAGGGGATCTGTGGTCCCCACCCCAGGCTGCCTCCCGGGGCCCAAGGCAGGATCTCTCCCTGCAGTCCCAGTCCCAGGGAGCTGCAGGAGAAGCACCACGTCCCTCTGAGTTCCAAATGGGGAAACTGAGGCACAGCTCCTTACTTTCAGGGGCAATGCTCAATGCCACACCAGCTCTGGGGGTCCCCTGCCACCAGGCTGGGGTGCTGCAGAAGGGGTGACCCTGCAAACCCCATGTTCAGACAGAACATGCCAGCTCCTGGGGCAGCTCAGTGCCCTGTGCTGAACACTTGGGCCATGTGTCCCCAAGGCCGAGGTCCTTGAGCTGCAGGTGGGGACTGCTGCCCCCCACCAGTGCCTCACACAGCCCCCCAGTCAGACCCATGGAGAGGGATTTTCCTGATGGATCCTGAATCTTTTAAAATCAACATTTTGGGGTGTTTGGGGTGAAGGCAGTTGCCATGGCAGGGATAGGGGGTCTTTTCCCCCCCCACCTTTTTTTTTCCTGGCTGCTCCTGGCTCCCATGGACCTGGGTGAACTCTGTGCAAGGAGCATCCCCAGCTGAGGGGAAGGTGGTGGGGAAGGTGCCCAGCCCAGGTGTGCAGGAGGGCACTTGGCAGCACGGAGCCAGCAGGACCCGCAGGCCTGGCCAAGGTGCCCGGGCTGGCACTGCCCTCCTGCCCGGCCACCCTGGCTGCGCTCCCGGAGCGGGCAGGAGGGGGAAGGAGCGTCACGGCCAGGAAGCCGAGCCAAATCTCAGTCTGGTGATAATGTTGAACATTGATTTCTGTATTCCCCTTCCTCTGGCCTGGCAGGGCTGTGGGGTGTGTGGAGCCAACAGCTCCTGCAGCTGGAGCCTCCATCGTGGGGCATCCTGCAGCCCTGGGTGTCCTGCATCCCAGCCAGCTCTGAGGCCCAGACCTGCCAGGGGGAACTTCAAGGCAGAAAGAGCCTCCAAATAAAGGGTATTTTGGAGGAATGGAGGCACCATTTCTGAATCCAGGGGGGTTTTGGCTGCAAGCAGGCCCTTCTGGCTGCTCTGCTTTGGCATGTGCCAAACTGAGTCCCGAATCCCAGCCCTACCCTGGGCTCTGGATACCCCTGACACCCCCAACATCCCTGACACCCCCTGGACACCCCTGACACCCCCTGGACACCCCATGCTACACCTGTGTCTGAGATGGGAGCAGGGAGTGTAGTGCCTTCCCTGGGCTCCAAAATGTCTCAGAAATGTGGGTTTCAAGTCACATTCCCAAATCCCTGGGGACAACCCTCCAGCCTCAGCCTCCTGCACAGAGCATGGGCCTCTCCAGCCTGGTGCATCCCAGACCTGCCAAGGCTCTGGTGCAGGTGCCACTCTGCTCCTGCCCCATCGTTCCACCGGGCATGGAGGGGCCATGGCAGCACTGGCACCCCACAGCAGCCCAGCAGCACCATAAACCCAGCTCCAGCCTTGGAACTGGGAAGTCTGTCTCGAAACCAGTCCGACTAGAATAACTGGGAAGGCAACTGTGGTTTCTTTTCAGGAAAAAAGAGATCTCGAAAAAGAACTGAAACTGTTTTCATTTGGACAAAAATATTCCTAGACATTTTTCCACGTTTTGCCAGCAAGAAAGAGCATTTGCTTTTCATTTTTCAATGGAAACCAAGAGAAATGTAATTGAAAATGATGTTTTCCTTGAGAAAGAAGAAAAAGGCAATTACTGTTAAAAATCCATTTTGGTAAAAACAAAGCAACTTGGTGAAAGAAAACCCTCCCCAAACCAGGCCTGGCCTGTGCTGACACAGCTCCCCCTGAGCTCTCGTCCTGCCGGGTGCCGCACGCCGGGGCCGGGTGACGGCCGCTGGTGGTTCTGACTCCCTCCAGCCCGGAATGGCCGGGAGCCGGGAATGGCCGGGAGCTGGGAATGGCCAGGAGCCGGGAGTGGGACACAGCAGGACACCCCCAGCACGTCCCACCACGTACCCACAGCCCGCCTGCATTTTGGAGCGGGGTGTGAAGCAAACATGAGACGACCTCAAACACTCAGTCCCATGGTGCTTTTTGGAATAGTGATAATTAAATTCAGACTTTTTTCCTTTCAAAATGCCCTGGAAAAATCCAATCACTTTGCAAATCAAAATAAGCATTTCCAATTAATCCTCTAACTTGAACCACATGGCTTTTAGGGAACGCGGTTGCACTCTGCTGAGACGCTATTTTTAAACCCGTGACGACTCCGGCGATGTTCCGAGCGTGCTGCAGACAGGCACGGCACGGCCCCGGCTGCCGGGGGCTGCCGGAGGGAGCTCGGGGGCTCTTTGTTCCCCTCCCTGCCCCCAGGTGTGCAGGCTGTGCCCGCTGGGCAGCGCCAGGGCAGGTGACAACTCTCGCTGAGCAGCCAGGGCTGCGGGGACGCAGCTTGAGGCTTCCTGAGTTCAGTTTCTTCCTGCCACTGTTGCAGAGGAGGCAGAGAGCCACAGCCTCCTGCTCCCTTCAGCCAAGGGGTCCGAGCAGCAGCACCGGCAAATTCCTCCCGTGGGGGCTGCACAAACTCATCACAGCCTGGCTGGGCACCGGGGCTGGGTGGTGGGGAGGGTGTGAGGACAGCGTCCATGTCACAGACAGAGTATGAGGATGTTAAAGCATCCCCCAAAACTCCCTCCTGGATTACTGCAGACACTCTGCCAGTGGGGTGAAGCTCCACTTTCAAGGCCGCTATGCCTGGCACCACTCCCAGTTGTGCCAGTGGGAAGAACTGGTGGTGTACTGGGTCACCTTCCCCTCTGACACCTCTTTTGCCCCTGGGGAGAGAGGAGCCTTGAGCCCGTGGTGGGCAAAGGCACCCAGGTGAGGGGTGGGGCCAGCTCCTGCCTCCCAGCCCCTGCCCCATTCCAGCAGTGGCATTTCCAGGGCCCCTCCATGGCGGTGCCAAGGCAGTGCTGAGCGGTGCCAGCTGCCACCCGCCGGGCCTAGGGGTTATTTTTAGCCCTGGCTGGGGATTTGGGTGCTAAGCAGCCGGCACCTCACAAGCTGATTTGAGCACTAAGCTGAAAAGCTGGGGATGTGGCCAAGGCAGGCACGGATCCGGCCCTGGCCCCCACCTGCCCCCGGTGCTGGGGAAAGGGCAACCCAGCTCTCTGGGGAGGGGGCGATGGGCAAGCCTGAGGGGGCGTGGGGCGGTGCCCTCCCCTCCAGGCCATGGGGACTGGCGCTGGGAAACGCCGCCATGGGCTGGGCGAGGCGGGAGCAGGCCCCAGCCAAAGTCAACTCAGCCACCGACATTCCCAGGCTCCACGTGCTGACGGACGCCCCAGTGCCCGGGGCCTGGGCAAACGGGGCGCTATTCACCCCCCCAAATCCTCCTCTTCCTCACACGTGTGCTTCTGTACGTGTTTTTCCTCTGGGACTGTTCTGGGAGCAGCCAGGAGCCTGCAGCATCCCCTTTCCTCAGGGGCTGAGGCTGTGGCGGGGCCAAGGCTGGGTTTGGCACTGCTTTGGGCATGGAGCCAGCACCTGGAGCTGGGGCCATGGAAATGCTTAGGGCCCGGTTCATCCCACCGTGGAGATGCTGTGGAGCACCCATATCATCTGTGCAGGGGAAAATTAAGGTGCTGAGCTGCTCTGGGAGCTGTGGCCAAAGGAGGGACAGCAGGACGAGACACTGGAGTGCTGAGAACGCCCTTGGCCTCAGCCCAAGACTTCTTGCTGTGTCCCCTAACCAGCTCCTTGTCACCTTCATCACCTCCTGCCCATTCCTTGTCCCCCATGTTGGGTCCCCAGCAGCCAGGCTGCTGCTGGGGAAGGACCCATTCCCCTGGGGACACCCAGCATGGTAACAAGTCATTGCAGTGGGTGAATGGCAGAAGGGTTCACCTTGGCCTGTCTCCCCATCGCCCCTTAGCAGCTCCAGGGTGGTGCCTGCTGCTCGCAGAGCCCGCAGCCTCCCTGGCATGCCAGCTGGCTGCCAGCCCTGCCTGGCACCGGGGCCTGCCCACTCCTGCCCGCACACGCCAGCGGCAGAGCCGGGCCCAGCCCGCTGCTCAGCACCAGTGCCAAGGAGCGCAGCCTGACCCTGCCGACACCGAGCCTGGCCCCGCACGTCACGCTTTGCTCTGGCACCCAAGATGGGCTCGCTGCCCGCAGTGGGGCTCGCAGCACCCAGCACCCACCACACCTGGGGATGGGCAGCGTGGATCCAGCCAGCTCCGCTCCCCCTCCCGAGGGAGCCGCAGCATCTCTGGCTGCGCCCGGGCTGGTGGGTGTTTGGCAGACGGGCGCGGAGGCGGCTCTCGGCACTGTACTGGTGCCAAGCAGGCGGCTCCGAAATGCTGCTGGTGCCAGAGGGGCATGGCTTGACCCCAGTGGTGGCCAGGGCTTCTGGGGGAGCTGCTGGGGGCTGGGAGCAGGGACCAGCCCCAGCCCCGGGGCAGAAGGGCCCTTCCCCGGCTCTGCCCAGCAGGGTCAGGCTGTTCTGCAGGAGGAAGGAGGCGGCTGCGTGCAGCGTCCGGCCCTGCCGTGTGGGCTTCCCAAGCTGCTTGCCGTTCATTTCAGAGCTTATTAAGAGCTGGGCTTTGTCAATAAGGCACCATATAAAGCACATTGTTGTCTCTTAGCAACCTTAACTAGTTTAAGAAGAATTTTATTTAGTTTTTTTTTTTTGAATATAGAAGAAATGCACCAGGAAACGGCTGCGCCAGCCGGGTTCATCCGGGAGCACCCGCTCTTCCCGCACGAGTCAGCGACACAGCACAATGGCTTGGCCCCAGCTCCAGTCCCGGCTCCCGGCGAGCAGGGCCTGCTCCCAGTTACAAAATGGGAGTGCAGGGAGCACTGGGAGGCTGCTGGGGGAAGGACACAGATCTGGGGGTGGTGATGCTGCCAACAGGGAGATCACCAGGCTCTGCCAGACCCCATCTGGGCAGTGTGCAGGAAGGTGGGGAGGGTGTGGAGTGACCCTGTACCTGGTGTGAGGACAGGAGGGAGCCTTTGCCGTGTCCCGTTATTCTCTGTGTCCCCAGCCCTGGCCCTGCACAGGAGCTGATGGGGTGCCATGGCTGAGGACACTGGGCAAGTGGTGGCAGAACCACAGGTCCTCCACTCCTGCCTGAGTGGGATCAGAATGGATGGAGACAGGGCTCCCACCACATCCCTGCCTGGGTTGGACTGGGATAACTGGGCCCCAGCCGCTCACTCTGCATGGTGCTGGAGCTGGTTAATGGCAAACGGCGCCTGGGAGCATTAACCCAAGCAGGGGGGTGGGAAGGGGGGGGTACAAACAGGCGCTGAGGGTGAATCTGCAACCGCAGGAAGTCAGTTATTAATTCGAGGGAGATGTTTTGCCCCTTGATTTACTGTCATTGGGCTTTTATGTAACGGCAGGGCAGGGGTGGGCAATGCTGTGGGGAGGGGATAGACAAGGCAGGGTGCAGTCCAGCATCCCCCCAGTGCTCCCTTCTGCTGCTTCCTGAGCCCTGTGCCAGGGGATCAAGGAGGACCCCAAGAGAATTCTGTACCTTCCCCATGGGACTTCCTCCTCCCCGCCCCCCAGTTCTCAGCCTGGGCCCTGGCAGGCTGTTGACATGGCTGGGGCCTCATGTCCTCATGTCACCTCCTGGGTCGGGGGACAGGAGCTGGCAGAGCAGCTGCCGCCTGCACGGTGCTGGCGTGCAAACATGGGGGTGTTTGTGCATGGATGCACTTGCACATGTGGAAGGAGGTGCACGTGTAAGCAAATGGGCATGTGCACGTGCCTGTGTGTGTGCAGATGTGTGTGCACACGTAGGTGTGCTTGCACATGTGTTTGTATGTGTGTGTGCACAGGTGCATCGCTGTCCTCTCTGCACACACCATGGGCACCACCAGCACACGCTGAGGAACACGCGTGCACACACAACTAGGACAGGGGACAGCAGGGGTGTGGGACCCACAGCAGCCCTGTGCCAACAATGAATGCCAGGGGACACTGAATGCCTGTGGCAGAGGACACGTGGCATGTCAGAGCCCCACGGCAGCTCTGTGATGGGGGGACACGTGGGGTTCCAGGGGACACAGCAGCCCTTGGTGCCGGCTGGCAGGTGGCCCGGGCGGGAGAGGGCTGGGGGATGCAACACTCCCCTGCCTTCAATTGGCTGAGCGATAAATAAATAAAAGGGAATTAAATAAATAGAGGCGAGTCGGTTTATATAATCGCTGGTACAGTTTGTCCTGAACCTCTGCACGGATTAGAAAGCTGGCACCGGCCGTGGGTCATTAGCAGCTGGGCTGAGCCCCCCCAGCGTGCCTGCCCTGGACCCAGCCCCCACCAGTGGCCCCCAGCCTTGCCCCCTATTTACCTACCCGGGTACTTTTTAACGAGAAACCTTGGGAAGGGCTGAGCATGTGTGTGCACGGGTGTGTGAGTGCTTGCAGGGATGCGTGTGCATGTGTGAGCTCTGCACAAGTGCACAGGAGGGCACAGAGCTGTGTGCAGGCACCTGCCTGTGCCCAGGTGTGCCAGAGCAGGTTGGTGTGTGTACAAGGAGCTCTCTGTGTGTGTGTGTGTGTGTGTGTGTGCCTGTGTCCATTGTGTGCGTATGTGTGTGGGGGGTGTGCACAGGAGTGTGTGCATGTACATGTATTTTCATGTTTGTGTGCATGGGGGCCAGCACACACATGTGCCTCTGCACGTGGTGTGCATGTGCAGACGTGTGAGTGTGTGTGTGTGTGGGCACCTCACACCTCTGTGTACAAGCACGTGTGGTTTTTCCCCCTCTGCTCAGGAAAGCACCCTTCTCTCACCGCTCCAGTTTCTTCCTGTGTGCTGGGGTGTTCCTACAAAACCATTTGTTTTCTTCCCTGTCTTTTGGAGCAGCACCTGGGATCTGCGTTTGTTGGGATGTGCAGGGAGCCTCCTCAAACACTGTGGCACCTAGGGCAGGAGGCGTCAGTGTGCCACAGGACACTGGGTGCCAGCTGCCAGGGTGCCCATTCTCCTGCCCCTCCCCAAACACCCCCCACACCCACCCCGGGCCCACCGTCACTCACAAATCTCGACTCCCCTCCTCAGCAGCCCCAAACTGCCTCGAGAGGGCCATGCAGAGCGTCCCATGCCAGGGATGGCCAGCAGGAACCCCCAGTGTCCCTGGCTCATCCCGGACTGTGCCCGCAGTGCCCCGCGGGTACCCCGAGCCCCACAGGACGTGGCTGCGCTGCCACCAGGTGCCGGGACTGAGAATGCCCGTGGGCTGTCTGTGCCTGTGCCTGTGCCTGTGCCCGTGTCTGTGCCTGTGCCCGTGTCTGTGTCTGTGCCCGTGTCTGTGCCCCTGCCGGTGCCCCTTCCCCTGCCGGTGCCGGTGCCAGTGCCCGTTCCACTGTCTGTGCCCATTCCCATGCTCGTGCCCATTCCCATGCTCTTGCCCATTCCCGTGCCCATTCCCGTGCCGGTGCAAGTGTCTATTCCCGTGCCAGTGCCGGTGCCCATTGCCGTGTCTATGTCCGTTCCCGTGCCGGTGCCAGTGCCCGTTCCCCTGCCAGTGCCCGCCCGTTCCTGTGCCGGTGCCGGTGCCCGTTCCCCTGCCAATGCCCGTTCCCGTGCCGGTGCCGGTACTGGTGGCCGTTGCCGTGCCCATGCCCGTGCCGGTGCCGGTGCCCGTTCTCCTGCCAATGCCTGTTCCCGGTGCCGGTGCCGGTGCCCGTGCCCGTGCGCGCTCTTCTGCTGCCATCTAGTGCCCGCGCACGGGAGAGTCCCCGCAGGGCGCCATTCTCTCGTGGCCTTCCCCGCCCGGGCGGTGCCTCGGCTCGGTCTGCCCTGGAGAAGCCACCCTTACCTTGGGGACACCTTTGGGGCACCTCTCTGGCGGGGGGTTGGTGGGCTGTGCCCCATGGCGTTGCACCCTGAGGTGGTGGTGGGCCCTTGGCTCTGGGGGATCCGGAGCAGCATTCCCCCTGGAACCTGGGAGAAACCCAGCAGAACCTCGGTGCCCAGGAACAGGTCAGTGCCACGGGTTGCTGTGATGGCACCTGGATGTCCTGCCACACCTTTCCCTGCAGCCACCCCCGTCTCACGGGTGGTGGAGGGGTGCAAGGATCCTGGTTTTACCCACCAGTGACCATCCTGGTGCTCTTTGTCCCTGGAAGGGGCAGTGCCATGGAAGGGGCCATGAGTGGCACCAACCCCAGGCAGCCCCAGCCACCTCATTGTCACTGCAGCCGTGAATGCCTGACCTGCGGACCCCACCCCAGCAGTCCCCGACAGAGCTGCTCTGTGCAGGACAATGGAGAGCAGCTTTCCTGCCTCTCCCGAGCCTCCCAGCTCCCCGAGATGGATGGACGGCCTCGCCCTGCGCTCGATACCTGCTGACTCAGGGACTCGTGCGCCAGCACTGACGGCTCAGCCTCTGCATCGCTGCCGGGCTCAGCAGTAAATCGGCTGCACTGGAGCCAGCTGAGCCCACGGAACACTCCTGTGAGGATGCTGGCCCTGCCCAGCGAGGAGGGGGTGATCGATGGGGTGTCAGCAGAGATTCAGGCTCCTTGGGGCTTTGCTCAGGGCCGTCTGAGCAGGAGATGCCGCAGAGGTATTTTTAGCCATGTAATTCATAGCTACCTCCAGCCTGATTAATTTTTTTCCCCCTTGGTCAATCCATCACACACTCTCCCCCAGCAGATGGATGTATGCTGGGAGCTGGGTGTGCTGGGAGGGGCTGAGGCAAAACCTACCCCTGACTCTGGGTCCATTTCAGAAATCTTCATGTGATTCTGTTTTCCTCAGAGTAAGCCAAAACACACAGTATGAGGGACCCCAAATGCTAAGAAAACCCATCTCAGGTGCCCCCCAGCAGGCCAGGGTGGATGCAGCACTGAGCACCTGTGAGGCAAAATTGGTTCTGGGACCTGGACCAGCTTCTGGGGTGCTCCAGCCTTTCCCAAAGCACTTTCCCAGCCATAGATGCAAAAATGGAAGCCAGAGAGAAGCTGCAATATCCCACATCTGTTGTCTCTGGTGAAAGCATTTCCACTCAGGCCTGATTCAGCAAAACAGTGTTTTCCCAATTGCTGCTGCACCCAGGATGAGGACACACGGTCCTGCAGGCTGCCAGCATCTCCCAGGGTGCGGGCACAGAAGGTGGATCAGGCAGCTGATGCGTTTGTCCCCTCTTGGGGAAGTGCGAGCTTCGGGAGCTCCAAGGACAGGTCCGATCCGGGCTTTAGGCTCCCGATTGCGCTTGCACCCTCCCCCTTCTGGACCCTCACAAACTCTGCGAGTGCCACGGCACCAGCTGCCCGGGTGGGACCAGCACTTGTGGGTGCACGGCAGCGATGGGGTCACCCTGCCACCCCCAGAGGCCCTGGGCTCCTGCCAGTCCCTCTTCCGGCCGGCCGAGCGTCACCCTCCGCCCCCGTGTCCCGGCGCGACCCGGCCCCCTGCCCCCGGGGCAGCGCGGGCTGCGGGGGCCGCCTCAAAGGCACGATTTTCTAGCTCTGAAGCGCCGGCTCTGTTCGGCGTCAGGCAGGGCAGAGGGATGCTGGGGCAGCGTGGGTGCTCCCGAGGGAAGGGGCACCGTGCTCCCGCTGGGCACGGGCACTGCCAGTGCCCCCCACCTCCAGCTCTTTGATTCTGGCCCAGCCTCTTGCCCTGGAAACTGCAGCTGCCCACGGCAGGGTTGTGCAGGGCAGGATCTGCTCTCCTCTCCCTGTGCTCTGTGCCTGAGCCACAGCAGGGCTGGCATGATGCCAGGCAGCATTCCTGCATGAGGAGGGGGACACCCCAGTGTCCCCAGGGTTTGGCTCTGAGTGGGTTTTTGGGGTTCTCTTGCAAGCCTGAGTGGTAGCAGTGGCAGTGGCAGTGGCTTCCTAGCAAGAATCTGCTCAGCCTGCCTGCTCCTCAGTTATCCTGTCCTGGGAGAGCCGTGGGGTCCCTTGCAAAGGGTGATGGGTTCTTGGCAGCTTGGGGGCTGCATCCCCTGGCTCAAGATGCTGTGAAGCTGCAGAGAGGTCTCTGCTTCCCAAAACCAGTCCAGGGTTGTGCCCAAAGCAGTCTTAAATCCAGTTTAAGGCAATTCACACCCCCTGCCTCAGGCTAGCACAGGTACTGAGGGATGGACAGACAGACAGACACCCAGGCCCCCTTGGTGGTGCCATCTCAAGGACAGGAGCTGAAGAGATTGGATTTGGGCTGGCAGAGGTGGGATGGGGCTCACACCAGCAGAGACCTTGATTGCCTAGCAGGGAGATGCTGTTTCTTGCCAGCAGCAAAGATTTCTCAAAAAATTTGTGAGTAAAACACCTGGAGTGAGCTGGGGCAAGGACAGTCAGGCTGGGACCAAGGGCAAGGCTGGGATCGGTGGGCAACAATAGAAATCCAAACCCCTGAAACAGCAAGATGACCACTGAGCACGCATGGGTCAGTGGGTTCCACCCCAATCCTCCCTCCCTGCCCTGGTCCCAGCCAGGGCCATGGCACAACCTCCCTGTCCATGGCCCCAAGTCCTTCTCTTGCCCACGATCAGCTTCCCCCCTCCAAAATCAAACAGCCAAGAGCTGCCCCTGCACCCCTGGCCCGGCCGCCCTCACTCACCATCCACCAGGTCCTGGCTCTCACGTCGTAGCAGAGCTGCCACCTCACCGAGCCCCCGGCTGCCGGTGCCCCTGCCACGCCCGCCGCCTCCATCCCCTCCAGCTACTCCGGGAGCTGGCTGGCGTCATGCCCTGCTCCCAGTGCCATCACAGATCCTTTTTTTCCATCAAAAAAGCACCCAGGGCAGCTCCCAGCCCTGGGGAAAAGCAGCTGGATGGAGGCGAGGAATAATCCCAGCCCGGGAGTTCCTGGGCTGCCCCCGGGGAGGCGGGTCGGCTGCTCGGGGTGGGCTGGTGTGTGGTCACTGCCGGGCAGAGGCTGTGCCAGCGGCTGGACATGCCAGAGGGACAGCACCCACGTCAGCAGGACAGAGGGACTCTGGTGGGTGGGACAGTAAAGGGACGTGCTGGGTCTTGGAAGGTTTGGGAGTTCCTTTGCTTTGTCTGCCCAGGGAAAGGGCTGCTGCAGGTGCCACCTACAGCCTGCCAGCCTCTGCTCCAGGGACCCTGACATGTCCCTGTGTGGGTGACAGGCTCCCATGTCACTTGTTCCAGAGCTGTCCTGTGTCCCCCAACACAAATGTGCTCAGATGGGGGGACCCTTCTCCTTCTCCTTCTCCTTCTCCTTCTCCTTCCCTCTGGCTCTGTAGAAACTCAGGGATGCAAAGGGGTTGTGTGGGAGCCTCACTTGAGGGTCTGGGTGGGCTGATCTCTGCTCCCAGTGTTGGGGCAGGATTTGGTCTCTGGGGATTCCTGGCCCTGTCACTCTGGTCCCAGTGTGACCTGGCCCAAGGAGGTTGGAGGTGCCTCAGAGGTGACATCCTTCTGACCTCACTGTTTCCATGTGCGCTGTGGGGTTTCCCAAAGGATCCCAGTGGGGGTCACCTCTGTCCCTTTCCCTCTGAGACTGCTCCCTGCTCCCCATGAAGGGATGAGCCATCCTGAATTTTGGGCTTTGCCACAGGGAGTGCTGACCCCAGTGAGTGCTCAGCGCTCTGTTGTCCATGTCACCCTGTCCATTTATCATCTTTTCTCCTGGGAATTGGGATTTGATCTGGAGTTTGGAGGTCGTGGGCTGACCACCCCCATGTGTGGCTGAACTGCTGGCTCTGGCTTTGTCATTCCCAGGGACAATCAGATCCTTCCCAGTGCTGCCTGCTGGGACAAACTGGTCCCTGCTGAGTGCCCTGCCTTCCCCCTGTGCCCCCTGTTCCCCCTGTGCCCCCTGCCCTCCTGCCTGCTGCTTGCAGACTTTCCAACCCCAGGGTTTTGCTGCAGGGATTGAAGAAGTTTTTGAGGAGGTTTAGGGTTTCTTTTTGGCTTTTAAGGCCCAGGAGTCACAGGAGAAGCTGAGTTTGTGCCGAGCTGGAGATTTGATGATATTTGAGGATATTCAGACAAGAAGCAGGATGGAGCCATCCTGCTGCCTGGAGCGCAGGGGGGTTAAGCACTGCCACAGACACAGTGCCAAAGGATTTGAGGATGGGTGAGATGGCTGTGTGGGAAGGGAAGCAGCACAAGGGGCAGGCTGCAGGAATTCAGCTCCTGGAAATAATTAATTTCAAGGCATGGAGATTGCTTCCTGATTTACTTTTTTTTTTTTTCCAAATTCCATTTTTTAATCCTTATTTTTGATCAAAAGCCAGGCCTTTTCTTGGGAACTCTGCAGCTTCTCATGAGCACTTTCCAATGAGACTTTTTTTATCCAAACAAGGGTTTGGGGCAGAAAATAACCCCAAAGCTGAGCCATGTTTGCAGCTCGAAGTTGAGTAGCAGGGCAGGAGGGTGGCATTGGGCAGGAGTGGATGCCAGGGTGGGGGGAGATCAGACAGATTGAGCTGAATGAGGAAAATCTTCCTGTTTGGAATCTTCCAGAATTGCTGTTTGGCTTGGAAAAGGTGGCCTAAAAGTGGTGTGTGTGACAACGAGAGTGCGTGTGACAACGAGAGTGTGTGTGACAACTAGACTGTGTGTGACAACTAGACTGTGTGTGTGTGCACTGATGCATGTGCACCAGCAGGCAAGTGTGTGTGTGACACGAGTGTGTGACACGCGTGTGTCCGCGCCACACGTGTGCAGCACACGCGGGCGATGCGCTGATGGTGAGCGGAGCAGACACCTCCTGCTAGAGGCAGCTCTGCTGCCCCAGGGCTGCGGCGCTGGCAGATGCAGGGAGGAGATGCCATGAGACGGCACCCAAAAATACACTGAGAGGCATGGCGGGGTCGGGAGGAGCCTCTGGCACATCCCTGGCTGTGGGGAAGGGCTCTGGGGGTGTCTGGGCAGACCCCGAACCGCCTGCCAGGATGGAGGTTGTGAGGGTGGGCGCTGTGGAAATGCCACTGGCCAGAGCTGGGGGTGCCACAGCCCTGGTCCATCGCCAGGGGCAGCACTCAGATGTGAGTCTGGGAGTGCTTTGACAGGCAATGGGGGCAAAAGAGGGTGAGAGCCCCGCAGAGTGAGGGGTGGGAGGAAGACAGCCTCAGTGCTGACACCCACCCTGGCATGGGCCCACTCTGCCATTCCTGGGGCTGTTGGGAAGCAGCCAGGGTGTGTTGGGGGGGAGGCTGGGGCTGAGCCAGCTGCTCCAGCCTGAGGACCTGGGTGGGCTGCCTGGGCATCTCAGCACTGCCCAGGGTGATCCTGCCTCCTCTGACTTGTCACTGGTGCAGTGCCAGCTCTCTATGCCTCAGTTTCCCTGGCAGGAAGGGCTCTGCCCATTCTTGCCCACCGTACCAGTTTCTGGGGCATCCCTGCAGGATCCCCCAGGGCCTCATCCCTGGAAAAGGAAGGGAGATGGCAGTGGGGCTGTTGGCATTGGGGCTGTTGGCAGTGAGGCTGTTGGCAGCCTGGCTCCAGGGGCCTCCCTGCTGCCCAAACAGGGTTACCCTGCCTGGGCTGTCACCTCATGAGGCTCTGTGTGCACCTGTGTGGGGGACAGGGGGTGTGCAGGTGTGTGAGGGCACACATGGATGTCCAGCTTCCCCTCTAGCCACCAGTGGCTCCAGTACTGTGCTGACCCACCCCAGGCCTGGGTCTGCTTTGGGAGGGTCAGGCCCTGCTGCTCATTTGGGACCCCTCATTAATGATGAGGGACCAGTGCAGGGTGAGCCCAGTGTGCACTCACATGCCCAGGTACCCTTGTGTGCACACCTTCCCTTGCTGTTCTGTGCCTCAGTTTCCCTTGGTATCTTTTTTCCCCCTGGTGCTCCTGATGCCACTTTCTGCTGGTCTCAGCAAGATGCAGTGATGCCATGGGACACCTTTGCTTGTACCACAGAGCCCCCAGGATCAGCAGGATGGGTGTGTGAGCCCACCACCTGGCTCCATGGCAAGAGGAGGCAGGTGGGGACAGGATGAAGCCCTGTCTGGGTTCACGTCCCCAGGGATGGAGATGGAGGTCTCTGCTTTACTCACATGTAGGACCCCTTCCATGAGGGTCAGCATCTGGAGCTGGGTGCTGCTCCCTCTCTGGGGCCACGGCAGCTTCTGCAGCCCCTGAGCTGGGATCACTGCCCAGATCTGAGCATTTCTTTGGGATGTCACATTTGGTGGCCGAGAGGAGACAACAATGGGGGGTGACAATGACAGTGTGCCCCCACCCGCTCAGACCCATCTCTGAACATGCACGGCGCAGCTCGGGGGGACCATGCCTGGGGGGTGAGGTAAATCCCGCCCCCCAAAAGCGCCCCCTCCCCCTTAATGCCGTG
>VXBR01007151.1:178358-192260 GCA_013400215.1 Cisticola juncidis | reverse complement strand
CGTCGGTGCCTGGCTGTGCTCACCTCCGTTTGCCCCCTCCCCACGCCCAGCCAGAAGCTGGGCACCGACCCCCACCCAATAGGGTAAAGCTGAGGGGGTCAGCCAGAATTGGGGCTTTTTCCCGTCTGAGCAGGCTCGGAGTGCTCCCTGCACCCCCCAATGGGCAAGGTGGGGACCAGCCCCACACTGCCCCCACGGGAGAGACAGGGCTGGGATGCACGGGAGAGACAGGGCTGGGATGCAATGGGGATGTTTTGGGGCTATGTAGAATTTTGGGGGGCATCTCCTCCACTCCTGGGGCTGTTCTTGGGCAGGGTGCGTTACAAGCCCCCGACCCACCAGGTTTCCTGCAGGAAATCTGGGTCAGTGGTTTGGGAGAGCCTGGTCCTGCTGGGCTGGTGCCAACCGGCTGGGACACGAGTGGGTCCCCCAGATCACAGATTTTCTTCTAGATACGGATGGTAACATCATCTGTTTCTCCAAATAAACCCCAAATCAAAAGTGTGGGGTGAGGGGTGCTAACACGCCTCAACAGAGAAGGCTTCCAATTTGGGGTTGCAAGCTGTCCAAGAGTAGCAGGTTTTTTGGGGGAGCCTTTGGTCCCCTCTGATGCCCATCTCCTGCTCATATCCGATCCTTCACCCTCACTTGGCATGGGGGATCCCAGCACTTTCCCCACCTGGCAGCTGGGGGGGTGTGGGGGGCAACCAGGACTGGGGTCCTCCCACCCCCTTGACACCCTGGTGGGGATCACCAACCTTTCCCCAGGGTCTCAACCTGATTTTCTTCCCTCCCTTTGTCCCCACAGTTAAAAAGGCCAAGTATGATGGGCCTCAAGGTAAGTGAGACACCACCTGCCTGCCCACCTGAGGGGAGAGGGTGGGGGGCTCTTGGGCTGGTTGGATGTGGCAGGGTCAGAGGAGGGGCTGGGAAAGGGTGTCAAGGGAGGCTCTGGAGGCATCATTTGGCAAGTTGGGGACACACACAGATGGGGTGCCCTGGATGGAGTGGGGGGCTCACATCCTACTAGCCCTAGCAGAGGTAGGATCCCTCCTGGTACTGGGGTGCTGAGGGAGGTGTGGGGAGGGGGCAGTGGGCAGTGTCAGGACGTAGGGACATACTGGTGGTCACTTCACCCTCTGCTTGTTCCCACAGAGAAGTTTAACACCTATGTGACCCTGAAGGTGCAAAATGTCAAGAGCACGACCATAGCAGTGCGGGGCAACCTGCCCTCCTGGGAGCAGGACTTCATGTTGTGAGTGTCCGGGGGTCCCCTGAGCTCCCCCATCCCTGCTGCTTCCCCTCGCCCCCATAAATAACACAGGGAGTCCCCCACTGCCCTGACCCCAGATCTGGGGGCCTCACCTGAGTCCAGGGCCCGAGGGGACAGGTAAAAGCTGGGGTGGTCCCAGGATGCTGCTGAGACCTGAGGTAACTTCATGGGGGTAACCTGATACCTCTCCTGTCCCCAGTGAGATCAATCGGCTGGACTTGGGCCTGACTGTGGAGGTGTGGAACAAGGGGCTGATCTGGGACACCATGGTGGGCACAGTGTGGATCCCCCTCCGGACCATCAGGCAGTCCAATGAGGTAGGGAGGCAGGGACAGTCACCTCCCTGCTGAACCCCAAGGGACATATGCCAGCCCAGCTGTCCTTTGGGCCAGGCAGAGCCTTCCCCACCCTGCCTGGGGCCAAACCCTGTGTGCTGAGGTTGTGGGGCCATGAAAGGGGTGTCTGGGAGCTCTCCTCACCCCATTTCTACCCGACAGGAGGGCCCTGGGGAGTGGCTCACGCTGGACTCCCAGGTCATCATGACTGACAACGAGATTTCAGGCACCAAGGATCCGACTTTCCACCGCATCCTCCTTGACACGCGCTTTGAGCTGCCGCTGGGTGCGTGCCCTGGCCCCCAGGCCCTCTGTCTTTCCTTGCCCTCAGCCCCAGGGGTGCTCATGAGCCTTGGAACTGGGGCTGAGGGTCTGATCCTGTGGCCCCAAAAGCTTGAGGGCTGTTTTGTGGAAGGTTTGTGCGCCAACTGGGGTCTTTGCCCTCGCAGATATCCCTGAGGAGGAGGCCAGGTACTGGGCCAAGAAACTGGAGCAGCTCAACGCGATGCGGGACCAGGATGATGTGAGTGCAGCCAGAGCTGGGGTGAGGGGGCAGGGGCACTGCTGCCAGCAGGAGCCCTCACCAGCCCCTCTCTCCCCAGTATGCCTTCCAGGAGGAGCAGGAAAAGCCTTTGCCTGTGCATGGCTCACAGTGCTGTAAGTGCTGCCCTGTCCCTGCCCCGATGTGGGACCCCCATATCCTCCTTTCTCCCCACTCCTACACCAAGGAATTTTAAGGGGTGGGCTCCATATCTACTTTGGGGCATTGGACCCCAACCCAAGTGGGGCTCAACTTCACCCAATATCCAGTCCTCATACCCAGGTCCCATCCCCATTCCTGTTGTCCCTCCTGTGTTTGCCGGTGTTCCTTTGCTGTCTCTCAGCTCCACAATGGGTGGAGGGGAGCAGGGCATGGGAGCAGTGGAGCTGATGAGGACAGTTCCTGCAGGGCAAGGGGCAGCAGGCTGGTGTTGGCTGCTGGATGAGGGCCCTGCAGAGGCATTTGGGGTGGCAGCTCACGTGCCTCAGTTCCCCCTTGTGTAACCATCCCAGGGGCAGGCATCGTTCAGTGCCCCTGTGCCCAACCCCAGGCCCTGTCCCCTGTCAGTGCCACTGTGCCTGGCCATAGCATTGTCCCCAGCCTGGGTCAGTGACACCATGCCCACCCCAGGCACTGTCTCCAGTCCAGCTTGGTGTTGTCATGTTCAGGCCCAGGCAGTGTCTCAGTGCCAATGTGCCCCATCCTGGATGCTGTCCCCAGGGCAGTGTCCCCAACCCAGTGTGCCCTGTGGGGAGATCCTGGTTCCTCCCAACCAGCTGCCTCCATCTTTATTGTCTCTGCCCCTTTCTTTGTAGGCAACTGGAATTATTTTGGCTGGGGAGAACAGCAGAGTAAGTATCCTGCCCACTCCTCTCTTCCCAGCCTGGGGGTTCCCAGCACATCCCTCCTTGCCTGGCCCAGGGCTCAGAGGAGCTGGAGCTTGGGTCTAGCCTGTGGCCTGTGGCCTTGTGCCATGACTCTGTACTGGGTGAGGACAGTGTCACCAAGTGCCCTGTCCTGGGCAGGGCTGTCCCCATGGGCTGGTGGGGACATGGCACCATTGGGCTCTGTGCCCTTGGGGTATCCCAGTGGCAATGAGCAGCTGGGGCTTTGCCTCTGTGGTGGAACCTTGGTGGGGCAGAGGGAGGGTCCCTGCCCCTGTCCTCTTCCCCCTTCTGTAGTCCCAAATTCCCCCTCCCTCTCATCCCCCCAAACCCTTCCTGTGCTGATAATGTCAGCTCGTCCCTCATCCTGTCCTGGGCCCCCCTCCCCAGCATGGTCCCACAGCGGTGGGGACACAGTGGTGGCACTAAAGGCTCTGTGCAGGCTGGGGGGCAGATTTGGGCCATCCCCTGCCTCACTCACTGTGTCCCCTTGCAGATGATGACCCCGACAGTACCGTGGATGACCGGGACAGTGACTACCGCAGCGAGACCAGCAACAGCATCCCCCCACCCTACTACACCACGTCCCAGCCCAACGCCTCCGTGCACCAGTACCCCATGAGGCACCAGCAGCAGAGCTCCCGTGACTCCTACACCGACTCCATGCAGAGCTACGAGATGGACTACTCAGACCAGGCTCCCATCAGGTAGTGTGGCCACAGACAACTCACCTGGGACCGGCTCTCTCAACCTCCCCCACAGGTTCCAGAGGCCAGCGGGTCCCCAGGGTGACGCCAGGGATGGCGCTCCCAGTGCGGTGGGTGACAGAGGGAAGGATGCTGAGGTGAGGAGCAGCGGGGTGGTGCTGGCCCCATCCAAGCCTTTCCACTGGGAAGTTTTTAAACTCTTTTGGGTCACTGCCCTCCTCTGTCCTCACTGGGTTTGGGACTCCCCACCCCTGGCTGTCCCTGCCGGGAGCTGGACAATGGAGTGTGGAGTGGCTGGCAACACAGACATGGCAGAGCCCAGCCAAAAGTGCCAGCCCCATCCAGGCGGACAGAGCCACCCTGCCAATGTCCCCAGGGCAGCAGGAGATGGCGGGTGGTGGTGGGACCTCGCTGACCATGTTCCTCTCCTCCCCTGGCAGACGCTACGGTAGCGTAGACTCTGCCGCACATGGGCGCAGTGACGCTGAGTCGGGTTCTGAGTCGAGCAGGCGGACCAGCCGCCAGCCTTCCCTTGAGAGCAGGCGGTCCCTAGACCTTTCGGATAGGTGGGTGCCGTGTGCCGTGTGCCGTCGCAGAGTGCTGTGGTCAGTCCTTGCAGCCATGGTGAGGCCAACACCAGTCCTGGCAAGGGCGGCCTTGTGCCACCCTCCCCGCCCCGCCATCGGCCTTGTGCAGGGACAGCATTGGGATGCTCCAGGTGTCCCCCCAGCCCCTCTTGCTGCTGCACCCCAGTTCATGGGGTGACATCCCAGCATCCTGGTCCTGCTTGCTGGCACTGTGACCGTCTGGCAGCTCTGCTGTCTGTTCCTTGTCATGCCAGCGGGTGTGGGACTGGGCCCCTGGGGACTCAAATGCCACCGCCTGTTCCTGGTCACCTGCCAGGGTGTGCCTGTCTGGGCAAAAGCTTCATGCAGTGATTTAGGATCCTGCAGTGTGCCAAGAGCACCTCTCCCAGCTCTGGCCAGCATGGGGAGGTGTGGGGTTTCCAGATGTGAGCTGTGTCTCCTGCATCCCTGTGCCCCAAGTGCTACTTCCCAAGGTAGCTGGATGATGCCAGTACCCCTCCCAGCTGGGACCAGCCTGAGCCATCCCCCAGCACTCTCTTCCCTGCGGTGTCCCCTGGCTTCCCACAGCCTGGCTCTGCCCAGCCCAGCCCCTCGTCTTTGTCCCCTCACACACCCCCTGAGCCCTGGCTGCCAGTGCTGGAGACGTGGTGTCGGCCTCTTCCTCGGCATGTCCCTGTCCTGTCTGCATGTCTGCTTCTGTCAGCCTGTCCCCACGGAGCCCTGGGGCTGCCCTGGCCCTGGCAGCTTCCAGGGGCTCTCAGTGCAGGCAGCTGTGAGAGGAGGGGCTGGAAGGGCCAGGGGGGCAGATGGGGTGGGGGAAGGAGCCTGCCTAGCCTGGCAGCAAGAGCAGAGGGGACCCCCAGGTTGGGATGGTGTTAAGAGGAGCGAGGGGGTGTCCTGGGCTGGGGGTGCCTGGGAGGGCTGCAGGGAGCACTGGGACGTCAGGGCAGAGGCTGGGTGACAGATCTGTGTGTCAGGGGCAGGACAGGGTGTCTGGCAGCAGCAGGAGGCAGGATCTGGCTGGGGGTAGCAGCACCACCCCTGGCTGATGTGGGCCTGGGAGACAGATACTGTCACCCCCTCCCTGTCTCAGCCCAGGCACAGGGAGGTCAGAGTGCCCCTGCCTGGGGGGCTGGTTCCAGCCCACAGAGGTTCCTGGTTCTGTGCCTTCGGCTCCCAGGATGAGGAGCCCAGTGCTCCCAACGGGAGCTGCACATCCTCCTGTCCCTGGTGCAGGGCCCAGGGCTCTGCCTGGGGTGACATGGACCCACGGGAGCCCTGTCCTTGTGTCCCCTCACCCCTCAGCCCCACAGGGAGCAGCCGCTACGCCTCGTCGGCCGAGCTGAGCCAGGGCAGCTCCCAGCTGAGCGAGGACTTCGAGAACGAGAGCCTGAGGGACTCGGAGCTGGACGAGAGGGACGGGGACTCCTACCACTCCTGCCACAGCTCCGTCAGCTACCGCAAGGACTCGCCGCGCTGGGAGGAGGAGGATGATGATGATCTCTACCTGGAGGAGGAGGAGGAAGAGTTCATTGAGGATTACAGTGAAACTGAGGAAGGCTATCCCAAGGAAGAGGAGTTGGAAGAGGAGGAGGAGGAGGAACTGCGGGAGCAGGACACCTATGAACCCCCTGAGCATGAAACATACCCACCACCACAGAAACCCCTGCCCCAGCAGCAGCAGCAACAGGTCCCACAGCAGCAACAGCAGCAGCAGCAACAGCAGCAGCAGCAGCCACCCCAGCTGGTCCCACAGCAGAAACCTCAGCAGCAGGAAAGGAAGGAGGAGAGGAAAGAGGAGAGGAAAGAGGAGAGGAAGGAGGAGAAAGACACCTCTGCCCCCCAGGAAGCCCCTGAAGCCCTCCAGGCCCAGCGGGCAGAGGAAGAAGTTCCCATACAAGAGGCAGCTCCAGAGACTGAGCCCTCAAAACCAGCTGAGAGGTAGGAGGGGGAACTGACCTGTGGTGTCCCTGGGATGGCACTGTGCCTGGAGGATGCTCTGGAGGTGGCTCAGGGATGGTGCTGGTGCTTGGCACAGGACCAGGGACCTTCTGCCGTGTCTGAAGCATTTCCAGGTGCCTGAGCCATGGAGGAGGGGGAAGCCCACCTTGTGCCTCCCAGGCAAGGGCCAGCACCCTGGGCACTGCCCGGGCACAGCCACCCTCTGTGCATGCTCAAGGTGTTCAACAACCTGCTGGGGCTACAGGGCTGCAGGTTCATAACCTGGGGCAAACGTGGGGCTGGGGAATGGGATCCTGGGGCTGTGATTCCTCTCTTCTGGCACAAGCTCTTGGCGCCGTGGGTGGAGCTTGGTCAGAGGGGGAGACTTGGTTTACAGAACTCAGTGGAGGACTGACTTAAAGTTCATCCATGGCCTCCTGTGCTGTGCAAATGAATAAATTGGTGGTCAGGTTCCTGGTGCAGCATGTGAATAATTCATATCTTGGGGACAGGTTATTCAAATATCATTATTTACCATTTCCATTTTCAGTGAGTGTTACTCCTCTGTGCAGAGGTGAACTGTGATGGGCTTTTCCAGCCTTTTATTTAGTTAAATTGCACCAGGAATGGGGAATCTCTAATTTAAACCAATGTGTAATGAACTGCTTTTTTAAAAACTGGATATTTAGGTCCAAGACCTGGCAGGAACCCGAGGACTTCAGGTCATGTCTGCCTGCAGTGCCCACTGGGCAGGGGGTTTAGGGCTCTTGTGCTGGGATTTGGGGACTGTGGATTAGTGCTGGGGACCATGGATTGTACTGGGAAGCCCAGATTGTGTTGGGACCCCCAGATTAGTGCTGAGGGCCTCAAATCAGCACTGGTGACCCCAAATTAGCTTTTGGGACCCCAGAGTAGCACTGGGGACTATGGATTGTGCTGGGAACTACAGATTAATGCTGAGGATCCCAGGTAAGCAGTGAGGATCCCAGATTAGCAGACAAAGCTCCTCAGAGGTCTGGGCAGGTTCATCTCCTGAGCATCCCATGGCCTCTTCCCAGAGCAGTTCTGGATTCTTCTCTCCAGTGTCTCATCACACCAGGATCTCCAGGAGACTGGTATGTTTGGAGGATTTCTTTTCCTCCATGTCTTGATTTTGTAGGAGAGGAGAAAAAACGCCACAACACTCAACATGTCCAGGCAGACACTTTTCCTTGGCTTGGAACCACCAGGGTGTTAGGTGCTCTTTACCCCAGGAAGCTGTGGTGGGAAGTGGCCAGAGGACATTGTGCTGGGGAGATGGGGGACAAAGGATGTTTAATTCTCTTGCTTGTGCCACCAGCTGTCCCCTGTGTGTCACTTGGGTGCCCAGGGCAGGGTGAGGAAGCTTCTGGCTTGTCCCCAGTGCTCTGCACTGATTGTGCTGCCCCTTGGCAGCGGGACCTGCTGCCTTTTCAGGTCCTTCCTGGTACCAAGAGGAGGTTCTGCCATGGCCACGCTGTCTCAGGGCACATCAGGATCCCCAGGTCGCAGCCTCAGACCCTTTGGGGGTGTGGGGGCTGCTCCCCCTCCCTGGGGCTGTGCTGGCAGTGACAGGGGCTGTGTGTGCTTGCAGGGAGCCGGCAGAAGAGGAGGTGCAGGACCCCAAAGCACGAGCCAAAGCCAACTGGCTGAGAGCCTTCAACAAGGTCTGCCTGCAGCTGCAGGAGGTGAGGACACCCTGGCCACTGCCCCGGGCTGGGTGCACTGCCCCTTTCCACTCCTGGGCAGCTTCCAGGGACATCCATGGACTTAGGGGTGCCAACAGTGGTGCCCACAACCCCACTCCCCCCAAGTGGGACGCCCCGGAGGGGCCGGGAGTGCTGAGGATCCCCCATGTGTGCTGCATGCGTGTGCTGGCCCCCCGCCCTCTCCCCTCTGTTGAGTTGACAATATTTTGTTTTGTTTTTAGACTCCATCCTCCATCTTTTCTTTTTGTTTTGGCTCTGGATTCGCTCCCCGGGGTCTCGATCCCCCTCCCCACCGCTTCTCTTTTCAGTTGTCCACCACCATGGCCCTTGCACCCGCGTCTCCCCTTCCTGCAGGGAAGGGGTGTAGCCTGCCTGCAGGTAAGCATGGAACCCCTCAGCCGTGTGTGCCTTCCCTGTGTGTGTCTGTGTGTCTGTGCAGGGATTGCCCATGAAGGAGGGGTAAAGGTCTCTCTCTGCCCTTCTCCTCCAAAATGATCCCCTCCCTGCAGGGGTAGGTGGCACTGCTGGATGATCCCTGCACACACACCCTCTTCCATGTGCTCTGGCTTTTCCCTGCTCTTCTTTCCAATTGCTGTGGGTCCTGGAGGACCTGCTGAACCTTTATGATGCTTCTTCACTCCCCCAATCCCTGAATTTTCCACAGTGTAGTCACCCCCCCTGCTTTGCCAGCCTCAGCCCCTCTGTGAAGCCCACCCACTTGCTCACCCAGGTCAGCCTCCTGAAGTTATTTATTCCCAGTGTCAGCTCTTTGCTGGCAAGAGCCCCCTTGGTTTTGGAACACACTTTTCTCTGCCCACCCTGCTCATCCTGCCATGCTCTCCCAGTGCTGTGAGCATTCACTGCCCTGGGGGGGCTGTCCCCATGCTGGTGGCTCCTGCTGTGCCCTGACTCTGTCCCTTGTTTTCCAGGCCCGCGGGGAAGGTGATGGAGAAAAATCCCTGTGGTTCAAAGGCGGGTGAGTACAAGGGGAAGCTGGGTACACTCTGCTCCCTGGGCTCTCAGCCCCCTCCTCATTAGGATGTGATTAATGAGCTCAGCACTGGGCTTGTGGGGGGAAGGTTTGCTGAGCTGTGGGCATGCAGGGAGGCAGGTATTTTGGAGCTGAATTTTGGGGCTGGTCAGTGCTTTTGGAGCAGCCAGCAGACATGACACTGCTCTGTGACCCCAAGAGCTGCTGCTGAGGGGGAGAGTGAGGAGATGAGTTGAGGTGGGGATGAGGAGGGGTGGCAACCCCTGCTTCCCTCATGGAGCGGTGTCATGGGGAATCCTGAGCCTCTCACCTGGATGGGCTGGAGGTCTCCATCCTGTCTTGCCCTCACAGACAGCCCTGCCATGGACCTGGGCAGAACCTGATAGGTTGCCTGAGGAACCCCCAGATCACTCCAGGGATTTCTTTCCAACAGGGCTGTGAAGTTCCATTCCTACCTTGGGTTCCCTTGCAGCAGAACTTGAGGTTCACCTGCTCAGTGCTCCCCTTTGGGGTCCCAGAGGCAACCCCAGGTTTCCAGCCTCACACTGCAAAGCCAAAGCTCACTAACCCAAATGGGCAGTTTTTCTCCTGGGTTTCACTGTTAAGCTTCACGTGAGGAAAAATCAGGTTTTGCCAAAATCCCTTCCCCCTTTTTAATTTTTAGTCCAGTGATTCCTACCCTGGCTGGATTGGAGATGGGGATGGGGATCCCATAGGTGGGTCCCAGGCCACACAGGAGTCGCTTTGCAGCCGTATTCACCAAGGCCTAGATACTGAGAAGAAATCCTTTCCTGTGAGGGTGGTGAAGCCCTGGCACAGGCTGTTCAGAGCAGCTGTGGCTGCCCCATCCTCAAAGTGTCCAAGGCCAGGCTGGCAACCTGATCTAGTGGAAGATGTCCCTGCCCATAGCAGGGTGTGGAACGAGACAGCCTTTAAGGTCCCTTCCAACCCAAGGCATTCTGTGATTCTCTGAAGTGCTGAGTGACCATGGGGCAACAACAGGGGGCCCCTCCCTGCCTCAGTTTCCCCTTCCCCGCTGACTCTCCTCTCTCTTGCAGGCCTGGTGGTGGGCTGATCATTATAGACAGCATGCCGGACATTCGCAAGCGAAAACCCATCCCCCTAGTTAGCGATTTGGTGAGGTTCCTCCCTCCCGAGGCACCCCCACAGCTGCCAGCTTTGCTCCTGCTGCCCCACCGGACTGCGCCGCCTGTGCCCCGCTCCCCAGCTGCCTCTAACATGGCTTGTGTTCTCTTGTTTTCTTTCCTGTGGCGTGGCTGGGCCTTCCCTGCGGCAGGGGGGCGGCTGTAAAGTTTCTGCGCTGCATTAACAGCATGCCCGACATTAAGCCTGGACGCAAATCTCTCCCTCTAGTCAGCGATCTGGTGAGCGCGGTGCGAGGGGTTAAAGAGACAGCGCCCTTGGGGGCTGCCGGCCAGCCCGCGCTGCCCCAGCCCTGCCAAAGGGGGGCGGGGGTGTCCCACACTGCCTGGGGGCTCCTGGCCCTCCGTGCAGCGGGGAGCTGGGCTCTCCCTACCCAAGGGTGCTTCTCTTTAACGGAGCTCTGGTCCCTACCCCAAGCATCAGCCTAAGGTTTCCCAGGGCTGCATCTGGTTTCCCATTTTTTATGGATGCTGTGTCCCTGGTCCCTTCCCGTCCCAGCTGCCGTAGGCCCCTGCAGCTTGAGCCACACTGGTGCTGGACAGACAGACCCCTGTAGCAGGGGAGGGCTGGCAGTGGCTTTTCCAAGTTGCCCAGACCCTGTGCTCCTGTCACCATCGTCCCAGTATATGGGGCTGGAGACCCCCAATGTATGAGCCCCCCATGATGAGGTCCCCTCCAGTCCCTGGGCTCTGTTGCACAGGGTCACTCTGCTGGTCCCCCCCTGCTCCTGATGACAAGAGACAGCAATTTTGAAAACCAGACACCTTTGTCCCCCAGAATTAGGTGCCCTTTGCCTCCTTCCCCCCTCTCTTTACACCTTGTCAGGTCCACTCTGTGCCCTCCCTGGGGCGCCACCCTCCTGTTCCAAACCTGTCTCTCCCTTGCTGTCCTCAACTTGGTGCCCCCACCCCAGCCCTCTGGGGCAGCTGCTGATGCTTCTGCACTGTGCTGTGTTGGTGTTTTGGGGGTGGGGGGTGATGGGGTGGGCAATGTGGGGGGTTTGGGGGGTCTGCTGCCTTTCCCTGCTGGGATTTGCAGGCTGCAACCAGTGCTGTGGTTTGGGGACACTGTCCCCCTCCCCAGGGACTGCTCAGTGCTGGATGAGGGGGTGTTGCCCCAGTTCCCACTGGTTCTGGCAGGGAAGGGGCTCTCCTGGGAGTGTTTGCACTAATGGCTTTTTATTCCCCCCTTGCCGGCCCTGGCTGCCCACAGGCCATGGTAAGTGCCCCCCAAACCACCTCCCCAGGGGTGTCAGACAGGGGTGGTAAGAGGCTCTGCCCCACTGGAGCTGAACTGGGAATGTCACAGGCTGCTGAACTGGTTCCAGTCCCACTGCACAGTGGTGCTGGTGTCAATGGGGGCTGGGCTGTCCCCACTGCCCCCCATGCAGCCAGGACCCTTTCTTGTCTGGGATTGGGGTCTGTCCTGGGTGTTTTACAGCCACTGGGGGTGTAGGAGGGACTCTCATGGTCTGCTGGATCTGGGAACTTGCTTTCTTTCCCACAGTCCCTGGTCCAGTCCAGGAAAGCGGGAATCACGTCCGCGCTGGCCTCGAGCACCTTGAACAATGAGGAGCTGGTAGGTGCTGGGTGGGCTGGACTGGGGATGGTTGTGAGGGGAAACTGAGCCTCAGGGGCCAGGCCAGCAATGGAGGTGCAGAATCTGTGCCCCACCAGCGTCCTCTGGTGATGCCTGGGCATTCGGGATGCTCATGGCAGGACCTGGGGATGGAATCGTGGGATCATTAGGGTTGGAAAGGACCTGTAAGATCATCTAGTCCAATGTCAACCCAGCACTGTCACCATTAAACCAATGTCCCCAAGTGCATCCTCTGCCCTGCTACAGTGTTTCTCCCTCTCTCTCCCCTGTCCCTGCACAGAAAAACCATGTTTACAAGAAGACCCTGCAAGCCTTAGTGTACCCCATCTCCTGCACAACGCCCCACAACTTCGAGGTGTGGACGGCCACCACCCCCACCTACTGCTACGAGTGTGAGGGGCTGCTGTGGGGCATCGCGCGGCAGGGGATGCGCTGCGGGGAGTGCGGGGTCAAGTGCCACGAGAAGTGCCAAGACCTGCTCAACGCTGACTGCCTGCAGAGTAAGGACCTGGGCCCACAGCCGTGTCCCTTCTCACCTTGGAGAGGGAGGAGGGAGCAGCCCAGGAGAGCTCTGCTCCTGGCTTGGCCATGGGAGGAGTGGTGGGCAAGGCAGACTCGTCCTGGGCAGGGGGTAGATCCCTCCAGGTTTGAATTAATTCATGCATGGACTTGCAGAATTGTGGAATTGTTAGGGCTGGAAAAGACCTTTAAGGTTATCAGGTCCAACCATCAACTCAGCACCTTTGTGGTCACCACTAAACAATGTCCTCAAGTGCCACAGCCACATGTTTTCTGCACACTTCCAGGGGTGACTCCACCACTGCCTGGGCAGCCTCTGCCAGGGCTGGACAACACTTTTGGGGAAGAAGTTTTCCCTGATACCCAACATAAACCTTTCCTGGTGCAACTTGAGGCCATTTCCTCCTGTCCCTGTCCCCAGACTCACCATGCCAACCTGTGAGAGCTCTTGTCTCTCTCCTGGGTACCACCTGCCCCCCACCCCATCTCACCCATACCCGTCCTCTCCCAGGGGCGGCGGAGAAGAGCTCCAAGCACGGAGCAGAGGACCGGACCCAGAACATCATCATGGTGCTCAAGGACCGCATGAAGATCCGGGAGCGCAACAAACCAGAGATATTTGAGCTGATCCAGGAGGTGTTTGGGGTCAACAAGACCACGCACACGCAGCAGATGAAGGCGGTCAAGCAGAGTGTCCTGGACGGCACCTCCAAATGGTCAGCCAAGATCAGCATCACGGGTAGGCAGCTTGTCACCTTCAGCCTTGGGGACCATGGGAATGTCCCCATTGCCCAACCCCTCATTCTCCCAGGCAGCTTCAGCCCCTGGGGTCACACAGGTGCCTGTTTTGAGGAATTTTATGTAGCTATGGCACTGACTTCTCTGTTTGTTCTCTCTGCCATGCTGTGCTGCAGTGGTCTGTGCCCAGGGCCTGCAAGCAAAGGATAAGACAGGTTCCAGTGACCCCTATGTCACTGTCCAGGTTGGAAAGACAAAAAAAAGGACTAAAACTATCTACGGCAATCTCAACCCAGTCTGGGAGGAGAATTTCCATTTGTGAGTATATCCCCAGTCTCCCCATTCCCCTCCCTGGCCACCTGTGGTCGTGCCAGGCTGTGCTGGCTCTTGCCATGTCCCAGTAGGGTGGGGGGAGCCAGCTGGGCCTTATCCTGCCCCCACTGAGGTGCTGGGGTCCCTTGGGGTTCTGTTTTATGTCTTGAGGGTGTGACTCCAGGGGCTGTGCTGGGGCTGCCTGGGTGTGGCACAGAGCCCACTGGGAGGGGATTGTGCTCCCCCATCTGCTCTCTTCCCCAGTTCCTGCTTCGTGCTGGTCCCTTTAGTTTAGGGAAGCAGTGATGGGGAATAGCTGGAAAGGTTCCACTGCTCATCCTGGGGCTTGCCCTTTGTCACCTCCCCAGCGAGTGCCATAACTCCTCTGACCGCATCAAGGTGCGCGTGTGGGACGAGGACGATGACATCAAGTCCCGCGTCAAGCAGCGCTTCAAGAGGGAATCCGACGACTTCCTGGGCCAGACCATCATTGAGGTCCGGACCCTGAGCGGGGAGATGGACGTCTGGTACAACCTCGGTAACCAGCACAGCCCGGGGGCCTGCCTGGGCTCAGGGCGACACAT
>VXBR01007151.1:152823-178182 GCA_013400215.1 Cisticola juncidis | reverse complement strand
GGGGTGACACATCCTGCTCATACTGGGACCCCTGCCCTGGCCTCAGGGGTGACACACCCTGCTCATACTGGGACCCCTGCCCATGCTCAGGGGTGACACATCCTGCTCATACTGGGACCCCTGCCCTGGGCTCCAAGGGGGAAGGAAGTGCTACCAGCCATAGGCTGAAAGCCATTGCAGCAGGGTCTGCTCTTAGAATCATTTATTATCAATAGCCATCAGGATAAAGTGTTTTCCCAGGGTCATTTTCAGAACCCTCTACCCAGCTAGAACACCAGCCCCCTGCAGAGGGGAAACTGAGGCACAGAAAGGCCATGTCTGTAGCGACTTGAAGTGTGACCAAATCCCACCCCAGCCTGGCTGCACATGGTGCTGGTTGTCCCCTCAGCCCTGGCCCTGGCCCTGAGCTTTGTGCCCCTCTTTGGGGCTGGCAGTGAGCAGGGTTCCCCCAGGGAAGCCTCACACCGTGTCCCTCTCCCTGCACCCACAGACAAGCGCACAGACAAGTCAGCAGTGTCAGGGGCCATCCGGCTGCACATCAGCGTGGAGATCAAGGGTGAGGAGAAGGTGGCTCCCTACCATGTCCAGTACACCTGCCTGCATGAGGTGAGCAGCCCCGACAGGCACAGGGGGCACGGCCCCCTCCCCACCAATGCCACCCTGCCACCCCCTGCCCTGGGGGGCTGACGGGACTCATTTGTACCTCCAGAACCTGTTCCACTTTGTGACGGATTTGCAAAACAACGGGGTGGTGAAGATCCCCGATGCCAAGGGGGATGATGCGTGGAAGGTTTACTTCGATGAGACAGCTCAGGAGATCGTGGATGAGTTTGCCATGCGCTATGGGGTGGAGTCCATCTACCAGGCCATGACGTGAGTCCCCTGCCCCCATCTGGTTCAGAGGGACTGCACCTGCCCCCAGGGGGAGGGTTACTGTCCCCATCTTCCTCTCCTGCTGCCATTAGCACTCACTTCCCTGCCATGGGTCCAGACTTGCAGACATCTCAAGTCCTGTGTCCAGTTTGGACACCACAAGATCAGAAGGATCTAAAGTTGTTGGAAAGTGTCCAAAGGGAGGGACATGGAGCTAGAGAAAGGTTTGAGGAGCAGCTGAGGGCACTTGGCTCATTTAGCTGGAGCAGAAGAGACTGAGGGGAGGCTCCTTGGGGGCTGCAGCTCCTCCTGAGGGGAGGCAGAGGGGCAGGGGCTGAGCTCTGCTCTGGGACAGGAGCCCAGCAAGGGCTGGAGCTGTGTCAGGGCTTGGGCTGGAGCTCAGGGAAAGGTTCTCCCCCCGAGGGTGCTGGGGCACTGCCCAGGCTCCCCAGGGAATGGTCCCAGCCCCAAGGCTGCCAGAGCTCCAGGAGTGTTTGGACAACGCTCTCAGGGATGCTCAGGGTGGGTTTGTTGGTGGGATAGTCCGTGCAGGGCCAGGGGTTGGACTGATGATCCCTGCGTGTCCCTTCCAATTTGGGATGCTCTGGGATACAATGACTTACGCATTGAATAAGGGGATGCACCCCCTCCTGCATCCCCTCCTATGGCCCTAAACCCTCAGCTGCCTCCTCTCTCCGTAGGCATTTTGCCTGCCTCTCCTCCAAGTACATGTGCCCCGGCGTGCCGGCCGTGATGAGCACCCTGCTGGCCAACATCAACGCCTACTACGCCCACACCACCTCGTCCAGCAACGCCAACGCCTCTGACCGCTTTGCCGCCTCCAACTTCGGGGTGAGTCCCATGGTAAGTAAATGCTCCTTATTTTCTCTCTCCTTTCTCTGGGAGGGGGTGGGGGGCTTTGGGAGCAAAACGAGCTGTGCAAAACACCCTGCTCCAAACTGCAGCCAGGCAGCAGGGCAGTCAGCCCCTGCTTGCCCCAAAAATCATCCTGCTTCTCCTTTTCAGGAAGGAAAAGAGCCACCACCATCCCAGGAGAAGGGCTAAATTTGCTCCCCTAATTGTTATGGGAGCCTGAGCAAACTGGGATGCTGGGTGGCAGCGTGCTGGGAGGGGGGACACCTTGGTGGCAAAATCAAAAGCGTGTGGCCATGAGCCACCCCTGCACTTCAGGGGGGGTCTTGCACAGCCTCGTGTGCTTTGGGGGACCCTGGCCTGCTGCAAACTCAGCTGGTGCCAAGTGGGGCGAGTTTGTGGCAGGGCTGGGTGCCCCTCGGGGACATGGGCGAGGAGGGGCTGAGCCCTCACCTCGGCTCTCACCCCGTGCCATCTCAGAGGCAGGAAATGGTCGCTCTGGGTGTGCATGGGTCGAGGCAGGGTCAGTGCCCAGCCCCGGGTGCAGCAGGTGCTGGTAGCCAGGGACACAGCCAGGGCCGAGCACAGCTCCGGGCAGCTTTGGCTCAGCTCCACGTTCCTGTTGCAGGGGGTAGCTAGAGCCGAACAGGCTGTGCCTCCGGATCCCGCAGGAGAAGCAAACCGTACCAAAAACCCGCCTTTTCTCTGTCATGGAGGATTTTAAAAACTTGTCTCTTTCTCTTTTTTTAGAGAGCCTAAGGTTGGGTCCTAAAGTGCCCGACTGTGCTGCTTTAACCCTGAGTACCCATCATGTCCAGTGTTAGAGTGCTGCAGCCTCCCTGGGTGTCGGGCACGCACGGCCGGGCCATCCCCGCCAGCGCCGAAGGTTTGGGGTGGCAGCACAGGCTGTGGGCGAGCCCGAGCCACGGACTCGATGCCAGTCCCACCCCTGGGTTCTTATCCCAGGACTCAGAGGTTGTCCCAGACCCCCCAGAGCCCTGCGGGTCAGCCCTGACCCGGCACAGCCAGTGCTGAGGGGGTAAGCCAGGGCGCTCATGGGAGGCCCACATGGCTGTCCAAAGCCTCCCCACCAGCAGGAATGCAAAGGGAAATGCTCCCCAACAACGTTTTGGGGCCAATATTGGGAAGAAATTCTTCCCTGTGAGGGAGTGAGGACTGAGATTGCCCTGAGAGCAGCTGTGGCTGTCTCATTCCTGGAAGAGTTCACAACTAGACTGGGCAGGGCTTGGAGCAGCCTGGATAGTGGAAGGTGTCCTTGCCCATGTCAAGAAGTGGAACAAGGTGGTCCTTAAGGTCCCTTCCAACCCAAACCAGTCTGGGATTCTATGATGAGTTGCTTTGCCATCAGCTCTGGCCCCTGATCCAATCTGCAACCCAAGATGGGATTTGCATCCTTCTGCCCTGTGCTCCCTGAGTACGAGCTGGGCTGAGCTGAACTGCAGCCCCCCAACCCCAGTGGAGACCCCCACACAGGGTGTTCCTGCCCATGTCCCTTGATGCAGCCCAGTGGGGCGAGTGAGGAGTCCATGGAAGTGTGCAGCTCCTGGGGCCACCCTGAAGATGGACAACACTGCACATCCTTTCTCTGCCCTTTTTCCTGAGCTCTTGGAAAGCCCCGATCAAGGAGTTACTGATCCTTCAGCCCCACTCCCAAGTCTTGTCCTGAGCCCCAGCCAGCAGCAAGGAGATGCTCCTCTCTGCAGGCGTGCCCTGCCCACTCAGGGCTCAGAGGGAAGGAAGGAAGGAAGGAAGGAGAGGGATGAGCGAGGGCATAGAGCAGAGAGAGACAATGGGGGCGGGGGTCGGTCCCTGCTGCCCTTCCCCTGTTCACCTCACTCTGGGGCATTTCTCTGCAGAAAGATCGCTTTGTCAAACTCCTGGACCAGCTGCACAACTCCCTGCGCATCGACCTCTCCATGTACCGGGTAAGGCGCCTGCCCTGCCTCACTGTCCCCACCTGTTCCTCACCCTCACTTGCCCCTGTGAATTTTGAGGGCAACTCCCCTCTTTGCTTTTCAGAACAACTTCCCTGCCAGCAGCCCTGAACGGCTGCAGGACTTGAAGTCCACAGTGGATTTGCTGACCAGCATCACCTTCTTTCGGATGAAGGTACTGCTGGGGCCTCACTCACCCTGCCCCTCAGGAGATCTGGCTCTCTTTGGCCTGGTTCTCTGGGGTTGGGGTTGCCCTGGCCCGTGGTGCTCCTGGGTGAGTGTCTGGAGGTGCTCCAAACACCACGGCCTCCCTGCATTGCAGGTCCAGGAGCTGCAGAGCCCCCCACGAGCCAGCCAGGTGGTGAAGGACTGTGTGAAGGCCTGTCTCAACTCCACCTACGAGTACATCTTCAACAACTGCCACGAGCTCTACAGCCGCGAGTACCAGACAGACCCGGTGTGTGGGGCAGAGGGGGTGCCAGGCACTGACCTCCCCATCCCACGCCCTTCTCCTTTTCCTCATGCTGCTGCTCCCTCTCCAGAGCACTCACTCCGTGCAGAATGATCCCCAGGGCTTGGGGTTTGAGCTGTGGGGTTGAAATCAGGAGAGACAACAGGAGGCTGCATGAGGGGGCCTCCAGGACATTCCCTCCTGCCCCCTTGTTAGCCAGCACAAAGTTGAGCCCTGCACTGGGGTGACTGAAGTCTCCACTGTGTCTCTGCCCCTCCAGACTAAGAAAGGCGAGGTGCCCCCTGAGGAGCAGGGCCCTAGCATCAAAAACCTGGATTTCTGGTCCAAGCTCATCACCCTGATTGTCTCCATTATCGAGGAAGACAAGAACTCCTACACGCCCTGCCTGAACCAGTGAGTAGGTGCTGGGGAAGGGGACACTGCTGGGGAAGGGGACACTGCTGTGCCCACAGAGGGTGCCCACATGGAGGCAGAGGGATCTTGAGGCCTTTGGAGGTGGTTGTGACATCCATTCTACAGATGGGAAAGCTGAGGCTGCTGGGAGGTTGTGAGGGATGTCTGTCCACGTGGAGGGCTGGTTCACCCTGTGTTCACAGCCTCAGGCTGTGCCAGAGGAGGTTCAGGTTGAACATCAGGAAGAATTCATGGAAAGAGTGGTCAGACATTGGATGGGGCTGCCCAGGGAGGTTTGGAGTCCCTACCCCTGGAGGTGTCCAGGGAAGGCCTGGATCTGGCACTCAATGCTCTGGGCTGAGTGACAAGGAGGGGATCACTCATGGGTTAGACTTGATGACCTTGGAGGAGTTTTCCACCCTAAACGATTCTGTGATTCACACTTTCCCCTCGCCCCAGGTTCCCCCAGGAGCTGAACGTGGGGAAGATCAGCGCTGAGGTGATGTGGAACCTCTTTGCTCAGGACATGAAGTATGCCATGGAGGGTGAGTCCCACCTGCCACCCTGAGCCAGAGAGGGGGCAGCCAGGCAGGAGCTGTCCTCACCTCACACCTCACCTGTTCCCTCCAGACCCATTTCATCTCCTCATCAACACCTTACATAGCTTAACCCTGCCCCAGAAGCACTTCCACCTCCTTCACCTTCACCCCGTTACCCTGGAGCTGCCCTGGGGAGCCACACCCCAGATTTGGGATTTGGAGTGACCCTCCCACCCTGTCCCCGTGCAGAGCACGAGAAGCACCGCCTGTGCAAGAGCGCAGACTACATGAACCTGCACTTCAAGGTGAAGTGGCTCTACAATGAGTACGTCACCGAGCTGCCCTCCTTCAAGAGCCGCGTGCCCGAGTACCCCGCGTGAGTGCAGCCCAGGCTGGGAGGGCACTGCCACCTCCAGGGCTGCTGCTCACCACGGACGGGCCTCTCTTCCAGCTGGTTCGAGCCCTTCGTCATCCAGTGGCTGGATGAGAACGAAGAGGTGTCGAGGGATTTCCTGCACGGAGCGCTGGAGCGGGACAAGAAGGACGGGGTAGGAACAGGACTGGGGACGCAGTCTTGGAGGAGAGGGGCTTGTCCCTTGATGGGATGTCCTGGCTGGGGTCAGTATCTCCCCACACGTCCTGCTGACACCTCCTCTCGCTCCCACAGTTCCAGCAGACCTCGGAGCACGCGCTCTTCTCCTGCTCCGTGGTGGACGTTTTCTCCCAGCTCAACCAGAGCTTTGAGATCATCAAGAAGCTGGAGTGCCCCGACCCCCAGATTGTGGGGCACTACATGCGACGCTTTGCCAAGGTGGGCACCTGCCAGGGCAGGGCTCAGCACCACCCCTGGGACCCCACTCCCAGCCCTGGCTGGAGCTCCTGGGCTCTCCATGCCCCCTCCATCCTGCTGTGGGCAGCCAATGTGCCACCAACACACCCTGGGACAATCCCAGCTGTGCTAGCATAGGAGATTAATTGATTAATTATGAGCTAATTGCTGAGTTATTTGCTTAATTAATATAGATGAATTAAAATTGGTTTGCTGCAATATAGGAGGGAGTTGCATGCAGCCTTGGTGGCTGTTGCCTTCTCAGCACTGCTGGAGCTGCCCAGCGAGACCAGTTGTGCTGGATCTGGCTTCCAGTGGCTGTGCCCATGTGGCTCCTGGTGCATGAACATGAGCCAGGTGTGTCCAGCTGGGCAAGGAGGCCAAAGGCACTTGGCTTGTGCCAGCAATGGTGTGGCCAGCAGGACCAGAGCAGTGACCCTGCCCCTGTGCTGGGCACTGCTGAGGCCCCACCTCGAATCCTGGGGTCAGTTTGGGGCCCCTCATGACAAGAAGGACATTGAGGGGCTGGAGCATGTCCAGAGCTGGAGCATTAGGAGCTTCTGAGGGAGCTGGGGATGCTCGGCCTGGAGAAAAGGAGGCTTGGGTGGGACATTGTTGCTTTGCACAACTCCTGACATGAGGGACAGCTGAGGGGGTTGGGCTCTGCTCCCAGGGAACAGGGACAGGAGGAGAGGGAACGGCCTCAAGTTGTGCTAGGAGAGATTTGAGTTGGATGTTGGTAAAATTTCTTCACTGAAAAGTTTGTCCAGCCCTGGCACAGGCTGCCTGTGGCAGTGGTGGAGTCACCATCCCTGGAAGTGTTAAAAAACATGTGGATATGGCACATGAGGATATGGTTTAGTGGTGAACATGGTGGTGGTGCTGAGTTGATTGGTTGGACTTGAATTTATAGAGCTTTTCCAACCTTAATGATTCCATGATTCTATGATCCATGAGGCTGGAGGGTCTGAGGGTCCCTGTGTGTATCCAGATACGAGGTTGTTTCACTGCTGTGGCACTCATGGTTTCCTTCTCTCCCTCCTTCCCCTTTGTTGCTGCTGTCTGGGTGTCTTTGTTGGTGCCCTGTTTGGCTGCAGACCATCAGCAATGTGCTGCTCCAGTATGCTGAGATCATCTCCAAGGATTTTGCCTCATACTGCTCCAAGGAGAAGGAGAAAGTGGTGATGTATCTCCCTTTTCCTGTCCCCACATGGTGACTCCAGCTGTCACCTCAGCCCCAGGGTGGGTTGATCCCTTCCTGACGGCAATTCCTGCCATGCTACCAGGGTGGCTTCCATGCCATCCCTGTCCTCATGTCCCCAGTGCAAGGTGGGAGGGTCCTGGGGCTGTGGGCAGCTGTCCCAGCCATATTTATTGGTGCTGACCCCCGTCTCCATCCCACCCCTCTAGCCCTGCATCCTGATGAACAACATCCAGCAGCTCCGTGTCCAGCTTGAGAAGATGTTTGAAGCCATGGGTGGGAAGGATGTGAGTATGGGGGATGTTCCAGGAGGGAGCCCTGGTGGGGGTTGGATCATTCCCTTCCCCCCAGAGGTGGCTCCTTGCCCAGTTCCAGTGCTGGGAGCAGGTCCATTCCACACTCCTGTGTGGGATCACACTGTCCAGCCCCATGGCACCCTGCTCTCCCACCATATCGGACTGGGAAGGGTTTCACCCTGCCCAGGGATGCATTTGGGATGCAGAAACCTCCCTGAGGGCCAGCTCAGGGGCCCTGTCAGCTTCAGTAACCTGTCCTTCCTGCAGCTGGACACAGAAGCCAGCGATATCCTCAAGGAGCTGCAGGTGAAACTTAACAACGTCCTGGATGATCTGAGCCGAGTCTTTGCCACCAGGTACAGCTGGGGAGAGGGCAGGGGCAGTGGGCAAAGGAGCAGTCTGGGGGTCCAGCAGCTGTGGCTGGGGCCAAGCTGGGGTCTCTGGGTGGGGTATGCTGAGCTGTGTGTTGTCCCCAGTTTCCAGCCACACATCGAGGAGTGTGTGAAGCAGATGGGTGACATCCTGAGCCAGGTGAAGGGCACAGGCAACGTCCCCGCCAGCACCTGCAGCAGCGTCGCGCAGGACGCTGACAACGTCCTGCAGCCCATCATGGACCTGCTGGACAGCAAGTGAGTGTGGGGGCAGCTGGAACCCCACCCTGCCCCTCCTGGCCTCGTCAGGCAGTGTGAGGGACCTGCAGAGTCAGGGTGACACGGGAGGGGGACACGTGGGAGCCTCCAGCGCTGTCTCCTCTCCGTAGTCTGACGCTCTTTGCCAAGATCTGCGAGAAGACGGTGCTGAAGCGGGTGCTGAAGGAGCTCTGGAAGCTGGTGATGAACACCATGGAGAAGACCATTGTCCTGCCTCCACTCACAGACCAGACGGTGAGCGGTGGGGAGAGGGAGCAGGGACCCTGAGACACAGGTGACTGATGGGGCCAGGGTGGGACATTGCTGGCAAGGTGTCCTCACTGGCATGTGACAGGGTGGGGACTTCACTGATGTCTCCCAGCCCGTGTCCAGCTCCTGACCAGGGAAAGGCTGGAAGAGAGATAGGTCATCCTTGCTCCAGGACCTTCTTGGTTGGCTTTGCCAAAGGACCTTCCTGCCACCTCCATTGTGGCTTAAAGAGGGGACACTGCCTCTTTCTTATCCATCCTTCCCTCAGAGCTGGGACAGCATCCCATGCCACACTCATCCACACTGGCTGTGGGCATGCTCCCTGAGGCAGGAGGTGAATCCAGAGGCTCCTGGAGCGTAGGGAGATGCTGCCTGTTGGCCTTGCTGAGGGGTTGGGGATTTTTTTGAGAATGTGAGGACATATTCCACAGCAGGGCTGAGCTGTTCCTTGCTCCTGGGGGATTTAGGAAAGCAGAGCAAACCCAGGGAATGGTCCCTCTCTGAAGGGTCCCTCTCCATATTGCACTGCTGTTTGTCTGTCTGCCCTGCACCTGAAGCTTCCTGAGGTGGTTCCTTCAAAGGCAGGAAAGGGTGACTCTGAGTGCTATCAACCAGCCACACACCAGCCTGTTCTGGTCACTCTTTAGTGGCTTTTGTCACCGTTACAAAGCTGGGCTCAGGCTCTTCCTTGGAGTTCCTGGAGCTGTCAGCCTTTCTGGGGCTGTGGAGCTCCTGTGCTGTGTCTGTGAGGGACAGCACAGTGGTGACATGTCAGCCCTCAGTGGTGCCACCTCACTGTCACCGAGTCACAGCCCTGGGCCTGGCTCACGTCAGCCCCACATCGTTCCTGACCAGGCTCACACACCCTTGGCCAAAGGTGGCCAAATCTCATAGGAATGCTGGTGCCACAGTCCCAGTCCCCATCCCAGTCCCCATCCCAGTCTCTTTCCAGCCGTGCTCTGGAGACAGTAGAGCCTGTGCTAGGGCAGAGGAGGGGTCATGGACGTGTGGCTCTGTTGGGTGATTTTCCTGAGGGCACACAGTCCCCGGGGAAAGCTGTGCTGTTCCCTCAGACAGGGGACATCCTACCCAGGTGTCCCTGGTGCCAGCCCCCAGGGTGGCCTGACAGGTTGGCAATTGGGGGGTCCATGTCAGAGCCGAGTGTTGAGTGAGGGGTCCCTGGGACTGAACCCCCCTGGGGCAAAGCCCCCCTGCAGTCAGGAGGGACTGGGCAGGTGAGGATGGGACCCTCGGGGGCTGTGGAGGCTGCGGTGCAGTGGCAGGGCAGTGACACTGAGTGCTGTGGATGGGGGACACCCGTGGCCCTGCTGGGGGTGGGGGCAGCCAGGGCTGGCACTGGGGAGGATGGAGGAGGCGAGGGCTGACACTCACGTCACGGTTGTTCTCTCCACTTGCTCCTCTCACCTCTCAATGGCAGATGATTGTAAGTACGGCAGCTCCCTGTCTGTCTGTCTGTCTGTCCGCTCTGTGTCGGTCCTGGCCTCACCGGTTCTTGTCTTGTGTGGCTGCCCGTGCCCTGCCCACACCCTCCTTCGGCTCCTGACCTGGTCCAGCCCCTGGTCCCCACCCCTGCCTGGCACTGGCTCCTGGCTGGCCCATGCCAGCGGCCCCTCCGGGACGTGGGGGGTGGATTGGCAGTGCCGGGGCGTGGGGAGGGACAAGGGGAAGCGATGGGGTGGGAGGGGACAGTGATGGCAGTGCCATTGTCATCAGAGACTGCCGAACCAGGGCTCCGTGCTGAGGGGAGAAATGCTGCAGGAGGCACGAGCAGGGAGCCGTGTGTGCCTGGACTCAGGGCTGCCCTTCCTTTCCCTCGTGCCTCAGTTTCCCCTGAGGTCCTGGCTGGGGTGTGGCTGCGGTGGGGGTGAGGGCAGGAGGAAGAGAAGTGTCTCGGGGGGACACAGGGGGGACACGGCAGTCCCTGGCCCACGTGCTCGGTGTTGGGGCAGGCTGGGCACAAGGTGTGAGGCTCCTTCCCTGGTCAGGATATGACCACGGGAACCTGGAGTCCTGGTTCCCTTCCTGGCATCGCTGCTGGGTCCTTGCATGGCTTTGACTGAGCAGTTTCCTTCTGTCCTCTTCTGACCAGTCTGTGGCTGTGGGTTTGTGTCCCTGGGGGCAGGGGAAGGGCAGGTCCTCCCCCAGTCCTGTCCCCACCCCTGCTGTGACTCAGGCACCTGTGTAGGAAGAGCAGTGGAAGCCAGCTGCTGGGTGCTGGTGCCAATCCCTGCTGAACAAACTCCTCTCTGCTGTCCCTCAACACCTTTTGTGTCCAACAGCAGCGTTTGGGGAGGCCTTGGGGCTGAGTGTCCCCTCAGACCTCATGGGGACCTCATGAGGACCTCATGGCGACCTCATGGGGACCCATGTCCCAGCTTTGCTGAGGCTCTGGGAGACAGAGCAGTGTCAGCTCTGTGTGTTACAAGCTCCTCTTGTTTACCCATTACCCTATGCCAGGACCAGAGCCCCTCCTGACAGCCCTGCTTGGCCCTACCTGTGCTGCTTGTTCCTTCTGAGGCTTCCCAGCCAGCTGACTCCATGCTCCCCTCTCCTGATTCCAACAGTCTCCCCTGAGAGCTGAGTTTGTCCCCCCTGAGAGCTGAGTTTGTCCCCCCGAGAGCTGAGTTTGTCCCCCCTGTGGCACTGCTGCCTCATTTCACACGGTTTCTCTTGCCTGGACCAGTGTGGGGTTGCCGTGGGCCCAGCCCTGCACAAACCAGAGCTCTGTGTGCCAAAGCCAAATCCCAGCTATTCCCTTCCTGCTCCCTCCCAGTGCTGGGAGCACCTGGCAGAGCTGAAGCAGGATGTGTGGGGGCACCAGAGCCTGCCCACACACAGCTGGATCCTGTATGCCAGCGAGGATCATCCCTTGTGCGTTCAGCATCTCTGAATCCCAGCAAGCATCTTCCTCATAGATTCAGCATCCCTGCATCCCAGCAGTTTCCCAGTGTGAGGACAAGTTCTCTCCAGCAGTGCAACGTCCTGCATTCCAGTGGGGATCCAGCACCCTGATGACACCAGGCCCTCACTGAGTATCCTGCTGGGGAACAGGCCCCCACTGGCTGTCCTTCAGGAGCTCGTGATGTCTCTGCCACCTGTGCCCCTGTGTCCTGTCCCATGCTGTCCCCCCACCCCACACTCAACCTCTGACATTGCTTCTACAGGGCACGCTCTTGAGAAAACATGGCAAGGGGACAGAGAAGGTAAATAGCTGTGGGCTCCATGTGTGTCACTGCCCCGGGGCCACTCCTGTGGTCTCACACCCGCCTGCTGTGGAGGTCCAGGCTTGTCCGTGCTTCCTCTGTCGTGCTGTCTGGATGTGCTGTTGCCTGCGTGGTGTCGTGGTGAGGTGTGCTGTGCTGTGTGCTGGGGACAGCCCCAGCCCTGTGTGTCCCCGGGGGGCTCTGTAGTGTTTAGTCCCCGTGGGGTGGATGTGGGGTGTCACCCATCCCCACGGGGGGCACTGCTCCACAGCCCTCAGCCCCAGCTGCCTGGCTGGGATGGTGAGGGGTTGAGACCTCATGCATGGGAGACCCTCCACACAGCCCCATCCCACTGTGGGGGCTCAGGAAGGGCCCCCTCATGCTGGGCCATGCTGGGCACAGTGAGGGCCCCAGGGCTGCTGAGATCCCCCGGATCTCTGAGCCTGCTCCCCCTTCCTTGCTGAGCCCCAGCCCTGCTCCAAGGGCTTTCTCCAGCACATGGGCTCTTGCCCTGTCTGGGGGCTCCTCACCACAGGGTGGGGGCCCAGCAGTGACCCCAGCCTGCTCCCCAAATCCTGGTTCTTGGGAAGAGCCATACCAGCATCCATCTGGCTCCCTCTCCTGTCCTGGGGGGCTCTGGCTCCTGCCCGGTGTGCTGGGTGTGCTGGGTGAGCTGATTCCCTCTCATCTCCCAGCCCCACATGGGGAGGAGCAAACCTGCCCCAGAGGAGACCTGGCACACTCATCACAGCTTCACCAGCACGAGCAGGGGCTGAGCCTTTGCACTGGGACCTGGTGCTGAACCAGTGGCACCAGTGGAGAACTGGGCAGAGCCAGAGGAGAGTACAGGGCCAGAGCCCTCATGGCCAGGAGATGTGGGGGGCCTGGAGCAGCCGAACGCTTCTGGGGCCACCAGTAACTGTCCCTTGCTGTTCTCTTCCAGAGCAGGGTGAAGCTGCCCAGTCACACTGAAGTAAGGACATGGCTCTTCTGCTCCCCACTTGGCACTGCTCTCCCCTTCCCTCCTGCCTGTCCCTTATCCCTTGTGCTCTGGGTTGGGGGCTCCCAGCTCAGTACGGTGTCCTTTTGTGCTCTGTTTTGGGGACACCAGTGTCCCCAACTCCCAGCCTGTTCACTAACTGCAGGAGATGGGAACAGTGAGGGTGGAATTAATGGGACAGAAGTGGGTGGGGTGAGCAGAAGGGGTGGACACAAAGGGTTAATGGGGGCATGGAGAGGGCAGACCCCTGCAGCAGGTACTGGTTAATGGGAGAGATGCTGAGGTTTCTGTGCTAGGAGGGACTGGAACTGCTGGTGCTGGAGAGGGAAGGTGGTGGGGGTCTCTGGGCCCCAGTTTATCCAGTGCATTCACACGCTAAAGGAGCTGAGGAGAGCTTGTGGTCAGCCCAGCCAGAGGTGCCAGCCCAGGGCAGAGAGTGGGATCTGCCCATCCAGGGGCTGCTGTGCCCATGGGCCCCACAGAAAGGCTCCGTGGCCCCTGCCAGGGGCACAGGTCAGGCAGAGGCAGCCCAGGTGGGAACCTGGGGACTCCCTGGGCCTGGGCAGGGCTCTGTGTGGCCAGGGGCTGTGTGGTGGCTGTGGGGCACAGGACACATCCTCCCCCTGCCTGCTGCCCCTCGCTCTCCGCCCCCGCCGTGCCCGTGTCTGAGTGGGCAGTGCCGTGCTGTGCCAGGCCCTGCTGGAGCAGGTGCTTGGAGCACGGGGAGCAGGATGGGACTCTGAGGCCGAGCTGCTTGTGCTGAGCAGAGCATGAGGCCCCTGACACCAGGGTGACATCCTGCCCTGGGTCCCCTCAGCCTCACAGCTGTGCTGAGAACTTGGGCTGAGATGGGGGCTGCCAGCCTGGTACCTGTGTCACCTTCCTGGCTGCTGTCCCCTGGAGCCTGGAGGAGCCCCTGGAGCTGCAGCAAGCTTCTGGCACGATGTGCCCAGCCTGCCCATGCCACCCCCAGCCCCTCTGCTCACCGGGGCTGTCCCTGTCTCTTTGCTCTCTGCAGGGCACACAGATGATTTTCAACGCGGCCAAGGAGCTGGGGCAGCTTTCCAAGCTGAAGGTGAGGGCTGGGGGGCTGGGATGGGGTCACCGAGCTGAAGGTGAGGGCTGGGGGTACTGGGGTGCTGGGTTTCTCTGTTCTAGGGTTGGTGCCAGTGCCACTGCTGCCAGGACCCCACCACTGTCCCCTTGCTGGCTTGGCTGGGCTGGGGTCTGCAGGGTCCTGGTCCTGTGCTGAGAGCAGGATTTGTGCCCCCCAGGACCACATGGTGCGTGAGGAAGCCAAGAGCCTGACCCCCAAGCAGTGTGCAGTGGTGGAGCTGGCGCTGGACACAATCAAGGTGAGGGCACTCTGGGGTGTTCAGGGTACTCCCAGGGCTCTGCCCCTGAGGCCCACGGGGAACACCAGATCCTCTCAGAACTGCTGAGCATCCTGAGGCCTTTCCCCCTCCAGCAATACTTCCATGCCGGCGGCGTGGGGCTGAAGAAAACGTTCCTGGAGAAGAGCCCTGACCTGCAGTCGCTGCGCTATGCCCTGTCCCTCTACACCCAGGCCACAGATCTCCTCATCAAAACCTTTGTGCAGACCCAGTCGTCACAGGGTAGGACAGGCTGCCTTGGTCCCCCTGGGCCCTCATCCTCCCCAGGGGCTTGGCTGCCCTGTGGCCAGGACCCCCTTGGCTCTGTCCCACTGGGGCTGGGGGTCCCAGCCAGGCTCACGGTGGGAGGAGAAGGAAGGGCTTTTTCCTCCTGTGCCTTGCAGGCGAAGAGGGGCCATGGGTGCCCAGCAGCAGCAGCCTGGCACTCCCCAGTCCCCCACCAGCAAGAACAGTGGGTCCCCAGTGCCAGGGCATTGCTGGACTGGCATGGAAATGGGTCCTGTGGGTGGGGAGAAGGTCACCCTCTGGCCAGGTGTCACAGTTTTTGTCCCCTCTGGATGGCCCCATGCACCCAGCACAGAGCAGTCACAGGGTCCACGGGACCCACATGCTGTGCCAGGGCCTGGCCTGGGCACGCTGGGTGCCCAAGCCCCTGATCTGGGCTCCAGAAGCCCCTGATCTGGGCTCCAGGTTGCTGGGGTGCAGTGCAGGATGCTGGGCACCTTCCAGGGCAGGATCAGCCCTCAGCTCTAAACACTGCCCTCTATTCTTTCCCTTGGCTGCTGGAGGAGGGCCCTGAGGTGGTGCTCAGTGGTGGTCTTGGGCCACCGCAGGGTACCCCAGCCAGGCTTGTCTGCGTCCTCGGGGATGGGACGTGCGTTTGCTGTCCGTGAGTCTCCTTCAAGGGACGTCTGTACTGTCTGTGCCTCCTGTGCCAGCCATGTCAGGGGCGCGGGGTTGGGTCTGATGGGTGCCAGCACCCCTGGGTGTCCCCAGGAGCCCACACTCGGGAGCTGGGGGTGCCTGGCACTCCTGTGTCGCTGCAGTGTTGTCCGGGTGCTTGGCCGTCAGTCTGTCTGCGAGATCTGATCTCTCTTTCTCTTTTGTTTCCCCCCCCACCCCTCACTGTTTCTGTTTGCCACACACGTCCTCTCCTCCCTCCTCTCTTCCTCATCTCCTTCCTCCTCTTCATCTCTTCCCTCCTCCCTTCTTTTGCATCTCCTCCCTCCTCTCTTCGTTGTCATCTCCTTCCTCCTTCACCTCCTTCCTCCTCTCTTTGTGTACTCTGTGCCGTGTCTCTGTCTCTTTCTCTCTCCTTCCCACTAGTTCATGGTGGGAAAGGGATTAGGTTTACCCTTAGTGAAGAGGTTTATCCTGAGAAGGGTACGTGTGCTACTCGCCCGCCCCTGCACCTGCCTGCCGCCGGCCTGGGCTAGTAACAGTCCCAGCACCGCGGGCTGGGGTGGCCTGGGGACCCCCAGCATCACTGGCCTCGGGGACCCCCAGGATGGGCAAACTGCCGGTCCCGGGGCCGCTCTGGGGGGAACTTGGAGGAACTTGCTCAGCCATATTGGCCACCCCCAGAGCGGGTCGGGGGCTGTCCTCCTGGGAATGGGGCCGTCTGCCCACACACTCTGGGCACCCCACATTGTCACCCACCGTGACCTCCCCCTGGGACATGTGGCCCTAGGGGAGGCCATGCCATCTCCTGTGCCCTTCCTGCCCACCCTGCTGCCCTAAGGACCATTACTAGCCCTGCTCCGGCGCGCTCCGTCTGCCTGTCCTGGGGCGCAGGGAATGAGCCCCCCCGGGCCCTGCTTGGCCTCCATCACACCCCGCGGGGGCCGGGGCTGCACCCCCGCTTGGCCTTCCATGCCCAGAGCCCTCCCCGCCGCCATCGCCTCCATCCCGGCTCAGCATGCGGGGGCGGGCCCGGGGGATGGAGGGGAGGGTGACATCGCCAGCCTCGGCCGGCCCCCTAGCGACACTGGGGACACACCCTCCTTCCACTGCTGTCCCCACCCTGGGAGCTCACCCCTGAGCCCTGGTGATCTCCGTGGCCCAGTCAGACCCACAGAGCCTGTCCCTCTGCCTTGTATCCCCGTCCTTCACCCATGGGTGCATGCACAACTCTGGGGTGGCATGGGGTGGGCTGGACTGTTGGCCAAAGGTCACTCGAGNGACAAGGGGGGGTTCACAGGGGTGGGATGGTGGAGTCAGCCTGCTGCTGGGGGTGTCCTGCCATGTCCATCACAGCTGCTGCACCTGCACTGCTGTGCCCACAACCCTTTGGGACACGCCCTGATGCCCACCCCTTCCCCCCCGCGGTGACCTGCCTCCTCAGTGGAGTTCCTGTTGGGCAGGGCATGTCTGGAATACTGGGAAAACAGGCACTTCCATCTCCCTCTGTCACAGGCTCTGGCGTGGATGACCCCGTTGGGGAGGTGTCCATCCACGTGGAGCTCCTGACCCACCCCAGTGGCGAGCACAAAGTCACCGTCAAAGGTGGGTTCTGCTGGCCAGGGTGCCGGGGTCTGCAGGTGACAGTGCTCCGTGAGCCTCACCTGTCCCCTCCTTGCAGTGGTGGCTGCCAATGACCTCAAGTGGCAGACCTCGGGCATCTTCCGGCCCTTCATCGAGGTCAACATCATCGGGCCCCACCTCAGCGACAAGAAGAGGAAATTCGCTACCAAATCCAAGAACAACAGCTGGGCCCCCAAGTACAACGAGAGCTTCCAGTTGTGAGTGGCACCCCAGGCTGGGAATGTGGGGACAGGCTGGGGGATGTGTCCCCAGCATGTGAGGACCTCCTGGGGTGTGCCAGGGTGTGTGCTCATCCCCGATGGGATGTTTGAGGTTTTTCTCATTGGTAAACGCAGGGAGGGGGGAACAGGAGTAAAAAGGAAAAGGCTTTTCTAGGGGTGGGGCTGGGGACAGCAGCCGTGTAGGGCTAGGGCGGGGGTGGAGTGTGACCCCACCTGCCAACACTGCCCCTCCCTTGTCCCCGTCAGCACGCTGGGGACCGAGACGGGCCCCGAATGCTACGAGCTGCAGGTGTGTGTGAAGGATTACTGCTTCGCCCGGGAGGACCGCACCGTGGGCATCGCCGTGCTGCAGCTGCGGGACATCCTGCAGCGCCCCGGCTGCGCCTGCTGGCTGCCCCTGGGCCGCCGCATCCACATGGACGACACCGGGCTCACCGTGCTGCGCATCCTCTCCCAGCGCAACAACGACGAGGTGGCCAAGGAGTTCGTCAAGCTCAAGTCGGACACGCGCTCGGCCGAGGAGGGCAGCAGTTAAAGCCCTTTTGCCCCCCGCCCTCGCCTCCCACTCCCGGCCCCGACAGGATCCTCTAGCCGTGTATAAGCCATAGGAGCGGCCACGGAGGAGTCGCTGCCCCGGCCTGGGGAGGGGGTGCTGCGGCTGCAGTGACAGACCCACCCCTCCCTCCCCGGCCCCGCTGGCCGGGTGACAGCGGTGCCGAGCACAGCCAGGCCCCGTCACATCCCGCGGGAAGGTGCTGGGATGGGGCGGGCTGAGGGGAAGGGCTGGAGCCGAGCCTGGGTGAGGGGAGCATCCGCTCTTCCCCAGCCTGTCTGAGACGAAGGAACCCCAGTGCCCATCCCTGAAGCTCCACTGTCCCAGCCAGCCCTAAACCTCCCCGAGTGACACAAGGAAAGGGCTGCAGAGGGTGTGTGTGTCTGTCTGGTGCCATGTGTGGGTGTTGGTGAGTGGCTGGCACAGCGTGGTGGCCCCTTGTCCCCATCCCTGAGCGGTGTCCTGAGGGCAGGGCAGCTGCCAGCCCTGAGCACATCCGTGTACATATGTAAATACCTGTACATACAGGGCAGCTGGACAGGCTGTGTCTTGCACCCGGAAGGGCTATTGGGGCTGCTGGGTGGGTGGGTGCAGCCCCCACGGGCCCCGCACAGGGTCCCCTCCCTGGCTGGCAGCAGCATCACCAGGGTCGGGAGCAGCAGGGAGCAGCCCCCGGCCCACATTCTGTCTTCCCTGCCTTGCTGCCACCGTGGGCTGCCCCACTGCCCCCCACAAGGTGCCAGGGCTTGGGGAGATGGGGGCTGGGGGCACAGAGCAGAGGGGCTCATCCCTCTTTGCTCCAGCCAGTGGGGACCAGTCCCCCTGAGCAGGGCAGCCCATGGGATCTCCTTGGCGCAAGCAAAACCCCTCCCGCCCCGCCCCAGAGAAGCCCTCCCTCCAGTCCCCCAGTGAGCACCAGTTCTGTGCCCCAGTTCCCCAGTGAGCACCATCTCTGTGCTGTGGTGTGCATGTCTCGTGTGAGTGCCTGGGAGGCCGGTGTGTGCTGCTGGGTGGCCTGGCCAGCGCGCCCCAGTCTGGGGCAGCCAGAGGCCTCATGACCCCACAGGTCAGTGCAGCTCTCTCAGCCCCTCCCACCCCAAAACAGGGTACCCCGAGTGGCCCCCACGCTCCTTGCCTGGAGCGTTTGCCTGGGACCAAAGGGTTTCACTTTGCTCTCTGGTTTCTGTTCAATGTTTACACCCATTTTCTACGGCTGCTCCTGCACAGCCCGGCCGCGGTGCCCTGAGCCCCTCCTCTGTCTGGCATGTGATTGAACGGACCGGTCCTGCCCCTGTAGCACAGTGTCACCCATGCCTGTGTGTCTGTCCCGCCCGCCGCGGCGGCTCCCATGGATGCATGACAGTGAGATGTTTTGCACTACTTTGAATTTTTTGGGCTCTGTAAAAATATTTTATTATAACTGACATTAAAAAGCACACCCTTCACTGTGGCTCCTGTGAGGAGTTGGGAGGGGACAGGCACCTGGGGGCTTCCCAGCCTCACTCCCACCCCAGTGCAGCACTTCCACCTTTAAAGGGAAAACCGGGGATATCCAACCTCAAGGATAACCAGCTCCAAGGATAACCAGCTCCAAGGACCAATAGCCCAGGGATGATCCCTGTTGTCACTCAGCCTCCCTGAGGGCACCTTTACAAAACCAAGGACAGGTGTTAAATGGAATCACAGGAACACAGAGTCCTGGAATGTCCTGAGCTGGATCTGACCCTCAGGGATCACTGATCCAGCCCCTGTCCCTGCACAGACACCCCAACAATCCCACCCTGAGCATCCCTGAGAGCTCCTGCAGCTCTGGCAGCCTTGGGGCTGGGACCATTCCCTGGGGAGCCTGGGCAGTGCCCCAGCACCCTCGGGGGGAAGAACCTTTCCCTGAGCTCCAGCCCAACCCTGACACAGCTCCAGCCCTTGCTGGGCTCCTGTCCCAGAGCAGAGCTCAGCCCCTGCCCCTCTGCCTCCCCTGGGGAGGAGCTGCAGAGCTGGGACAGTTGTGTCCTGGGAGGTGACACTCAAGCACAGTGCTGATAATTCCCAGGCATGGCAGTGATCAGGGGCAGCCAGCACAGCCTCACGGGGGCAAACCCATCCCTTGGTGGTCTCATGGCCCTCCTGATGGGATAACTCCATCAGCAGATAAAGGATGAGCTGTTGGTGGCACCTTCCCAGACTTCTGCAGGGCTTTTGACACAGTCCCTCAAAACACCTTCCCCACTAAACTGGATTGATGTGGATTTGATGAATGCAGGGCCCTGGTGACCTACAGAGAGAGCTGGGGCTGTTCCTGAGCTCTGGCTGAGTCCTGCTTCACCCTTGAGAACTGTGGGGCTGCCACCAGGCTTTGCTAGAATCATGGAATGGCCTAGGCTGAAAGGGAGATCAAAGCTCAAGTCGAAGCCCATCCTTGTTCCTGGGTTCTTGTCTTTTCCCAGTGATTCTTGATGGAGTCACCCTTTCTTGAGGTTTTCTAGATTAATTAATTGGCTCTAATCATCACAATTTCACATGGGGCTCCTGTGAAAAGAGAGCAGAGGGTCCCTGGGAGGCCATGGTAGCACAAGCTGTGCCCCTGCAGCCCAGGGAGGAGCCTGGGGGGCAGAGATGGAGCACCCTGAGCAGGGCACGGGGATGAGGGAGCCCTGAGCCTGTGCAAAGGCTGTGCTAGGGCAGCTCCTGGCAGCACCTGAGGCTGGAGCAGCTCACAGAACCTCAGGATCCATCCATGGTGGGGATTCCTGGAGGGCTGGCACCCATGGAGGAACCCCACACTGGAGCAGGGGAGGAAGAGGAGGAGGAAGGAGCAGCAGAGACAAGGGGATGAGCTGAGCCCAACCCCCACTGCCCACCCCCCTGCACAGCTGTGGGGGAGGAGGTGGAGAACTTGGCATTGGAGTTGAGCCTGAGGAGAAGGGAGAGGTGGGGGAAAGTTGGTTTATGACTTTAACTTCTCATGTTCCTCAGAGGAGCTGACTAACACCAATTTAAACAATATAATCATTTATGCACCAGCTGCCCACTGTGAGCAGGACAATAAACAGAGTCCATGAGACTGTGGCCCTCAAAACCCTGTTCAATAATCCAAGTGAAGCTCTGGTGGCCTCCTGGTCTGTGAGCTCTGGGATGCAGTGCTGGGCACTGGAAAACCCAAACTCACCTCAGGTGGGAAAATGGAGTCCCCCCCAGCCAGCAGGACCTGGTGTAACCAAACTGCTTTAAGCCTGGGGAGGAGAGGGCTCCAGGGAGAGCTCAGAGCCCCTGGCAGGGCCTGAAGGGGCTCCAGCAGAGCTGGAGAGGGACTGGGGACAAGGGCTGGAGGGACAGGACACAGGGAATGGCTCCCAGTGCCAGAGGGCAGGATTGGCTATTGCAGCTTCATCTTTCCACCATCATATCTCACCTTAGTCCCAGAGTGGAAAATAGTTGGGTTCTTGAATTTAAATTCAAGTCCCTCTGAGCCCTGACTCTCACGACACTTCATCCTTCCACCTTCATGCCCCTCTCAGCCCTCAGGTTCCCAAAGCCCAACTCAAGACCAGGACACAGCATTTTCAGGAGTTCATCTGCTCCTGAAACAGATCCTGTTTATGAGGAAAGGAGGAGGTTTGGCTTCAGGAGATACTGCAGTTCCCCAGAGGAATTTCTGGAGAGAGGATGCCATGGGGCAGAGTTTAACTGGACCTGCACAGGTGGTTCAGGCAGGAGTGTACAATTCTTTACTCCTTCTCAAGAGAAACCCAACTGTGATCAACTGCACCAAACCTTTCTAGAAATGCTCCAGTTCCAGCTGGTGATTTTACTCCTGCCAACCCTCCTGACCCTAACAGGCTGAGGAGTTAAAGTCTGCATGTCACCAGCTAAGCCAGGTCATTCCAATAAATCCTCCCTGTCTTGACAGAAGCAGATAAATCTGTTCCAAGCCCGCTGACCACCCCTTCTCTAGGGGTTGAAGAACTCCTTCACACCTCCCTCCTTCCCTAAACTCCCTCCCAGCACCCTGCAAACAGCCTCAAGGCCAGAGTTACATGCAAAGACTTTTATTAGCTTCAAAGGATTAAAGGTGGCCAAACAACCCAGTGAAAACCCAAAAGGTGCTGAACCCCCACCCTCATGGCCTTCCCAAACTTCAGAGGGCTCAGACACCTCAGAATCGGCCACTGGCAGCATCCAGGGGCAGCCTCAGGCTCAGAGGTGGCCAAGACCAGGCTTTGTGTCCCAGGGATGGGGAGCTCACCCAGGGCAGCAGGGAGGCACTGAGGGGCAGCTGCACAGGGAGATGTGGCTGGAGTCCACCAGGAAGGGGTCAGGACCCTGTGCTGGTCCTGCAGGGGACAATGGACAGGCCAGGACTGCCCCAGGGTGGGGTGGCCATGCAGGGCAGCCCCCCAGGCCCCCCTCACCTCCACACTGCTGAGGACAGGGGGGGTGATGGGGTGAGGGCCTGGGGGATCCTCACAACCTGGAGAGGCTGGGGACGTGCACAGAGTAGGGCTGGGCACCTCCTGGCATTTCTGGGCACAGCGTGGGCCCAAGCCCAGGGCAGACAAGGAAGGGGCTGCCCAGAGGCTCCAGTGTCCCTGCCAGGCCCTCACCCTGTGGGAGGCCACCCCATCCTGCTCATACTCCTGCTCCAGGAGGGCGATTTCTGCACCAGGCTCCAGCAGGGCTCCTGCTCCTTCTCCAGCCTCTGTCCCTGCTCTGCCACTCCTGGGGCAGCTCTGTGGGGACAGACACAGCTCACAGTGGGGACAGCCATGCCACGACCCCTCTGAGAGGGATGTGCAGAGACACACTGAGCCTGCAGGACCTGCCCTGCCCAGGGGGATGAGGGTTCAGAGCTCCCCTTTCACCTTCCAGATCCTGTGACTGCTCCAACATGTGCTGGATCAGGGCTTTCCTTCCTCAGCTGCAGCTTCACAGCCTCCATCTCCACCAAGCACTGCAGGAAGGCAGAAGGGAGGGACAACCTGAGCCCTGCCCAGTGGGCTCCTCCAGGGACCACTGCAGGTTCCCAGGAGAGCCCTGTGGAGCCCCAGAAGAGCAGGAGCATCCCCAACAGTCCTGCCTAAGCTCCTTGACCTCCTGGCCCAGGCAGCTGTGCCTCTCCAGCTGTGCCTCTCCAGCTGTGCCTCTCCAGCTGTGCCAGCTGCTGGACCTGGGCATCACGGGCTGTGTCCTCCTGCAGCTGCTGCATCTCCTGCATCCCCAGCACTGCAGCTCCTGGGCAGCCCTGAGAGCTGCTCCTGCAGCTGCTGCTTCTCCTGGGCCTGAGGTGAGGGGCAGAGCTGGTGCCTTTTGGTTTTGCCTTTTTTTCTCTTTTCTATGTTATCTGAGTTTGTCACACGTATATTTGTAACTCTGTAGCCTATTGTATTACTAATTAGCTTTCCCAGTACTTTTCCATGGCCTTTCCCTAAGCAGAAAGACAAAACAAATTCCAGAGCTCGGAGCCCCGGGAGGTGAGGGCTGCCCTGCTATCTGGGCTCTTCCTGGGAACCAAGGCCAAGAACAACCCTTTGAGATTCATTTTCATGGACAAAGTACAGCCAGTGCCAGCTGGGGCCTCCAGAGAAGGGGATTGACCTGAGGGGAAATTGAATCACCACTTGTCCTCCTGTTTGGTGCTTTTTATCAATTATGCTAATTTCCTAAAACCTGTAAGTGTGTACTCATCCCTGTGGGGTTGGGATTTTGTGGAGGTCTTTCCATAACTGCCTCTGAAAGCCTTTAGGATGGAATGGAGAAAATGAAGATCCACTCTTGTATTACTCCTTACTAAAATTATCTTGAGTTTCATTTCCAGGTTGGGAAAAGGGCAGCAGAGCACCAGGCAGGGCTGGGGGCAGGGGCAGGGACACATCCCCACGTCTCACATCACTGAGAGCCCCACAGATATTGCCCCTCTGTAAAGAGACCCCATTTCTCACCATCTCTTGGAGTTCTGAGCCTTGGACTCCCCCCACACGGAGCTCAGGCCTGGGAGAGCAGCTCCCCTGACCTGCCACCCCCACGGGCTCTGAGGCCATGGGGAGGGGGCCATGGGGAGGGTCCCTTCCCCCCTGCAGGCCGATCCCCACAGCAGGATTACCCTGCCCTGCTTCCTGCAGCTCCCAGACAGGATCACACCACCGCCCTCATCCTCCAGAGACACCCCCAGAACTGGAGCAGACAGAGCAGAGAAACCCAGATGGTGCAGAGGGACCTGCCAGCAGCAGAGCGGAGCGTGTCACACCAGAACTGTCCCCAGGACGTGACACTGCAGGGCTGCACCCAGGACAGCCCCCATCCCAGTGCCACCAAGAGCACCAGGAGCAAAGCCCAGGGGCACAGCTCCTCCTGGGGACATCAGGCTGTCACCTCCTGCCCCAGGCCCGGGGGCAGTGCCAGGTCACAGCACAAAGCCCCTGCCCCTGCAGCTGGGACCCCCGGCTGCTCCAGCCTGCACTGCAGCTGCAGCGCCTTGAGCTGCATGTCCTGGTGCAGCTGTAATGCTCAGCATTGCAGCAGGGACAGCAGCCTGGACCACCCAGCCTTGCCCTGCCACACCCCCGTGGGGGCAGAGACAGGGCAGTGCCACCAGCACCCCCAGAGGGGACCCAGACACCCCAGAGGGGACCCAGGCACCCCCAGAGGGACCCAGACACCCGCAGAGGGGACCCAGGCACCCCCAGAGGGGACCCAGGCACCCCCAGAGGGGACCCAGGCACCCCCAGAGGGGACCTGGGCATCCCCTGCCCTGCTGGGCCCCCTCAGCACCGGGCAAATGGGCCCTGGGCAGAGGCCTGCATGGGCACAGTGACCTGGCAAAGGTGCAGGAATGAGCACCGGGCCAGGACCATCCACAGGGTCCTCTGCAGCACCCGTGCAGCCCCGGTCCTGTGCAGCACCCGTGCAGCCCTGATCCTCTGCAGCACCCGTGCAGCCCCGGTCCTCTGCAGCATCCTCACAACCCTGCAGGGAGGGCAGGGAGCCGGGCAGGGGGCACAGAGCCTGGAGGGGGAACAGAGCTGGGCAGGAGGTGGCGGAGCCTGGAGAGGGAACAGAGCTGAGGAAGGAGTGGCAGAGCCCAGAGAAGGGACAGCGAGGGCTGAAGGAAAGGGCAGAGAGCAGGGCAAGGGGTGGCTCCCTGGGCAGGGGGAGGACACAGCCCCGGGCAGAGCCTGCACTCCCTTCCACAGGGCACCCGTGACAGAGCCCAGCCCAGAGCTGGCAGTGCTGCCATCTGTCCCCAGCCCTGTCCCCAGCCCTGTCCCCAGCCCTGTCCCCAGCAGTGTCCCCAGCCCTGTCCCCGGCCCTGTCCCCAGCCCAGTCCCCAGCCCTGTCCCCGGCCCTGTCCCCAGCCCTGTCCCCGCTCTCCTGCAGCCCAGCACGGCCCTGCCCCGGCCCTGCCCAGCCCTCCAGCTCCCAGGCTGCCCGCAGCTCCTCGGGCACCTGGCATTTGACAGGATTTGAACCTGGCAGCCCCAAAAACTCCTGGGTCTTCCCACACTCGAACTCGCTGGGGGCCTGCAGCAAAGGGAGACTCAGTGCTGGGACAGAGCCCTCCCCAGGCTACTCCAAGGGGCTTCCTTCCCATCCAGCCCCCCCTAGCAGAGCTCACCCCAGCTCACCCCTGCTGTGCCTCACTGGGACCAACACGCAGGGAAAAGCACCTGCAAGGGGTACCCTGGTGCCACAGCTGCATCCCCAAGGCAGGACCTTCACCTGTCCCAAGGGCAGTGCTGCAGATCTGCTTCATGCTGGTGTCCTTCAGCTTCTCTCCTCTCACCAGAGGCCTGTACCTCTCTAGGAACTCCTGGTACATCCATCTGGGGCACAGAGTGGGGTCAGAAGTGTCATGGCTGGGGAGGGGGAAACACCCAGGGTGCTGCTGGGGAAGGGGACAGCTGAAGGGGCATCCTGAGGAGCTGATCTGGATGGTCTCCAGGACCATGGAGGATGGAGCTGCTCCTCTTGCCTGGAGTCAAACCTGGGGCAGAGAGGGGCTGATCCAGAAGAGGCCCCGGCCAACCTGGCACACCCCAAACCATGCAGGGCAAGGGGGACAGGAGTGCAGCACCCCATCCCCCACCCCATCCCCATCC
>VXBR01007151.1:136752-147124 GCA_013400215.1 Cisticola juncidis | reverse complement strand
GGAAGTCGTTGTCGGCGTTGACGTCGATGAAGGAGCCTGTCCGCATGGTGATGTGCGCCTCGATCTCGTCGCGCGCCCGGTCCACGTTCTCGGGCATGCCCGTCACCTCGAACACGGGCTCCTTGTCCCGGCTGGGCGTCACGATGTACGTGTGCGTCTGCTGCTGGATGCGCTTGATGGTGGCGCCCTTGGGTCCCACCACCAGCCCCACCACGCGGTAGGGGACCCTCACCTGGATGGTGGTCTGGCCGGGCAGGTTGGGGGGCCCCTGCAGCGTTGCCAGCCCATTGACTTTGTTGCGTGTGGCGCGGATCATGGAGAAGTGCTCGGCGGCCGAGAGGATCTCGCGCTTGGCCATCTCCACGTCCTCCTTCCTGCCGGTGACAATGAACACGGGCTCCTCGCCCCTCACAGGGGTCTTGATGTACGTGTTGGTCTTGGCACGCAGGGCTTTGATTTTGCAGCCTGCAGGGCGAGGAGAAGGGGGAAAAATGACACATCAAGGGTGGGAACTCACGGTGACCCTCTGCTCACACAGGATGGGGACACAATGGACCAGCAGGTCCCTTTGGCTCTGCACCTGCAGCATGGACACCCTTGGGGAGAGGGGTCCCTCCTGCCTCCGAGGCAGATGGGGGCTCATGGCTCAGTGCTGGGTGCTGCCCTGGGTTCTGGTGGCTCCTGGCATGGTTCTGACCCTCAGGGCTGGGGGATCAGCAGGACACAGCCTGCAGCCCTGCTCCAGAGGGTGGCACAGGCGTGGGCAGAGGTGCCAGGGCAGGCAGCCATGGGGGCACCATCAGGGCCACTGGGCAGGGGAGAAGCTGGATTAACTCCAGAGGTGTTTAAGGAGGTAGCAGGAAAAAAGAAAGGATGCAAAAATGGAAAGGAAGGAAAAGGCTGTTTGGATCCTGCAGGTCCACTGACACTTCTGAGCCAGCAGCTGAACCTGAGGAACAGCCCTGGATGCCCTCCTGGAGGGACAGGGGAGCTGCACCTCCCCAAGGCAGGGGAACACAGCCACCCCCTCCCTCCCTGTCCCACGGGAGGGATCCCCATGCCTGGGCTGGGGCAGGGGCACTCCCAGGGCTCCTGCTCTCCCTGTTCTGCCAAGCCCTGCTTCCCCTGCAGGAGGAACAGGCAGAGGTGCCCATGGCTGGCTGTGGGGCTGTGAGATGCTGCTGCAGCCCTGCCTGTGCCCCGTACAGCCCTGGGCACAAGGGGCTGTATGAGGAACCCCTGGGCTCCAGCTCTGGGTCCTGGCAGCCACAGGCTCCTGCTCTCCTCTGGGGCAGCCACAGGCTCCTGCTCTCCTCCAGGCCCACTTTGCTCTGCTCCACTGAGGAGCCAGCCAGCCCAGGTGCCAGCCCAGCCCCATTCCCTGCACCTCCAGCCCTAATTGCATCCACTCTAAATTATGTCCCTGTGAGGCAGGCACAGTGCAAGCAGAGCTGAGCTCACTGGCCACTGTCACACAGCCCTGAGTGACCCTGTCTGTCCCCTGCCACCCCTGAGGGCACCAACACAAAGCTGGGAGCCAGCAGGGATGGAGGGTGCTCACTGCAGCCCTCAGCTTGTCCCATGTCCATGGCAAACGCTGCTTCAGGTCCCTGTGGATAAACAGCTCCGCTCCTGCGGGCACAGCCAAGCAGCTGCAGGGGCCTGCTGGCTGCTCTGAGCTCGGCTCAGGGCACTCCTTCCCCTCCTCCTCCTCCTCCCAGACGCTCCCTGAGGAAGGGCAGGGCTGCTCTTCCAGCTGTGAGATTGGAGGAGAGGCCTAGAGGCTGAAGGGCCTCAGCACATGAAGGATGCAGAGCTGCTGGAGAGACCAGAGGAGACCACGGGGATCTTCCAAGGGCTGGAGCTCCCTGGAAGAGCTGGGGGTGCTCACCTGGAGAGGAGAAGGCTCCAGGGAGAGCTCAGAGCCCCTGGCAGGGCCTGAAGGGGCTCCAGGAGAGCTGGAGAGGGACTGGGGACAAGGGCTGGAGGGACAGGACCCAGGGAATGGCTCCCAGTGCCAGAGGGCAGGGCTGGCTGGGAGATTGGGCAGGAATTGGTGGCTGTGAGAAGGGTCAGTATTGGGTTTCTAGCAGGTTTTGGTAGCAGTGAGGTTACAGGGGTGGTTTCTGTGAGCAGCTGCCAGAAGCTTCCCCTGCCTCCAGCAGAGCCAATTCCAGCTGGCTCCAGGATGGAGCTGGCATTGGCCAAGGCCCAGCCCAGCAGAGATGGTGGGGACACCTCAGGATCAGGGATTTAAGAAGGAAAACAGGCCTTGTGCAGCTGTAATTGGGTCTAGAGAAGAGCAGGGTTGGAAGATGTGAGAGGAGCAGCTCTGCAGACACCCAGGGCAGGGCAGGAGCTGCTCCAGGCTCCAGAGCTGAGATTCCCCTGCAGCCTCTGGGGAAAACCATGGCAAAGGCCATGGAAGCCCACGGGGGTGCAGAGAGGCACCTGCAGCCCAGGAGGAGCAGGGGCAGCTGTGACCCTGTGGGGAGCCTGCAGGCAGGGACCTGCACACCCCTGGAGAGAGGAGTCCATGCTGGAAGCACCTGTGACCCTGAGGGGACCCAGGCTGTGTCCCCTAGGAGGGACCCCACACTGGTTCCTGAGCAGCAGCAGGAACATGTGGCATGAACTGACTGTGATCCCCATTCCCATCTCCCTGCACTGCTGGAGGGCAGAAGAAGAGCCCAGGAAGGAGGGAGAGGTAAAGGGAATATATTTTTAAGATTTATTTTACTTCTCATGGTCCTGCTCTGGTTTTGTTAATAATAAATTCAATTATTATCCCCAAATTGAGTCTGTTTTGCCCTTGACAATACTGGGAGAGGGATCTTTCCCTGCCCTTATCTCAAGCCAGGAACCTTTTGTTGTATTTTCTCTCTCCTCCATTTATGGAGGGCAGTGATGGAGCAGCTTTGGTGGGTGCCTGGAACCAGCCAGGGTCAACTCACTACAGTGAAACAGGGTGCCCAGAGCAGCTGGGGCAGTGTCCAAGCCAGGCTGGACAGGGCTGGGAGCAGCCTGGGACAGTGGAAGGTGTCCCTGGACATGACAGGGCCCTGGATGAGCTTTACTGTCCCCTCCAAGCCAAACCAGTCTGGGATTCTGTGACTCAGCCAGGCTGGAATGGCACAAGAAGCTGAGCCAGGTCTGTCCCAAGCAGGTAAATCAATCCAGGCTCTCCAGCAGCACCAGAGAGCAGAGGGAGAACAGGAGCTGCAGTTCCTGCAGCCCCAGGGTGCTGCAGCTCCCATGGCATTGGAGCCTCGTGGGTGACAAGAAGTACAAAACTGTCACAGTGAGCAGCAGGAGCTGCCCTGGGTGTCACAGCCAGGCTCCTCAGCACCCCTAACCCCTGGCAGGTGGAGTTATGGCTGGGACACACAGTAAAGCAACGGCCCAGGGCCTGGGGCAGGGCAGAACCATCAGAAGTGACATTTACTGAAGCTGTTACCATGTGCCAGCTCCTACAGGGCTGTCCTGGGACAGGGGCCTGCAACCCCCACCTTCCCCTCCCAGATTTATCCTGGCACCTGCTGTAAGATCCCCCCTGCTCCACTGCTTGGCAAACCAGGACGAGCCCAGGCCTGTGGGAAGAGGCTCTGCTGGTGCTTCCCATGGGCAGCAGCCTCAGGACCAAGGTCCCAAATTCATCCTTTGCAGCATCACAGAATCGTGGAATATCCCAATTGGAAGGGACACACAGGATGGAGTCCAGCCCTGTACCTGCACAGACCCCCCAACAATCCCACCCTGAGCATCTCCCTGGAGCTCTGGCAGCCTTGGGGCTGGGACCATTCCCTGGGGAGCCTGGGCAGTGCCCCAGCACCCTCGGGGGGAAGAACCTTTCCCTGAGCTCCAGCCCAAGCCTCACCAAGGGGCAGTTTCAGGCTGCAGAGCCACAGGCAGCCCCAGGAACTGCACACAGAAGCCACTCAGGAGCCACATCCCACAGGGGACATGGCCCAGTGAGGCTCCTCCTCACCCCACTCCACACCAGCAGCACCAGGGGGACCCAAATGATGCCATGGCAGCACCAAAGACAGGAAGGGTTTGTCTGGCTGTTCCCGTGAGCTCTTCATAGGGACAAAGCCAGAAACCTTGGACAAAAATCAAAGGGGTGCCTGGCTTGGCCAGTTCCACCCTCCTCAAACCAGCAGCACAGGAAAAATGCCCCCAGCCCATGGGTGCTGGAGGCTGCCAGGGCCATGCATGGTACCCAGCACGGCTGGGTGGGAGCTGGGTTTCCCAGGGGAGGGGGGAAGTGAAGGAGGGCAGATCTTGGAGGGTGTGGGGTCACCCCCAGCCCGTCCCAGAACCACACCAGGAAACAGCAGGAGGGGAAGCACAGCCTGGGGCACGTGCTGGCACCAGGAACTGTGAGGAGTCACACAGGGAACCAACCTGTCCTGCCCTGTCCCCAGGCCCAAACTCCTGTGAGACACCCCTTGGCCACAGGGACTCCCTGGCAAAGGTCCCCAGCCTGGAGCAGGCAGGATGGGCAGGATGAGCAGCCTGGGATTCAGGGAAGTGTTTAACCCCACAGGCACAGAGTGAGGCCCTGGGACACGGGGACCTGGTAACACAACCTCCCAGCAGGACCCCCTGTCCTGCACCCCCTGCGGGGCTGAGCCAGGGCTGCCCCTGCTCAGGAGGAGGGGAGGGGACCTCGTGCCTGAGCCCCAGAGCCTGATGGACTCCACTGCAAACTGGGGTTTAACCTGCAGCTGCAGCTGGGGAATCATGGAATGGTTTGGGTTGGAAAGGACCTTACAGTCGATCTTGTTCCACATCCTGCCATGGCAGGGACACCCCCCACTGTCCCAAGCTGCTCCAAAACCACCCAGCCTGGCCTTGGGCACTGCCAGGGATGCAGGGGCAGCCACAGCTGCTCTGGGCACCCTGTGCCAGGGCCTGCCCACCCTCACACCCAACAATTCCTGCCCAATCTCCCAGCCAGCCCTGCCCTCTGGCACTGGGAGCCATTCCCTGTGTCCTGTCCCTCCAGCCCTTGTCCCCAGTCCCTCTCCAGCTCTCCTGGAGCCCCTTCAGGCCCTGCCAGGGGCTCTGAGCTCTCCCTGGAGCCTTCTCCTCTCCAGGTGAGCACCCCCAGCTCTCCCAGCCTGGCCCCAGGGCAGAGGGGCTCCAGCCCTTGGAGCAGCTCTGTCCCTCCTCTGCACAGGCTCCAGCAGCTTCAGGTCTTCCTTGTACTTGGAATGATTCAGATCAGTGTGAGACACTTCAGATGAGCCCCAGCATGCTGTGACACCATCCTGGATGGCCACATCCCTGGGAAGCTGCTGCAGGATCAGGGTCATGCAGGAAGGGGCTGTGGAAAGGACCTGGAGGTGCCTGGAAGTGCCAGTGAGCTCCAGGCCAGCAGCAGCAGGAGGCACCCACACACTGCCCTGGCCAAGGGCTGCTGGGCAGCACCAGTGGCAGCAGAGCAGAACAAAGCACCAGACTTTGCTGCAAGTCTCCACCGAAGCAGCTTTAAAGATCCAAATAAAAACAGCCCTAACCAGAGGCAGTGAGGAGGGGACAGGCCCAGGATGCTTCAGGCCTTGGTGAACACCAGAGCCTGGCGCTCACCAGAGCTGCTGTGTTAAATCTCTTTGGTGGAGCTCTGAGCCCCTGTGGGCACAAACCCATCCTGACACCCCATGGCCACACTCAGCTGTCAGCAAACCCTGGCACTCCACAGGTCTGAACCCCCTCCAAGTCACAGCCCCTGTGCCACCACACCCAGCTCTGCCTGCAGGGACAGCCTCGATGGGGTGAGCAGGACACTCTCCCAGACCGTCTCAACTCCAGACCCTGCTCTTTCAGCCTCTCCCCACCCCACAGCTCCCATTACACTCCACTCTGCAAAACTGCCCTGGCTGAACCCATCCCATCTGCCCTTGGGATGGGATATTGGTCATTTCTGACAAGAAACAGAATCCCAGGAAATTTTCCCTGGGATAATGTGGTGATGCAGGCAGCACCCCAGGAAAGGCAGCTGCCCTCCCTGGACATCCTGACTTGGCATCATCAGAGAAAACCTGGCTCTCTGCGAGACAGATCAGGGCTGAGACCACTGCAAGAGCCCCTGAAAACCAGTACAACACTGGGAGAGAGGGCTGGGAAGAGCCTCTGCATCCTCTGTGCTCCAATGACCATGGAGGTGATGGACCCCACACAGCTCATCCACACCCAGATCCCAGCACGGCCTGGGCAGCCTCTGCTGCCACACCAGGAGCCTCCTGAAAACAAGGACAGACCAGCTCATCCCCCTGCCCAGATCACACCTCTGCAGGACCAAGGGGCTCTGTGCAGGCAGTGCCCAGCTCTGAGCTGGTAAAACCCAGAAAGTGCCAGCAGAACTTTCCTGGAGGAGCCCCTGATGGCACCTGGCAGGAGGGCAGTGCCTGTCCCAGGCTTGGGAACCCTCTGCTGCCTCACCCCTGGAGCGCCTCACCCATGGCTTTTCCTCTTCCCCAGCTCTGCAGCATCTCCTGGCCTCTGACCCAGAGTTCTGGAGCTCCCATCCCCTTCCAATGGCACAGGATGGGCCAGGACTGGGGCCAGGCGTGGAGGAGGAAACGCTGCCCCTCCATCCCAGCTCCTCTCCCCTTGCTGAGAGCGCCTTTGAAGCTCTGCACACAGGAATGAACTCATCCCTGCTGCAGGAGGAGAGCTCATCACACCTCAGCTCCTGCTCCAGACACTGGAAGAGCAGGGCAGGGAGGCTGGGCTCTCCCTGGGACACAGCACAGGCAGTGCCAGCTCTCAGATGTACAGGCAGATCCCTCAGCACCAGATCCATCTGTGTGACCGAGCTCACGAGTCCCCAGCTCTGCACGACCCAGCTGGGAGGGGCAGCCAGAAGGATGTGCCAGGTGCCTCCAAGCATGTGGCACCTGGGCAGGAGAAAACACAGAGCAGCAACTCAGGGCTCCGAAATGAGAGGATTCCTCACACCCCTGTGATCCATAGTGAGGTCAGAGGTGCCCAGGCTGGCTCAGACAGGCCCATGGTCACCCTGTGCATCCCATCAGCACTGCAATGCCAGCCACACTCTGGCAGTGAGGAGAGGTGCCACGTGCCATCCTTCCCTGGATCCACCCAAGAGCATCCCAGCACCTTCTGCAAGCAGCAACTTTCCTTTTGCAGAGCTGTGACAGTCCCCAAGTATCACAGACTGGGAGAGGGGCTGTGGCTCCAGCCCATGGGAGGCACATGGTGTGGGAGGGGAGAGCAGAGGCTGCTGGAAATGCCCCTCCAAAGCTGGGACAGCAGGAATCCACACCAGCACAGCGCCCCTGTGCCAGGGTCAGGGCAGCTCGAACACCTGCCCTGTGCTCCTGGTGATTCCTGTTATCCCCATGGCTCTCTCTCCAGGATGGCAAGAGGAGCCCACACCGCTCCAATCGGTGCCCACAGCACCTTTTGGAGATGCTCCCTCCTATGGCAGGAGTCATGACCGGGCTTGCAGGCGAAGGCACAGCCAGGGAATCCTGCCTGGCCACGCAGCCACGAGGGCAGGGGGGAGAGGAGTCGGGATCTGGGCTGGGAGAGGAGCTGAGATCCCGGCTGGGAGAGGAGCTGAGATCCCGGCTGGGAGAGGAGCTGAGATCCCGGCTGGGAGAGGAGCTCAGATCCCGGCTGGGAGAGGAGCCCAGATCCCGGCTGGGAGAGGAGCTGAGATCCTGGCTGGGAGAGGAGCCCCAGATCCTGCCTGGAAGAGGAGCCGAGATCCCGGCAGATGGTGCTCTGTGCTGTCACCAAAGCCAATCTGGACATGGGGTCATGACAAACACTCCTCCAGCTCAGGGAAGAAAACACCAATCTGATTCAGAGAACAAAGATTTACCTGAGGGGCTGCTGCAGCTCCCTTGTGAAAGGGTTAAATTAGGATATCTGGAGGAGAGAAGCTGAAGAAAAGAAGGAGGAGAAGTTGTGCCCAGCTGCCTGTGTCTCATCTCAGCCTGCTCAAGACAGGACATCCACATTCGTCCTGGCTGCCAGGACCTCCCTGGCCCCCAGCTGTCACAGCAGCCAGGTCTGGGCAAAGCAGGACAGGTCCCAAAGTGCCCCAAGGTGTGTGGGGAGAGCCTTGCCCCGACTCCAGCCCCTTCCAGGGCACCTGAGATGCAAATCTTCACCCCTTCCCGTGTTCTAGGTGGCACTACAAACTTCTGCTCCCTGGGTCATGACCAGGCTGGCAGAGGGAAAGACAAGAGTGACAGGGACATGGTCTGGGTGATCTAACCCGCCTTGCAGTGTCACCAGCAGGGCACATTTTGTCACCACGATGATGACAGTCCAGCCAAACACCCCAAGATAAGCTCTACAGACAGACCCCACTGCCACGGGGCTGCCAAAACCGGGGGAGACTCGCAGGGGGGACCTGGGCACCAGAAGGACCTGGGAGGCAGCACAGGGTGAGTGAGGAGGGCTCTGCTCAGTGTGAGGAATAAGCTCAGTATTGCTCAGGCTACACCTGAGCATCCTTGCTGTGCTCCAGCTGCCAGTGGCACGGAGAGCAGCTGGAGCATGAAGCCGCTGCTGCTCATCTGCCCCATCCCACAGCGGGATCGAGGGCACCGTGCAAAAATCCAGCACAAGGCCACCCCTCTATCCCAGCAGGCCAAGACAGGAGAGGGGCAGGAAACACAAGGGGAACCCCTGGAGAAGGCTGTTCCTGCCCACGGGCTGGGGCTGCAGCAGGGAGCTTCACTCACAGCTGGCCCCAGCTCACCTCCAAGCCCACACGGTGCCCCTCAAGCACCCCTCCTCAAGCCATTATAATAACTTCTTTGGCTGCATTTTTTTCAAAAGTTTCAGGGGCCCGCGATGCTTAGCGAGCACCCAAACTCCACCAAGGTGTTTGGGCAGTACCTGGCTTTGCACCAAACTCCTGCGGGTGCCGGAGGGGCAGCACCGGGATCCCACACACCGAAACACCCAGGGAAAGGCAGGCACCGCCCGGCAGCTCCCGGGCCAAATGCAGCCATTCCCCGGAGAAGCAGCGGGATCCAGCAGAGCCCGGGCCCGGCCCAGGTTCGGTTTCAGGCCGCCGGAGCCCGAGGCTCCGCAGAGCCCGGCGGGGAGGCCACAGAGCCCGGCTCTCCATCAGCCCCGGAGGAGGAGGAGGAGAACGCCCGAGAAGGGGCGCGGTGCCAGGCTCGCTGCCCGGCCCGGCGGGGTGCGGAGCCCGGGGGACCCCGGCCGGGGCGGTGGGACCGCCGAGGGGTGCACGGAAAGTTGGGAGGCCGGGAAGCGGGGCCGGCTGGGAGGCAGCGCAGGCCAATGGGAAGCGCAGAGCATGATGTCACCGCGCTCATCACAGCATGGCTCTGGCTAACAAAGAGAACAATGAGCCTGCCCAGTTCCCCGCTTCCCCCCGGGAAAAAAAGCCCCCCGACCCTCGGGCCGCAGCCCCCCGGGCAGGGGGCGGTGGGAGCCGCCGGGCGAGGGCAGGGCTGGGGTGCCGGACCCCACAAGGGCAACGCACCCCGGAGGTCACGCTCCCTGCCAGGGGATTCCTGCCGGGATCCCTGCGGGGCAGCAGCTCCCTTCCTTTGCCTTTTTTTCCCTTAAATCCTCCGCCCTGGGTCTTTTCTTTTTGATTTTTCAAGGTGAAAGTTTGGTTTATTTGGTACGTCCTGGAGACAAAGCCCACTCCAGGCACACCCACCCGGCGGGGCTGGGGCGTCCCTTTGTGACAGCTGGGTGCGAGGGGCTCCTCGGCCGCCTACAAACGAGCGGGTTAATGACCATTTATATCGGATTTATCAGCAGGATTTGTAAACCAAGTCTGAGATAAGGGGCACCGCGTACACGCCGAGTCCGAGATACGGAGCTGGAGGGGAGGGGGCAGAAGAACAACTACAATGAAACCAAAGCTCTCGCCTCGCTCCGTGTCCTGGCAGCTCCCATGGACTCGCGTGGCTCCCGGGAACTTTCCGTGGGCTCCCGGCGTTATCCCACCCGGGCCGATGGACTTTAATCGCAATTTCCTGGCAGTTCGGTGGGACCGGCGCGGAGCGCAGCTCCCGGGACCCGCGGCCGACTCTGGGGCCGCGGGATCCGTCGCCGTTGAGTTTCCACCTCCGCACGGAGNTCCCCCCCCCGCAGGGAGACAAAGCCCCGGGACCGCCCCAAGCCGCGGCGGGCCGGAGCGAGGTAAGGGGGTCCCCGCGTCCCGCCGTGTCCCCACGCCGCGTTACCTTGCCGGCCCACGATCTCGGCGACATGCTCGGAGCTGGGCACGGGCACGCACTCGGTCATGTTCACGCTCTTCTTCCTGCTGGCCGGCGGCTCGGGCAGCAGCGCGGGCGGCCCCAGCGGCGGGGCCAGGCTGCCGAAGGCGCCCGCGGCCGGG
>VXBR01007151.1:112160-136598 GCA_013400215.1 Cisticola juncidis | reverse complement strand
CCGCGGAGCCGCGACCCCGGCCCGGCCCGAGGGGTCCGAGGGGTTTTGGGGGGGATGAGGGGGTCTGAGCATCCCGGGGGAGCCGAACGGGAGGGGCAAGGGGGCCCTGAGCATCGCAGGGGGATGGGAGGAGTCTGAGCATCGTGGGGGGGTCCAAGCAGCGCCGGGGCTCCTGAGCATCCCAGGGCAGCTCCGAACAGCCCGGGAAGGATCCGAGCACCTCCGGAGGGGTCTCTAAAACTGCAGAGGGTACTGAGCATTCCAGAGGCAGCCCAGCAGCGCAGATGCTTCTGAGCATCCCGAGAGGTTCCGGGCACACAAAGGGGGCCCCGGCCATGGCAGGTGGGGCGGTATCGAGCATCCCGAGGGGTTCGAACATCCCGAGGGGTTCGAACATCCCGAGGGGTTCGAGCATCCCCGGCGCACGGCCCCGCCGTCCTCCCCCCATCCGCAGCTCAGCTGCTCCCATCGCGGAGCCGGGGCTGAGCTGCCTGAAAAACGGCGCCGAAACCGTGGGAGACGGGAGGCAATCGGCACGGAGGGGACAACCCTGCAGTGCCACCGCTGCCCCCGTCCCTCAGCAGAGGGGACCGAGCAGGTCCGTGGGTACCGCTCGGCACCGCGGGGACCGGAGCAGCGGCAGCTCCTCCCGGTACCGGGCAGCCGCTCCCCCCGCCCGTTCCAGGGACTCGGGGACAGAGCTATGGCACAGCCCCGCACCGGGACCCCTGCATTCCTCCTTCTTATCGAATTACTAAACTCAAGAAAACATGAAACCTGTCTTTCCCCCCCACCATTTCCCGTTGGATCTTCAGCTTTTCTTTCACAGGGTTATTCCACAGGGTCCCAGAGCACTTTGGGGTGGAAGGCACCATCCAGTTCCAAGCTCAGTTTCGCTGCTCACGCTCGGCAGCAGCCTCAGCTGGTTCTGCCTGGCCACAGACACCTCAGCAGCCTGGATACCCCGAGACCGGGGATCCCAATCACCTTCCCCACCTCACCCAGCCGGTCCCTGCTGCCGGGGATGTCCCCCCATGGGTCACTGCCAAGCAGCTGCCTCCAAACCCTCTGTCCCCCTGGGCCAGCGCTTCACAGGCCCCTTCCACAGCCCGTTCTTTAGAAAACCTTCCCTGGCCGAGCTGACCCAGCACAGTCCTTCCCTGGAACAACACAGACCAATTCCCAGCTCGCCCAAGACCCACATGCCCAGACATTCCCATTCCACAGCTCGACACTCAAGTCTAATTTTCTCCATTTACACATAATTGTCTTTCCCAATCACTGTCTTTGGGATTAATTCAACCGTTTGGCTTGGGATTGTTTTTAATTGCAAGAACCATCAGTGTCTGGGCTAGAAACCCCCCCTTCAATCCACCCACTCTGTTCCCATTTCAGATCCCAGGAAACATTAACTCCTGCTTCTCCATGGCCCCAAAAGAAGCCGCATGGGCTGGTCCTGTGCTTCCCAGCTGGTGACTCTTCTGGGGACAGAGACTTTCACATTCTGATACTTTGAAAAGGACACCTGAAACTTCTGTGGGATCTTTCCACCAAGGTAACAGCCACCAGGAACTGCCTCCTTAATTCTTTCTCCTCCTCTCACCTGACAACTAAATTCATTGTTTTCCAGATGCTAAAAAGTTTAATGAAAACAGTTAACAAACTGCTTCTCCTCCTGCTTTGCCTCTTCTTCCTCTCCAGAGGACTCAGGTGTGAACTCCCACCAGCCCTTTCCTTCTGTCTGGTTGTTGCAGAGAAAGCTGGAGCAACTTCTGTAATCAGACAAACTCAATTCCTTGGAGATGTGTCCATATCCATCCTGATTCCCGAGCTTACACAGATGCAACAGCATCAGCACAGCTCTGGGAATTCTCCCACTCCAGACCTGCCTTCTCCATGCCATGAGCTGTTCAGAGAGCTGGCAGGCTCCAGGATTATTGCATGGAATGCTTGAATATCCCAGCTTGGAATAGATCCACAGGGATCCCTGTCCCTGCCCAGAGACCCCAACAATCCCACCCTGAGCATCCCTGAGAGCTCCTGGAGCTCTGGCAGCCTTGGGGCTGGGACCATTCCCTGGGGAGCCTGGGCAGTGCCCCAGCACCCTCGGGGGGAAGAACCTTTCCCTGAGCTCCAGCCCAAGCCCTGACACAGCTCCAAGCCATTTTTGGCATGAGGATTTGCACCTATTGAGGAGAGAAGCTTCTCCTCCAGGAACAGACACAGGAAATCCAGGTCTGAGCTTGAGACATCCCCCACTTCACCCCTTCACTTCCCAAAATACTTAACAGTAAGTTCAAACAACTAAAAACAGTGGAATTTCCAAAACTTGAGACCAAAGAGTACAAACCCTCCTGTCTGAGCTCCTTTTGTTCCCAGATAATGAAGGAAACTCAGGCAGGACCAACACTGGCTCTGGTAACTCCACTAGGAACCTTTGGGCAACCCAAGAGGACTGCACAGGTACCTGAGCAGTTCCTCTGGGATGTCCTTGCTGCAGTTCCAACACCAAACACATTCCTGGCCACCACATCACTGGCTCTAAAGCCACTCAAGTCCTGTGTGTGGGTTTTCAGAGCCCCCTCAGGAACTGCACTCCAACACTGCCATTTTTGTCTCTCTGCTCTCTCAGTCCTTTTGGGAAATTTCTACGTCAAGTCCAACAACACCCAGGGAAACTGCCAGTTGTTATTTTAAGCACTCTGGCAAACCTGGTTTGTAGATGTTGTGCCTTTGATCTGTTCCATTTTCAGCAGAACTAGCTCACACTTTCTTCAGAGTCTTAATTCCACACATGACACCAAGTGGCCTTTGGGGTTTTTTTAACCTGAGCAATTAGCAGTTCTTAAAGAGACTTGTGTCTCCCATTAACAGGAAATGAGTCTACAAACCAGGGAAGTTGTGCAGCACAGCTCTATTTCTTTACCAAAACATGACCACGCAGAAGGACCAACTTCAGTAAACTAAAGAGGAAAGAGAAAGCACTTGCTGCTTCCAAGCCCACCTGCCCAGGTGCTTCTCCATTTCCCAGCAGAAGCAATTCCCAAGTGTTTGTACCACGTGTAACCATTTGGTGTCTGAGCATTAAAGCTGTGGCTGGCCCATCCCTAAAAGTGTCCAAGGCCAGGCTGGACAGGAGCTGGAGCAACCTGGGATAGGGGAAGGTTGCTCCACCCCGTGGCAGGGGTAGAACAGGATGGGCTTTGAAGTCCTTTCCAACCCAAACCATTCTGGGATTCTGTAATCTATAGAATAAAGATGCCCTCAAAAAGAACAACACAATCCCATGTACAGACAGGAATTCCAGAACACTGGACTAAAGCACACCAGGTGCCACAGCCCATTAAGGTGTTTCCTATATGGAGAAAAAGCAACAGACAGAGCATCAGTGCTACCACAGCTCCCTCAGGATCAACTCTGCAACTGCTGCTCATTCCAGGTCAAGCGTGCAGAGGCAGAAGGGACAATATCCAAGCTGGAATATTTATTCTGCAATAGAGACCATCCTTTGTAGATCCAACCCTAAAGATGGGATTAGTGAATGCAGAAAGGGGAACCCTCCTGATCCCTCACCAAAACCCCCACATTTTTCATAGAATTATCCCAGAAAGATTTGGGTTGGAAGGGATGCTAAAGCCCATCCAGTGCCACCCCTGCCCTGGCAGGGACACCTCCCACTGTCCCAGGCTGCTCCAAGCCCTGTCCAGCCTGGCCCTGGGCACTGCCAGGGATGCAGGGGCAGCCACAGCTGCTCTGGGCACCCTGTGCCAGGGCCTGCCCACCCTCACACCCAACAATTCCTGCCCAATCTCCCAGCTAGCCCTGCCCTCTGGCACTGGGAGCCATTCCCTGTGTCCTGTCCCTCCAGCCCTTGTCCCCAGTCCCTCTCCAGCTCTCCCGGAGCCCCTTCAGGCCCTGCCAGGGGCTCTGAGCTCTCCCTGGAGCCTTCTCCTCTCCAGCTGAGCACCCCCAGCTCTCCCAGCCTGTCCCCAGGGCAGAGGGGCTCCAGCCCTTGCAGCAGCTCTGTCCCTCCTCTGCTCTGGCTCCAGCAGCTCCAGCTCCTCCTGCTGTTGTTCCCAGGGCTGGGGCAGCTCTGCAGGTGGGGTCTCACCTGAGCAGGGCAGAGGGGCAGAATCCCCCCCTCCCCTGCTGCCCCTGCTGGGGGCTCAGCCCAGCACAGGGGGCTCTGGGGTCAGTGCCCATGGCCGGGGCAGGCTGAGCCTCTCACCCACCAACACCCCCAGGTCCTTCCCAGGGCTGCTCTCTGTATTTTACCATTTGTCTAAATCACAGCACATTGGCCAAATTCTATAAAACGGGATCCAAAATTTACAGGTAATAATACTTTTAAAGAACTATTATAACTGCTCTTCTCCTCTTTAGGTCAACCTCTACTTTCTGCAGCTCTCCAAGCACATGCAAACACCACGCAGAAAGCACAGGCTTGGAGCACAGCACAGAAGAGGTGCTGCAGCTCCCAGCAGAATCACAAAAAAGCCCTTACTCTGTGTGGGAAGGCTTAGGGGAATATTTCAGCACATCAGGAGCTGAATCACTGCATGTGGGTGGAGCCAGACAGATTGACAAGATCTGGAACTTGAAAGATGACCTCAGCCTGAGATCAATCATCCCACAAAGTCGCTGACTGAGGGAACAGCAGATGGGGACAGCTCAAGGTGATGAGGCTCAATGTCACCGTGTGTGCCACAACTGCAGCAGGCACAAGCTACAGCTGAGGTCACCTAAAGCCTGTGGTCCCTCAGTGCCACCAGGCCAAGCAGCCTTTTCTCTGTTACTCTTGGCATCCCCATCACAGCACCCTCAGGCTCCCTCCCTACAGCAGGACATGAAAGAGGCACCTTGGGGGAAGCCATTAGCAAAGGGCTTTTTCATGCCTTAGATGAATGAAGAATTGAGCTGTCAGGTAATGACTTTGGAGCTGTGGAGAAGCCAACTTGATGGAAAGCTAAAAATTAATTGCACATCAGAAAAACATGAAAAACTAAAAGCTGGTACACAACACTTTCAGGTTTTACAGCCCTTCAGATCACAAAATCCCACAAAATGTGCCCGGTAGGCTAATCCAGGACATGGAAGTGGACTCATCTTGCAAACAAAAACATTAGAAACTTTTTAGGAGTCAACTTTTTCCAAAAGCTCAAACTTACAGGTCCATATCCCACCTGGAGCACCGTGTCCAGCTCTGGGAACAGCAGCAGGAGCTGGAGCTGCTGGAGCCAGAGCAGAGGAGGGACAGAGCTGCTCCAAGGGCTGGAGCCCCTCTGCCCTGGGGACAGGCTGGGAGAGCTGGGGGTGCTCAGCTGGAGAGGAGAAGGCTCCAGGGAGAGCTCAGAGCCCCTGGCAGGGCCTGAAGGGGCTCCAGGAGAGCTGCAGAGGGACTGGGGACAAGGGCTGGAGGGACAGGACACAGGGAATGGCTCCCAGTGCCAGAGGGCAGGGCTGGCTGGGAGATTGGGCAGGAATTGTTGGGTGTGAGGGTGGGCAGGCCCTGGCACAGGGTGCCCAGAGCAGCTGTGGCTGCCCCTGGATCCCTGGCAGTGCCCAAGGCCAGGCTGGACAGGGCTGGGAGCAGCCTGGGACAGTGGGAGGTGTCCCTGCCATGGCAGGGGTGGCACTGGATGGGCTTTAAGGTTTCTCCCAACCCAAATCCTTCTGGGATTCTGTGTATCAGCAATTTTGTCATTTGTAAATGCAAATGAAACCAGATTTCATCAGCAAAGCATTTCTGAATTTTGCCACTGAAGAGAAACCAGTTTGGGTGAGTCATTGTCCAGTTCTGTGCAGTCTCCAAGTACTGCTCTTGGTGACTCTGCAAGGTAAGAAAAATCCACTCCCAGACTTATTTAACAAATTGACTAAAAGCCTTCCCATTGGAGGGCAATACCATTCCTGACTAGCAGTCAGTGTTATTAGCTACTCAGCAGTAGTTAGGGATATTGGGAAGAAATTAGCAATACTAAATGAGACTGCTAAGCAATGCCCTGACAGTTCCAAGCATTTGGTGGGTCATTCTGGAGTTCAAAATGTTTTTCTCTCCCCACCCTCCCAAATGTTCTGTCACTGTAAATACCATTTAGCACACACTGTTCTGTGCTGTTCTCTCCTACACTCCAGCTACTCACGGGATCAGCCTGGCGAGGAGGGGGAGAAAGGTTTTCCCTCATTAATTCAAGTTGATCCCTGCTAATCTGAGAACAAATCCAAATTTTTAGCTCACTACAGCCCATAGAGGACATTATTTTCTGTGCTGCAAAATTAGGACACCACCTTCCTGTGGCTGTGTTTCATTAAAGCAGGAAGGTAAAATAGGCAACACCGGGATCCTCAACCAACCCCAAAGTCTGGAGCAATTCCAGAGAATGCAGAAATCCCTGTTCAGAGTGACAACAGCAAGGAATATGCATTTTTTGTGATAGGGGAGAAGTGGTATTATCCAAGTATTTGCATGTGCATCTGGACTCTTGGAGATTGTTCTTATGCACATAATCCCAAATAACTAGGATTTCCTGATTGCAGAGTCATTACCAAAAATTTTACTTTTTCTCCATTAAGCCTTCTCCTGCCTCCTCCCCTTTAAACACACAACCCACATCTTTCCAAGGACCAGCAGGATCAGTGCAGACAGGATGGTCCTCCTTAAATTCAGCAAGACAAAAGCCCATGACTCAGGAGTCCTTCCAGGTGTCCTGCTTCATTCACATCCCACAGAGCAGCAGTGAGTATTTCATGGGAGATTGGGCAGGAATTGTTGGGTGTGAGGGTAGGCAGGCCCTGGCACAGGGTGCCCAGAGCAGCTGTGGCTGCCCCTGCATCCCTGGCAGTGCCCAGGGCCAGGCTGGACAGGGTTTGGAGCAGCCTGGGACAGTGGGAGGTGTCCCGGCCATGGCAGGGGTGGCACTGCAGGGGATTTGAGGTCCCTTCCATCCCAAACTCTGAGCCCTGACCTCAGAGCCCCCCCAGGCAGGGTTCACCAGGCCTGCATTCCCAGAGTCCAGCCATGTCATCCCTGACTCTGCTCTCCCTGCTGTGCTCAGTTTACAAGAGAAAACTCCTCCCTTTCCTTGCTCAACAGCCAGTTCAGCAAGTTCAATTTCAGATGTGAATTGAGCCAACTTTTCCTGGGCAGATGCACCTCCAAGAGCTCTGCTGGCCAAATCCAGACTGCACCAATCCCCATTCCAACTCATCCTATGGTTTGCACAGGATTTAACCCAACTACAATTCAGTAAAAATAACACTCCCCACACAACAGGATAATGAGACTCCCCTTTAAATCTTTAAGTTTTGTAAAATGAAGTGGAGAGAAAAGAGCTGTAGCCATCAACACCCTATGGAGAAGAGAATATTAATAAATGAAATATAAGCCTTGCCCCAATTTCACTGAATTGCTTTTATGTACATTATTTACTAATCATGTGCTTAACAAGTTATACCTCAACCAAGCTGCCTTCTCCACCCTGGGGATAGATTTGATGATGGCAGAGAGTTTATACCCCTCAGTCATGTCCAGGGCTGAGATAGGACAAACTAATCCAGTTGTTATTGCAGCAACAGGAAAAAGACATCATTGCCAGTGAACAGAAACACTTCATTTCCTTACCTGGGTAAGCAGGTGAAGTTATTTCACTTTCTTTGGCTGTGAGAGGAGTCCTGGGTCCCTTTTTGGCCCTTTGCACAAGCAACTCCTCCACATCAATGAAAACATAACAAACTTTGTAAACTGAAGGGAAGAGAGCTGAACTAGGACAGCAGAGGGAGGGAGGGAACAAGAGAGTTGGCAGCAATTTAAACCTGATATTCAGTGCCTCAAAATAAGAGTATCAGCATCTCAATCACCTGTGTTATCTCAATGGTATGTTTAGATTCAAGTGAAAGTAGATAAAACATCACCAGATATTAAAAAGTTTTCAAAACCACAGTGTCAGAGTAGATTGCTCTGGTCACAAGGTGTGCTGCTTCTGCACACCTCTGGTGTGAGACATGAACTGCTGGAGTTGAGATTCAAAGGGCCATGTGGGAACAGACTTAACTTGAGCCAGGAGAGTTTTAGATTGGATATTAGGGATTCTTTTTTTCTTCAGGAAGGGTTATCCAGCCCTGGCACAGGCAGGGTGGAGTCATCATCCCTGGGAGTGTTCAAAAGCAGCGTGGATGTGGCACCTGGGGACAAGGTTTAGTGGGGAATGTGCTGGTGCTGGGCTGAGGGGTGGATTTTATCAACTACAAGACCTTTTCCCACCTAAACAATTCTGTGACTCTGTCACCACCCAGCCCATGAGATGGGACACCCTGGGAGGCTGTCCCCTGGTGAGGACAGGAGAGGATTCTGCAACAAGAATGAACTGATTTCCCCAAACCTCCCTCCACATTCCCCTCTGCCAGGGGAATGCCAAGACCCAAATCTCAGAGGGGAGCCCCAAACAGAACTGGGAAGGGCAGAGCACAAAACTCCAGGTAAGGGCTTGAGGCAGACTAGCAGAGCCTCTTCTTTGTGAGAAACATTTAATTCAACACCATGACTTACAAGAGGACAGATTTACAGAGTAGTAACTGTAACAGACTGTTCAGAAAGGAAAATAATGGTTGCTGCCTGCAGTGCCAGGTAAAGCTCCCCACAGCAGCACCTGGCACAGCAGCAGCAAAGCACAATTCAGTCTCCTTGCAGTACTCAAATGAGCAATATCAACCAATTTTGTGTTTTCAAACCTTTAAGGAAAGAGTGAATAAAGGACCAACCACTTTGACATGGGATATTTTTCAGGGATCACTAAGCTGCACTACTCCCAAAGGCAATTCCCTGGCCCCTGGCTGTCAATGCTAATCTTTCTCACACAATAAAGGCTCTGGGAGCTACTTTCTTCCCCAAGTTTTGGGATACCAACAACTTGTACAATTGGCTGGTGGCACAATATTTAATCCACCACTTTGTAGTGTTCTCTCAGCTGAGATGTCCACGCACAGATTATGCAATGGATACCCTAAGACTAAAATAATTTTGCATTCCCCAAGCTATCAACTCTCATCTCCCTCCCCTCTCCTTGTCTCCCTTCCCAGAGAAATCCATTTTTAGCCACAGGTTACCCCAATATGCCCAAAGATGTACTGGAAGAGACTGAGGAATCAATCAAGGTACCCCTGATGAAGCTCAATTCTTATAAACACATTAAGGCAGGTTTCACATCAGTCCAATTTTTGACACAAAATGCTGGTCACCTCACTGCACATGCAAATAAGAAAGATTCAATACTTAATAAAAACCTTTAAATTCCTTTTTAAGATATCAATTATAGAAAAATCAACCTTTTTCCTTTCTTTTTTTTTTTAAGAGGTCAGAACATTACTGCACACAAAAGCAGGTGTGAGCCACACCTGTTGGAATGGATCCCCTTCCCTCCACACTGAGGAACAGAGGGCAGGTTCTTGGCACCAGAAGAGAAAATGGAGGAAGTTTTCCTCATTATCAGTCAGAAATGAGTCATCCTTCCATCCTCAGCTGAGAAAGTCCTTCTGACTGGACTTAAACCAAAGTAAAATATACCTCAGGCTGGGTATATTTGCCTCCAAGACTCTGTTCAGAATGTCTGGACACACAGAGTTTCCAGACTGTGGTGTGGAATAACCAAAGCCCCAATTCCCAGAGCTGGCAGCCCAAGCCCTTGAGTGCAGCTCCCCCTTCCCACCCAGCCGGGCTGGAGAGGCAGTGGCAGCTCAGCTCTGAGACCACACCAAGACCAATGTGGTCTTGTGAGGAAACTGCAGTTCAGTGACTGGAACTCACACATGGAATGAACCACTCACAACATGAAATGACCTCCCTACACTCAGGTACAAACAGGTAGCCCACAGCAGAGTAGCCAAGGAGTGAAACAGCATCTCCCTCCCTCGGGTTACAGAGAAAATTGTTTCTGTGGGTCATTAAAAGTAATTTGATAGAAAAGCTTAAAAATGTATCACCCAGCACTGACCCACAAAAAGTAATACCAAAAAAACCCCCCAAAAAAAGAGCCCAGGATTTTCCCTCCCACCATGTAGTATTCCTTTATCCCCTCCCCTTTTGCATCCCCCATCACCCTACCCCTTTAGAAAAAGGAAGGGGAGTAGAGTTGAGTCAAGTTCCATCTGCAAAACTCCCCAGCAGTGAATGAACCATCAGCTGCCACATTTCCTGAAGTCCATCCAAGGGCTCTGGGGTACAGCTGGACTGGTGGTGCACTCTTGGCTCTGTCAATGGTTGTGCTCACCCTGCTGAATGGGTTTAGACTGGGAATTCTTACATGGAATGCCCTGAAAGAAAAAGAAAAAAGACCTTGTAACTCAAAAAGAATTTTTGTATCTTTTCTTGAAAGGAGAAATCCCAGTGTCACAACACATCCATGTCTTTATCTGCTGGATTTCACATGCAGCAGTCAGTTTGTTCTGGCTCCTGTTGCCAGACCTCTACAGCAGAAAGGAATTCAAGGTATTCACTGTCCAAATAAAGCTACTGTTGGTGACAGGGGAAAATGGGAAAAAAGAGCTCAGATGGGAATCTCCCAAAGGCCAGGCAGATTGCACATTATAATCAATCCTCAAGGATTGCTTAACAAAATCGATCTTCCTCCCACCTGAAATCCCCATTCCCTCCAAAGGAACTCTTGTTATTTATCCTAAAAAGTCCCTTTTCCCCACCCCATTCTTGATTCTTGTCTCAGAGGTTCCAGAGGAGGCCACTAAGTTATCCTAGGGCTGGAGAACCTTTCCTGTGGAGACAGGCTGAGCTCACTGGGGCTGAACTCTGAGCCTCCTTTTCTCCAGGCTGAGCCCCCCCAGCTCCCTCAGCCACTCCTGGTGCACCAGAGCCTTCCCAGCCCTGCCCAAATGGGCCTGGAACACTGCCAGGGATCCAGGGGCAGCCACAGCTGCTCTGGGCACCCTGTGCCAGGGCCTGCCCACCCTCACACCCAACAATTCCTGCCCAATCTCCCAGCCAGCCCTGCCCTCTGGCACTGGGAGCCATTCCCTGTGTCCTGTCCCTCCAGCCCTTGTCCCCAGTCCCTCTCCAGCTCTCCCGGAGCCCCTTCAGGCCCTGCCAGGGGCTCTGAGCTCTCCCTGGAGCCTTCTCCTCTCCAGGTGAGCACCCCCAGCTCTCCCAGCCTGTCCCCAGGGCAGAGGGGCTCCAGCCCTTGGAGCAGCTCTGTTCCTCCTCTGCTCTGGCTCCAGCAGCTCCAGCTCCTCCTGCTGCTGTTCCCAGGGCTGGGGCAGCTCTGCAGGTGGGGTCTCATGCCCACCTCCCCCCTCCTGACCCAAGGCCACCACACCTTTCAAAGCACAGGCTAAAAAGCAAAGATCCATCAATATTTAAGATTCCTCCTGAAAACCCTCCTGTTCCCAGTGTTTAAGGTGAGACACAGCACTGTCCCCTTACCTGGACTATACATTTTCCATCTCCTGGTCATGGTCCTGCTCCTCCTCCTCCTCCTCTTCCTCTCCTTCCTCCTCTGCTCCTTCCTTCTCCGAGGGAGGCTCCCCGTCCCTGGCGATCTCCTCCACGTGGGCCAGCATGTCAGCCATGAGAGCCTCCTCCAGCCTCTTCCTCACCTGCTGCACCAGCTCCTCCTGCTTCCTGCAGGAGGGACACAGCACACCCAGCATCAGCCCCAGGGAAAGGAACCTCCAATCCCCCCAACATGGGACAGGCAGGGACTGGAAAAGCCCTCTGAGAACTCCAGTATATAACAGAATAAAAGCCCCCAAAACCCCCACCTGGCATTGCACTGTAAATGAAAATGAAAAACACTTTAAAAATTTGCCCAGTGTTTATATTACAACTCCTGCACCTCTTGATTTCTGGCTGAAATCTGGCCAATCTAGCAGCTGACTTTTTTTTTTTTTGCCTAATTTTTCACTCCTTCTACTAATATCTAACAAGTCAGCCTATCCTGCACAGACTTTCAAAGATAAGACTGGAGAGAATTAAGTTTCAGGCCATTTCTTTCTGCTCATTTTCTTTTTGAATCCCAGCTCTGAGAAGTCAAAGACACAGCAATGAAATGATCAACAATCAGTGGCTCATGGGGCTCCTATTCCAGCTCAGCCACAGGACATCAGAGTTACAAACAGACTGTTTTTCCTGGTCATTTGTGTCTCAATCAAGCCAGGAAAGTCATCCTGCAATTCCAAAGATTTATCAAGCACTCAAAGCAAGGATTGCCTTTAACCACTTAATGAATGCAAATTGCATGGTGCAGGCCCTTGGTATATTCAGTTCTCCATCAAAAGCTTAAAGCTGAGTTTTACCAATCCTGATTTAACAATATTTCATTACTAAAGCAACCTATAGCAGAATAAACTGCATCCTTGTTCTCTGTCACCACAGCAGGCACAGCCTGGATTTGGTCAAACCATAAATTTTATTTAATTGATTTACTGACACAGATGAAGGTGAAGGGAATCCAATCCCACTGTTCAGGATTTCTCCAAACCCATCTCTGCTCAGTCAAGGTTCCTCCAACTCAGACACTTTGTAATAAAAGGAAACTTAAGATGAGAAACAAACCTGAACCTCCACAATAACTGAGCATGGCCAAAATAAAAAATAGAGGGCTTTAAACACATGACAGAGCTTAACATAACTACTTTGTCTACTCTATTGCTAGAGAGCCATTCAAATTAATTCCCAAGCCACAGTATTGCATCAGACACTTAGAAGAAAAATAAAGAGGAAAAGAGGAGAAGAGGAGGAAAAGAGGAGAAGAGGAGGAAAAGAGGAGAAGAGGAGGAAAAGAGGAGAAGAGGAGGAAAAGGGGGGAAGAGGAGGAAAAGGGGGGAAGAGGAGGANAAAAGGAAAAAAGGAAAAAAGGAAAAAAGGAAAAAAGGAAAAAAGGAAAAAAGGAAAAAAGGAAAAAAGGAAAAAAGGAAAAAAGGAAAAAAGGAAAAAAGGAAAAAAGGAAAAAAGGAAAAAAGGAAAAAAGGAAAAAAGGAAAAAAGGAAAAAAGGAAAAAAGGAAAAAAGGAAAAAAGGAAAAAAGGAAAAAAGGAAAAAAGGAAAAAAGGAAAAAAGGAAAAAAGGAAAAAAGGAAAAAAGGAAAAAAGGAAAAAAGGAAAAAAGGAAAAAAGGAAAAAAGGAAAAAAGGAAAAAAGGAAAAAAGGAAAAAAGGAAAAAAGGAAAAAGGAAAGCACTGTGTGAGCACAAGGAAGCTGCTCCAAGTGCTATTTCCAGTCCATACCTGATATCTTCATCAGTCACCATGAAGGCTTTGCAGAGGGGCTGGGAGGTGTTGAGCCACACCCCGGGGTTCTTCTCCACGGCTGCAGAGAGCTGCCCTGTGATGGGCATGGTGCTGGTGTGCAGGGCACTGGCGATGGCAGAGAGCAGCGTCTCGTCCGTGCAGCCCGGCCCAACCCCTGCAACAGGCAGGGAAATCCATGCCAGCACTGCCCAGGCAGGCACAGAAATCAGGACAATGGGGATGAAATTTTAATGGCAAAGCACAGGCTGTCAGTCTGAAAGCTCACAAGATATAAATCTCAGACCTAAATCCTTCTAACAGCACCCATGCAGCTCTCCAGGGGTACTTAAACTTAAAGCCATTCCTCATTCTGTTACAACCAAAAACGTAATAAATCTCACCAAACTGGGAAGATGTTTCCATTCCGGTTGAACAAGGCTGGGAGAGCTGGGGGTGCTCACCTGGAGAGGAGAAGGCTCCAGGGAGAGCTCAGAGCCCCTGGCAGGGCCTGAAGGGGCTCCAGGAGCGCTGGAGAGGGACTGGGGACAAGGGCTGGAGGGACAGGACACAGGGAATGGCTCCCAGTGCCAGAGGGCAGGGCTGGCTGGGAGATTGGGCAGGAATTGTTGGGAGTGAGGGTGGGCAGGCCCTGGCACAGGGTGCCCAGAGCAGCTGGGGCTGCCCCTGGATCCCTGGCAGTGCCCAAGGCCAGGCTGGACAGGGCTGGGAGCAGCCTGGGCTACAACAAGGTGTCCTTGCCCATGGCAGAGGGTGGGACAGGATGAGCCTTAAGGTCCCTAAAGAGCACTCTGGGATGCTCTGCTGTTTCTGGAAAGTGAATCCCCCAAAAGGCTGAGAAGCTTTGCCTCAGTGACTCCTCAGAAGAGAGGGCACTGGGACCCCCAGGCAAAGCCCTCCAGCTCCTGCTGCAGGAGGAATAGCTGGGCCCTGCCAGGCTCTGGGAACAGGGAGCTCACCCTGAGCACCCTCAGCCACTGCTGCCAGGGCCAAAATGCCAGCCCTGAGTGAAGGGCACCCTCTGATTACCTTGCAGCCCTTTGGGAAGGTCCATTGTCTTCACCAGCTCCTCTGCAATGTCAAAGGCGTTCAGTCCACTCAGCTTCTTCTCCCAGAAGAGCTGCAGCCAAAGCAGGGGGTTATTGGTGATTATTGGTGGTTATTGGTGATTATTGGTGGTTACTGGTGGTCACTGGTGGTTACTGGTGGTTATTGGCACAGCCAGAAATGGAACTGAACTCCACAACCCCCCTGCTTCCTGTGCAGGGAACAGCAGTGCTGGGGACAGTTTAACGTGGATTTACCACAGAAGGGACCTGCCACCTCCAACAGCAGAACAATCCTCATTGCCCATCAGCTCCACAGCCCCTTTCTCTCAATTTGCTCCTTGGAAAATTCTCTTTTCTTCCAGGGCCTGGGACTTTCACTGCTCTGAGCTGCAGCAGCAAAGGCCAGTGTGAGGCAGCCTTTTTTACACCCCATTTCTCTCCTACACCTTCCACAGAAAGTTAAGGAATGCAAGACCTGTATTCAAGGCAAAGCATTATTTTCTTCCTGTCCAGCAGTTTGGTCCTTTGCCCCATGCCTGGTCCTTTACAGGATTTTGAGTCACAGGCTCTCCCCAGGCTCAAAAGAACCTGAATGTCTGGTGTGGCAGAAATTCAAATACATCACCCTGATCCACCTTTAACTTTGCACCTTGGTGCAGGAGGGAGATCAGGAGGGCAATCCATAGCTGGAGGAGCAACTATCTTGCAAAAAAACATAATTTTATCAAGATTCTGAGAAAAAAATTCACCTCAGCCCATGTATATCCTATCCCTTTCTCCTGCCTGTCAAAATTCAAGTGCAACTGACTCCACATGACTTTTCCAAACAGGGGAATGAGGGTAGCCACAGCCCAAACACAAGCTGGATATTCTCCAGACTTTCAAATAAGTGATTTTTGTTTTGTTTTGTTAGCCAGAGAAGCTGTGGCTGCCCCAGTCCTGGGATTGTCCAAGTCCAGACTGAATGGGGCTTGGAGCCACCTGGCACAGTGCAAGGTGTCCCTAGCATGGCAGGAGGGTGGAATGGGATGGGATCAGCTTTAAGATCCCTTCCAGCCCCCAAGAACTCTGGGATTCTGTGATTTTTAAGCCAGTGCATGGTGGGACTTGGTACTGCTTTCAAATTTTGCAGAAACCTCTGGAGTCTGCTGAGCAGAAATTGAAATATTCTGCAGTCCAGTAAAATATCTTAAACAGGAACACAAATCCAGCTTAGAAATGGGAGAGGGAATTTTATCTTTAGTGTTCTCTTTTATTGCCTTAAATATAAAAAGTGCAGGAACAGCAACAACACTGTGAACATACAGGATGTGCTTCCCCAGAAAACTGTGGTGAGACCCTGCTAACCTGCTTAAAAAAAACCAGAATAAACCCACCCCAACCACCAAAAACCCCACCTGATTCAGATAAGTTCTATATCACACCTGGAGATTCTAGTTGAACTAGGTTTGTGTCATTCTTAAAAGCTGCTTTCAAAATGTGTTTTTGAAGTTTTCAGAAAAGGTTTTCAGTGTTCCAACAGGTACAGCTTTTTTACCAGGGCCTTCCCTTGTCCTGAGCACCCTTTCCTTTAATTTTGGTGTGTTCTCTTGCTTGCAAGTACACATTATGATAAGAAAAGCACTTTGATTTTGTATTAATAATAACATTTTAAGGGATCTTAGACTGGCAGAGTTTACCCCTACTAATGTGCAGTTGTACAGCAATGAGCACCACACTGGATGTGATCCACACAGGAACATGGATTTAATGGAACATGGAATTCTTACACAACTGCAACATTTGACAGTGATTCCAAACCTAAGTGTCCTCTGAAGTGGTTACAATGGCTGAATAATTTTGTAGATAATATTTAATTCCAGCATTAAGGAAATTCAGGTTTGGCTACACCAGAATTGTTATCTAACCAAAGGCTGGAGTTTGTAAACCTCAGTGCACAGAGTCCATAACTACAGACTGGGAATGGGATTTGTTCTGATTTTAGGAGCACTGCAATCCACTGCTTCTGAAAGAATTTTCTGAATTCTGAAGTGTCAGAGATCAGGAACTGCCAGGGAGTATTTGATCAGCATCACAAAATTAAAGCGGATTATTTTGGGATCCTCCCAGGAGCCTCTCAGCCTTACCTGCCTGGGCTGGTCCACAGCTTTCTGGGGGTCACTCTTCACCTTGTTGCTGGGGTGGTTGGTGATCTTTGTGACAGGCTGCTTGAAGATAGAGGCTGTCTGTCTCACGGGCAGGGCTGTGTTCAAATCAGGCTTGCCCTGTTTCAAACAAAAACAAAAGGAAAAACCCATAAAAACAGTGTCAGTTTGCTAAAATGCTACTACAGCCATAAAGAAGTGCAGCAGGGAACAGTTCCTGGGCTTGAAATCTTGTCTAATCTCAAGTTATACAAGTTAGGCTGCTAAAAATACATAACTAAATTCAAATCTTGCTTCAGACCTATCAAAGTTTTCCACTCATTCTGTTTAACATAGCAGCCTCCTCCCATGTTAATTCACACACATCAGTTTTACTCCCATTTTTAATGACTTTAGGAGTCAGAACAAACCATGTGTAATCACTAAAAGAGAAGATTACAACACAATATTTTTAATAAATAAAAAAATTACAAGCAGGGATTTAGAGGCTGGTTTCTGAATCCAGAAACAACTCCAGACCATTCCTTCTAAATCCAGTTGTGACCAATAAACAAACCAACACAGCTGGAAGCTGAACCCCTTTTATACCTTTGTTTCTGAACAAAGCTCAGCTTTTTAAAAATGAAGCTCATAATCAATTTTGCACGACATGACTGCATTTTCTGTTAGGGGAAGCACAGGTGGACTGTTCCTCATCCCCAAAAATCCAACACACAACTCGTGGAATGGCTGTGGGACATGCTTTGTTCTCAGGGATGCAAACACTGTGTCTGCTTCACAGATTTATTCATGAGATGTAGAAAAGATGTATTCAGGACAAATATAATTCCAAACCATCTGGGTGCTAATCCATTCAGAAGCCAGTGATAACATTTGTACGTTTATTGAGAGTTTTGGGCAGAATTTTTAGCCTGAGAGGTGTGTGAGCTGCTGGTCTCTGCCTCAAGGCAAATCTCAAAATATCACTGCAGCACCCAGCACTGCAAAAAATGTTCCCAGCACTCTCGTGATGATGATCCCTGACTGGCTGATGTATCTAAAAAATGATCATTGTGCCTTTTCCACGTTCAGTGTTTAGGTGCATACACAGCAGCTTTTGGGGTCTGGGAAAGGTTTTAGCACCTGATGGAGATCCTTGGGAATGACTTGGGACAATCAATCCAGACAGGGAGCCTGTCACTGCCAGCCTGACACCTCAACCATCTGAATTACAACCTGAATTTTATTTTGTTCTATGAACAGGCCTCAGAGTTCTTTTCTCTCTCTGTTTTTTTTTGCCCCAAATGCCACCTCCCCTTCCATCAATGCCAAAGCTGGGTCACCAGCACAGCCTGGGAGAGCTCCAGTGAGTCACAGGCAGGGACTGCAGCATCTCCTCATCCCCGTGGACCCAAATCCCTCCTCTCCTCTCCAACCAAAGGCAAGGGCAGGGCAGAGCTGCTGCACAGCCCCAGATGTGGGGCTCTGGAGCAGATTGTGCTGGAGAAGGTGAGCTCACACTCCAGGGAGAGGGATCAGGGAATGGTTTAGATTGGAAAGGACCCTAAAGCCCACCCAGTCCCACCCCCAGCCATGGGCAGGGACACCTTCCCAGGGTACTCCTGCTGCTCTGGGCACCCTGTGCCAGGGCCTCCCCACCCTCACAGGGAACAATTCCATCCCAATTCCTTCTGGCAGTGGAAGCCATTCCCCCTTGTTCCTCCAGCCCTTGTCCCCAGTCCCTCTCCAGCTCTCCTGGAGCCCCTTCAGGCCCTGCCAGGGGCTCTGAGCTCTCCCTGGAGCCTTCTCCTCTCCAGGTGAGCACCCCCAGCTCTCCCAGCCTGTCCCCAGGGCAGAGGGGCTCCTCTGCACTCATTGCCACAGGTCAATGCCTCTCTTCTGTTGGGAACTGATGAAGGTGACAGTCAGGTGACAGTCAGGTGACAGTCTCTTCCCTGCCCTCCTCCACAGAAGACTGAGCAGTGACACAACTCTTCCCCCACAGCACCAACCCCTGGGAGCAGCCTTTGTCCAACCTGCACCAACAGAGATGTTCTGACAGCTCCAGGATCACACCAGCTCTGGAATGCTGCATTTCCCTCCCTCCAGACACTGAGGGGCAGCCCCAGGGCCCTGAGGCTCACCTTGGCTTGGTTGGAGCAGTCGTAGCGCATCCTCTGCCTGTTCTTGTTCATTTTGTTCATCAGCATCTTCCCCGTGCGGAAGTCAAAGGTGCCCAGGTCCATGGAGCTGCCCAGGTACCGCGCCAGCTGCGGTTTGCTCCGGAACTTCTTCCCACTGGGGCTGCAGAAAACAAACCAGAGACATGCAGGGAAACCTAAACCCTCTGCTTCCACAATGCAGCTCTGGAGAGGGGATTTTTATGTCCTTCCTGAAACACACACGCTGCACCTCCAGGAATGGAGCTCACATTCAACACTAAAATGCGCGGTTCTGCTTTCATATTGACCCAATCTCGTGTGGAACAGACAAATTAAGTTATGTTTTTATATGTCAAGAGGAAGATTCAGAGCAGGTAAACAAATGTAGCATAATGCACACAATAACCATCAAGGGAAATCTCAGCACAGATGCACTTTCCATTCAGGTGTCTCTCACAGTAAATGCCCATTTTCAAGTATGATTTCTTCTCCCAGGACTGTTGCATTTGACCAGCACCACAAATGCTCCTTCCTTCTCTCCCCGGCCCTTGAACAGCACATTCAAATTTGCTGAAAAGACAGAAGGATTTTGTAGCCTCCTAAAGACTTCAGAAAAGGACAAAACCAGAAGTTAACTACTGACAAGCTGCAAAACAATTAATCACAAAGTGATGCAAAGATAAATATCAAAATCTCATAAAACTTTCCATTAATGGCAAAAGGGAAGAGAGATTCTTCTGCACACCTGGGTTTCCACAAAGACTCAACCTGGAGAGCAGGCACAAATTATTCCAGATCTTTATTGATGTTTTCTTTGGGGGTTTTGTATTTTTTTTAATAATCCAACATCATAAGCTATTTTTTTATTCATAAAGCAAAAATAAGCCAGTGTGTTATGGCTGCAGTGTAGGACTGTAAAGACAATAAGCACCAAGTACTCTTCACCTTCTCACTGAGCATCATAACAACACCTCTTTATTCCCTTGATTACTCTCACTTCTGGATTTCCCCAGCTGCAACTTGCACATTCAATCCTACTTCACCTCCAGGAGAAGCTCATTCTCTGTGTATCCATCCCACTGTCATAGGTTAATGGGCTGGAAGGCATTTTAAGACCAAAAATGCTGATTATGACCTTATCTCACACTGGTGAGATACTGACAACCTTACCAGGGTCTTGACAAAACCAAACCAAACACAACAAAAAAAGGAAAAGTCTGTTTTCTCATATTGTCTGCTGCCCTGAAGCTTTATTAGGGGAAAATCAGCATAAGTAGAGAATTTCTGGTATAGGACAGTGACAAAGCACTTAGACTAAGTCAGACTGTGCATGAAAAAAAAATAGATTTAAACCCCCCCCCAAAACCCAGAAAGTACCGAAACATTAAAAGCCCTCCAAAAACTGAGATAAATTTAATATAGATTACACTAAAACTGAAATTAGAAAAAGTCTCTCTAAGGAGTTAAGACTGAAAGGTTGTGGTGATCCCACACAGCATCTGCTTAGGAAGCTCCTGGCTCCAACTGCTCTCAAGCTGCTTATCCTGCCTGGATCTTCTCCCTGCCACCACCACTGCTCACACAGCCCAGGGCTCATGCAAATGAACCAGCTGAGGAAAATAATCCATCCTGGGAGGGCAGGGGAGGGGGAAACATTCCCTCACTGGTTATTCCTCAGCTCCCTGGGGAGCTGCACTTGGGCCAGGAGACAACACAGAGTAGGACCAGGCAGGCAGGAACAGAGCCTGTGTCCAGCCTCAAATTTGTGAATCGCTTTTTCAGACTATACAGGGAGTTGTTTGCCTCAATCCAGAGAGAGGAATAAGCAACTCCAGCAGCTTTAGGGCAGAGCTGTTGCTGCCAGTGAGGCCAGGAAGAGAAACTCCTGCTACATGAAGAATATGGCACTGCTCCCTCTTCCAAGATCTGCTGCTCCAATTTGGGGTTTAGTGTCTTAGCAGGTTTAAAAATAATGCATTAAAGTGCAGAGTAACTTCCAGAACAGTCAGTACAGTCAAAGACAGGATTTTAAGAGAACAGAGCCCTTCATCTCTGTGTGTTTAGTGTGTGCTGTGGTCATTTTGCAAGGAAGAACTGAAAAGCTGCTCAGAGTCTCAAAAAACCCACCTGAAATGACTGAGAGTCCTGTCTCTTCCTGGGGAAGCTTGGCCCAAAGGAAAAGCACTGAAATGTTCAGAAGAAAAACTTTTATTCTGATTAGGTCTTGCAAAAGGCAGGATCATCCCCAGGCTCTCTGGGACAAAGGCAGAGCAGGGAGCAGAGCTGTGACCAAAAGGTGACAATGAGCCGAGAAAGGAAGGGGTGGGGTGCCCTGGAGCTCCTGGGGACCCTCTGGCAGGACCATGCAGGACATTGGGGCACCCACACACTCCTGGGAGGGTCAGAGGTGTGGGGTGGAGCCACAGGAACCCAAAACTCGAGCGGGATTCCTGCTGCACCCCAGGACACACCGACAGCAACTCCCCCAACACCACGGAACTCTGAGCTCTGTTAAAGTGCCCTTTAAATGTCCAAAAATACTGAATTTACCTCCTTCCACTCCTCCTGCACCCCTGGCTTAGCACAAAGATTTTAAAGACGCCAGAAACGAGACATTTTGGTACAAAGCTGCAAACCCCAACCTCTGCTCTGTAACATCCCCCCAGGCAGCGACGCTGAGAGCCAGGATTGATCCCGGGCTCCCAAATGAGGCTCTGTCACAGCTCCCTGTGTGTGAAAGGCAAGGACACGGCCAAGTTGCAAAGGAGTTTACAACTTGCAAAGGATTTTCCATGCTCGTCCATCACCAGCTCCGGGGCTTTATTCGCTCGGGCCGCCTGGCTCCCGGGAACAAAACAGACCTGGGTGCTGGGAGCCCCCCGGGCCACCCCCAGCCCCCATTCCCAGCCTTTTCCGTGCGGATTAAGCCGCGTTCGGGGCTGCCCATTGAAGGGCCAGGCCTGCCAGGTGCCCCTGCCCTCCATGTGCAGCTCAGCCTTTGTTTCCTGCCTCACATCCTTAAGGAGAGCGCGGCTGCCCAGGCCCTCTCCCCTCCTCCCTCATCGCAGTCTCCTCCCCTCCGCTCTCCCATTTAGCCTGCACAGGATCTGCACAACTTGGGAAGCAAGGGACAAAAGACAAAAAAACCCTGAGCAAACCCAGCCACCGCCTGCCTCTGGAAGAAATGGAGGCAGGAATAACCCATGGAAAACGGGTCACTGAAAGCAGAAACAGCCGCCTTTCCTCGCTGGATGGGGCAAGGGAAGAACACAAAATGCTTCTCCCTCTTGCTTTCCATCGTGCTCCCTCCGCTCGCTTCTCTCCCAGCTCTGCTCCAGGCAAATCCCGGCAGCAGGGGCTCCTGGAGGGTGCTCCCAGGGAGAGGGGAACCGCAGGGCACCGCACAACCCAGCGCTGTCAGCGTCTGTCACAGCACCCTCGTGTCACCCGGGATGCAGCATCCGCACCCAGCCCTGCCGCGGGTCCCGCGCTCCCGCTGGGTCACGCTGGGATGGGTCAGAAAAACCACACCAGACCGGGTGGGCGACACCTCCAGCTGCCACAGCCCAGCCCACGCCCTTCCACACCCACATCCACATCCACATCCGCATCCACAGCCCACCCCACGCCCTTCCACATCCACATCCACAGCTCACCCCAGGCCCTTCCACATCCACAGCCCCCACCCCACACCCTTACACATCCACATCCACAGCCCACTCCAGGCCCTCACACATCCACAGCCCATCCCACAGTTCCACATGGAGCAGCCTCGGGGACCTGTCCTGTCCTGTCCCACCAGGACTGTCCCCAGCACCTGGAGGGATGATGCTCCCCAGGGATGGTGCTCCCAAGGGATGGTGCTCCCAAGGGATGATGCTCCCTGCCCCACAAGGCAATTGTGGGGTGGGTGTCTTAATTCAGCAACTTGGACTCCAACCATACCAAAAATAACCCCCCCAAACACAAAGCACTTGCAGACACACAAAATCTCCCAAATTTCCAGAACCATCACATCCCTAAAGAAGAGCCCAAGTGGCATCTCTGTAACACCGGGACAAACACAAATACAAACATGATTTTGCAGGGCTCAACTCAGGCATCAGGCAATCATGGAATTGTTAGGGATGGAAAAGACCTTTAAGATCATCAGATTCAACCATCACCCCAGCATCACCACCATGGTCACCACTAAACCATGTCCCCAAGTGCCACATCCACATGTTTTTGATCATTTCCAGGGATGATGATGCCACCACTGCCCTGGGCAGCCAGTTCTAATCCTTTACAACCCTTTCCATGAAAAAAGCCCCCTAATACCCAACCTAAATGTGCCCTGGTGCAGCTTGAGGCAGTTTCCCTCTCATGTGAGAAATCATGAGCTTCCCTGCAGGCAAACCAGAGCAAGAGAGGAAAAGCAAAGCACAGACTCAGTAAAAGCATTCTGCTCCACAGGTTTTTTTTTTTGGAAAAGATTGTACTGATTAAAATATCCTTGGAGGAGTGTTAAAGATATCTCTTCCAACTTTTTGCATTTGTGCTGCAAAGGTAAAGAATTCACAACAAAATAAGTTTCACACAAGAGTGTGAAGTTTCCCAGCACAGTGATGTGAACAACTGAGGCAGGGATGAGCAGCGATCCCAAATTTCTGGCACTTGGTTATCAAACCTTCAGGAGAAAACCACTCTGAAGAAAAAAGCCCCACAAAGCAGCACTAAATTCTCCTTCCCCTGTGAGAACTGAGAATCCTGAGTTTGAAGAGAGCCAGAACACTCTCAAAGACAACCTGCCAGTTTGACAAAATCCCTGATGTGATTTTCTTCCTGAAATCCTCCATCCCTGCACTCTCTCTGCTCACTCTGAATCCAGCCCACAAGTCCCAGCATATCAGCCAGAAATCCTCCTAAGGATGAGGTTCCAGGACTGTTTAAAAACCTGCCCAGGTACTCACACCTCGAGGGAGATGCAATTTCCAGCCAGAGACTGGCTCACGCACACACCTCACAGGGGTTTTCCACAAACCAAGCCCTCCATCTGTGCATCCCTGGGAGCTGGACAGAACAATCACCCAGGCAAACAACAGGCAGAACTCGCACAGGTATTACTGAACTGCCACACCTGCATTTGCCACTCTGAGGTAATGCAAAATGCAACAGAACCCAAAAATTAGCGCAACAAAGCTCTGTTCTACCTTTGATCTCTGTCCAAATTGATACAAAGGGAAAACCCATAATAATTTGGGAATAAAAACATGCTACTTATCCTCTCTCCCCCTTTTTTACAGTTCAGCTCCGACACTGCAACTTAACAAACAAGTTCTGGGGAAAATAGGATCTTGGAAGCTTCCAGCTGCTGCTGGTGGTCTCATCCTGCCCTCAGCCTCCGAGCTGCAGCAGCAGAATTGGCTTCACACTCTCGAGGATGGCACTTTCTGGTTCACTCACTCTTTTCTCACAACCACAATCTGATTCTAAAAATGAAACCTGAAGCTAAAGCTGTGGCTGCCCCATCCCTGGAAGCGTTCAAGGCCAGGTTGGACGGGGCTGGGAGCCACTGGTCCTGTGGAAGGTGTCCATGTGTGGCAGGGGGTGGAATGAGATGGGCTTCAGGGTCCCTCCCAAGCCAAAGCACCCCGTGAGGATTGTGTGACAGAGGCAGAAGTTGATGGGATGGATTTTCCCGACACGCGGGGCCAGGTGAGGACACAGGGACAGCTCCCGCTGTTCGCAGCTCCCGCTGGCCCCGAGTTTCACACCTCAGCCCGCGGGTGCCTGGTGGGTGCGGGGAGGCTCCATCTGGCCACCTACAGCCGTATGAGCCACGGGGGATATAAATAGAACCCCTCCGGCTGCGGGCC
>VXBR01007151.1:77698-100628 GCA_013400215.1 Cisticola juncidis | reverse complement strand
AATTTTAATTTTTTTCATTTTAATTTTTTAAATTTTTTTTATTTCTATTTTCTTTATTTTATTTTCTCTCCTGTTAAACTGTACGCCTGACTTGGAGTCTCTCTCTGGTTTTGCTTTCCAGCACACAGAGGCAGCAACCCTGGGGAGGAAGGTGCTCCAGGGCTGCTTTGTCTCTGGAAGTGCCCAGGGCCAGGTGGGATGGGGCCTGGGGCCACTGGAAGGTGTCCCTGCCTGGACAGGAGTGGGACGGGAAGGGCTTTGTGGTCCTTTCGAACCCAAATCCATCTGGACTCTGGGACAGCCCTGGGGGATGCTGAGCCCCAAGGGCAGGAGGATGGAGCCGGGGCAGGGGTCGGGCTCTGTTCCCAGGGAACAAGAACAGGATGAGAGCAAACGGCCCCAGGCTGTGCCAGGGAAGGTTTAGGTTGGAAATTGGGAAAATTCCTTCCCAAAGGAGCTGCCAGGTACTGGAACGGGCTGGCCTGGGCAGGGGGGTGAAGTCACCACCCTGGCAGTGTTTGAACAGTGAATGTGGAGCTTGGGCCGGGGTTAGTGCTGAACTCAGAGTTGGACTTGATGATCTTAAAGGTCTTTTTCAACCTTAGTGACTCTGATTTGATGAATTTCTTCCATCACTGGTCTGTGCTGGGCTCCTGGGACAGGCTAGGGGCATTTAACATTTCCCACTGGTGGGTGCTCCCCAGGGGCAGGGGTGAGGAAACAACAGTGATGCAGGATCACACCCAGAGCAAGTGTCTGAAAACCTTCCTGGTGTTTTCTTTCATTTTTTTGTTTTTTAGTACAAGGCATAGCCTTTATTCCAGCTTTTAATTCCTAGGGATACAATACCAAAGGACACACCAGGGGATAAAAAAAGTAATATTGTTATAAAATGTCACATTTATTGCTACATTACTGTTATATACAGGACAGTTCTCAAAATCTACTTTAAAAAAGTTAGGATTATTTAAAAATTCCAAATAATCCAGCCAGCTGTTTTGACACTTGTATAAAATTATTTAAAAAAATGAAAACAATTCATATCTTGAGGCACTCAGAAACACAATTTCATCCCCCAATTGTGATTCATTTCAAAGAGCAATGCATTTCCCACCCCCAAATACTTTATTTTTTTTTTTTTGCTGGGTTAGGTATATATATATATATATTTACTATATATATAGTTCAAAACTATAATGTGTATCTGATTTAAGAACAAGGATTTCAGCCACTTAAGTACATCTGGATTTACAGGTAGGCAGCATAAACATCAAAAGCAAGGACCATTTTTTAATTTTAAAGGCCAAAAACCAAAAACAACCCAAAACTTTCTACAGGGTTAAAAATAAACAACTTCCGCAGGCATCTCCCATCTGCTCTCCCACCCCCCATTCCTACAAAAATATAGAGAAAGAACATCCCAGGAATGCTTTGTTCCCCCAGAACCCTCGGCACCCAGCAGGTCCCTCCCGCACGTGGGGAGGGGTCTCCTGTCCTGCCCCAGCAGGAGCCTCCTTCCCCTCTCCTGGCACGGGAGCAGTGGCTGGAGCGTGGTTCCCAGGGCTCCTTCCCTCCTGTGGCTCCGTTTCAGGGTTTGCTCAGGAGCTGCTGGGTTCAGGGATTTGGGAAGACGTGGCCCTGCAAGGGGGACCCGGGGTGTGCCCCCCTCGCTGCCTCCAGGAGCCCCCCGGCTCCCCTGGCACAGCCCAGGGATGCAGGGGATGCAAAGGGCCCTGGTGCCAGGGCACCCCTGTGGGAGCAGAAGCCTCTCTGCTCTCCCGAGCTGCTGCAACCACGCTGAGCTGAGATGTCCCGGGGTGGGCGCTGCAGCCTCGCCCTCCACCACGGCAGAGTGGGAATGGAGAGCCCTGAGGAGCAGGAGGGCACAAAACCAGGGAACAGAGATACCAATGTGGAGACCCACAGGGCTGCCCTCGGCCCCGAGCTGGGCTGCAGATGGACACACAAGATTTGGCAGAAGGTCTTGTGGAGCCTGCACCACCTCCTAAGCAGAGCCCATCTCCCTGTGGGAGAGCTGCAGGCCAAGGCACAGCAGTGCCGCTCCCAAAGGGGCTGAACTGTCCTGGAAATCAAAGTACAGAGCACCAGGTCCCCTGACACCTGCCCCAAGGGCAGGGAGATGCTGCTGTGCTGGGGGACACTGGCAGCCCCCAAATCCTCCTGCCTGCAGCCCTGCTGGGCAGCTGCTGGCATGGGCAGCCCATTGCCCATGGGGCATGCCCACTGCCTCTCTGCACAGGGAAACAACTCAGAGGTGCTGGATGGAGAGACTGGGGAGCCTGGGAGGAGGGGAAACACCCCTCAGGCGTGGGGCAGCTGAAGGAAGAGCAGCCCCAGGCAAGCCTGAGGTTCGGGTGTTAGGACAGGGCAGTCTGGGCAGCAACAAGGTGGAACAGAGCTTCTCCTTTAGGGGCTGGGGGTGAAGGGTGCTGGCAGTGCCCCACCAGCTTTGAGCAGAAGGCACAGGAGGGTGAAGGGTGCATGGAGGAGGCCCAGGCCTTGCCCCTCCAGTTCATTGCTCAGTATGAGCTGGGTGTTCCTACAGTCTCATCTGTCCTCTCCCAGCTCCAGGGCACAGGTCTCAAAATGCTTTTAGAGCTGCCAGGAATGAAGCCAGACCCTGAGGGCAGCAGGGAGGAGGAACTCAGGGGCAATCATGGAAAAACAGCAGAGAGAATGGGCTGGGATCTGCAGAGCCCCCGGAGAGGGAAGAGGGATAAGAATTGCATAGGATTTTTAACAGGGCAAAGACCTTGTGCAAGCTCGGGGTACAGAGAACAGGCCCTGCTATTGCTGGTGTTGGGCAGGAACGGGGGAGCCCAGTGGCCCAGGCTTGCTCTGGGGTAGCCAGCACTGCAGGCAGGGGCTGAGGGCTTGATCTGGCCCAGCTCCATCCCCAGCTTCCTTCATCTCCCAAAGCCCAGGGATGGAACTGGAGCTGTGGCACAGCAGGGCCTGCAAGAGGAACTCGGGTTCCACTGGCCCCAAAGGTGGCAGCAAAGCTCAGGGGATGCAGGGGAATGGGGCTTTCCAAACCTCCTGTTTCTCGAGCCCCCACAACTGCAACCACCCAGCAAGGGCCCAAAGGCTCTGCTGGCTTCGGTGGGGACACAAAGGGCCTTGGAGAGCAGTGTCTGCACTGACTCTGGAATTGCAGCCTCCTGAGGAAACAGAGCCTGATTCCAACCTTCCTGCCAGCACCCCTCTGTGGGACAGCAGTGACAGCAGGGGAACAGAGAGGTGCTGGCTGAGGCTGAGTAGATCTGAGGGGGGTCATGGGCATGGGGACAGCCAAACAGCTGGAATTCTGCTCTGGGATGAGCAGGAGCAGCCAGGCTGCCACCACTGCCTGAGCACCAACCCACGGGAGGCTGCAGCTGCTTTCCTCTGGGGAAAAAGCAGGCAAGAAGGGAAAAATCAAAAATCTGCAATTATACAGTTCTAGACTGGATTCCAGACACTCCCCAGTACTGTGGCATGCACAGCCCGTGTGCAGGGAGGCAGGGGCTGGCTGAGGGGGGCAAGAGGAGACCCCTGGGCTGGGGACACAAGGAATGTCCCATGGCAGTGTCCCAGTCCTGCTTCTTCACTGGGGTGCAGCTTGGGGAAAGAGGAACCAGAAGCTACCCAGAAGGGAAGGCAGCCCCCCTGTCTGAAGGAAGCTTTGGGGGGGCTCAGTGGCCCCCAAAGAGGAGGGCACGTGTCCCCAGGAGCAGCCATGCAAGCCAAGCTGAGAGAGGAAGGAGCAAATGGGATAAATGGCACTGTGCACCCCCTGGTGACACCTCCTGGCAGCCCCACTGGCGTGGGGGACACACAGGGCAGGTCTGGGGACCTGTGAGATCCCAGCTGGAATGGGCTGGGAAAGGTGCAGACCTGGCCCTCGCTGACCACAGCACCTAAAGACAAGAGTTTCACTGCTACAGGGTGACATTCCAGGGCTGGCTGGTGGTATTCTGGGGACAGCACCTGGCTGTGGTTGTTTTTAGAAAGGCCACTTCCCCTGGCAGGTGACAGGCACCACGTTCACACTGAGCCAAACACACTGGCAAGACAAAGGAATTTTTCCTTGCTGCTCTTCCCAATTGTTCCCTGAGCACTGGAAAGCAGAGATGTCACTGAGGCCAAACTGGGCTGGCACACAAAGCTGTCACCCTGTGCCACCAAGGCAGTTTCAGGGACAGCACTGCCACCCCTACACTTTGAGATGATCTCTCCAAATCTTGGCTCTGAGGGTTTATGCTCAAGGATCTTCACCCAAGCCTTGCCATGGAAGGAAGTTGGCTGGATTTGCTGTCAAAGTAACATCTTAAACCACCTGAATGCAGCTGAAGAGCTCCATTTTTTTGTTGCAAGGCCTGGGGATTCAGGAATGGTGAAAAAGGCTCTGGCTCATCAGGATTCTTCTCCAGCCTGCAGGACTTGGAGGGAATAAAGAAGTTCAGCAGATTTGTGAACAACTCATAAATCTTCTCAGATTTCCAAGTTTTTTGGAATTTACGGATTTTTCTTGACCAGTCCTTTTAAGTCCAGTTGTCCATGATTGCCACCTCCAATTCTTGGGGCAAAATCCAAGCGTTTGTGAACTTTTAAATATTTTTGTAGAGTTTCAAGCTTTCCAGGGCCAGGACACTGCTCCATCCCTCCTGGGACAGGGGCACTGAGCCAGCCCTGAGCAGTGGGGGCTCTGCAGCCCCAGCCCTGTCTCACCAGTGGAGCAGAAATTCTCATGGATGACACAGAAAGCAGCTGCTGAGCCCTCCAGTTTGCACTCCAGAGCAAGAATGGAAGTCAGGGCTGATCACACATGGAGGAAAACCTCATCCATCTCCCTGCCACTGCTTCAGCAGCCAGAGGAACCCAAGGGAGGGAAGAGTTGTAATTTTAGCTGATCAGGCTGAGATGTGTGTGACAGAGGCAAGAAGATCCTGGGTCACTGGAACCACTGAGCTTTCCTGGCCTGCCCAGGACAGAGCTGGGGCTGCTGAGGCCTCACATGCAGAAGGAATGGTGGGGAAAACCAGGAGCACCCAAAAGCTTCAGAGGGATGGTTGGGAGCCCCAGGGCAGGGCCAGGGGCAGCAGGACAGTCCCATCCTGCCCTGGCACTTGGAGTGGCTCAGCTTGGAGCTGCCCCAGGGGCTGAGGCCACAGTGCCCAGGTATGGGTGGGAAATGAGCACTGCCCTGGGCACTTCCAGCAGCGTTTGCCAGAGCACAAAGCAGAGCTGTGAGCACAGAGGAGCACCAGGTTATACCAAAGCCTGGGGCTGCTGGGAAGTGCCACAGGGCCTAATCCTGTTTGCCAGTCCCTCTCTTTCCCTGTGCCAAAGCTTCCCAGGAGCCCAGGCTGGAGCAGCACAGGGGAGAGATGGATCCTGCAGGGGAGAGGGGAGTTCCCCACATTCCCTAGACCACCCCTGTGCACCCTCCTGCCTGACTGGGCTCTGCAGAGCTGGGAAGAACCAGGCACAAAATGCTTCAGAAGGGGAAGGAGAGGGAAGAAACAAGAGTGAATTCCCGGTGGATGTTTTTCCATGGCCATCTCCAAAACAGATGCTGCAGCTCAGCACTGCCCAGCACCTCTCTGTTTGCTCCACACCTCTGGGGCACCCAGAGGGCTGCCAGGGATGCTGCTCCTGCTGAGCACACCAGAGTGCTCTGGAGTGTCTGGGAATCCCCTGGGGTGAAGGGATGGCTGGCCCAGCTTGGCTGCTGGAGCACACGGTGCAGGACAGGCTCCTGCTGCCCTCCTTCCCAGTGCTGAGAGGAGCCCATGTGCAGGTGACGGTGCCACTCACATCCCATGGCACAGTGCTGAGCTCAGTTTGCCTCCAGGGATGCTCAGATGTGACAGCAGAGGGTGAAGCAAGCCCACTCCCCAGCCAGCATTCTGCATTTCTGATGGTGGTGGCTCCACTGTGAGACCACTCCTGCTGTGGTCGTGGCTTTGCCAGGCTGGGCTGAGCCAGGTCGCTGCTCCTCTCCTGCCTCCAGCAGGCTCAGGTCTGCCCTGCCCTGCACCCCACTGCTGCTGCTGGGGCTGCCTCCGCCTCTTCCAGCTTTGTTCACTTGGTCTTTGTTCAGTGCTGCTCCTGCAGTGCCTCTGGCAGCTCTGGCACGAGGGAAGAGGCGCTGCCATCGTGTGTCCCTCGCCGCTCTGCTGCCCTGGAAGCGCCTCAGTCCCTGGTTCTGCACCCGGGGCCTGCTCTCTCCCAGCAGCTCCTGCTCCCCGTGGGGATGCCCTGGGACAGCTCCAGGGATCTCCGGAGCAAAGCAAACCCTGGGGCAGCTCAGCAGTGCCAGGGCAGGAGCTGCTCAAGGTCCTGTCCCAAATCAGACGTGGCCGAAGCAAAGAGATGGCGAAGTCAGCACAGGAGTTTGTTTTTTGTCATGGAAGGTACAAGCCAGGCAAGGAAGAACATTCCCTCACTGTGGCTACATTCGCTTTTAGTGGCTTTCCGAGCCGAATCTGAGAATTCCTCTCTTTATATCCAGTCTCTCTTAATACAATTTTAATATTCTGGTTGATCCTAAAGATGCAACGTTAACTATAGAAACAGCAGCAGAAAAGCGGAGGGTACAAGACATGTTTTTATACAAAAAAAAATTTTTTCGTTGCTTACAAAACATATGCAAAAGAAGCTAAAAAAACCAAAAGGCATTGCTATTTGTTCTACATAAAAAATCTCATAACTAATGTTCTTTTTTTTTAAAAAAGAAATATCAAGCTTAGGCACAATTTTGCTGCTGGCTGCTTGTGAACAAGCCAAGAGAACACGCCACCCCCTCCTAACTGAGTGATATGTATTGACTGTTCTGCACTTTATACTTAAGGCAATTTTTTGTTTCCATTTTGTTTCTGACAAAGTGTTTTTTCCACCCCTTACGTCACGCCAGGATCCGTCTGCGTGTGTCAGTATGAGCAGTACTACAGTTCATGGTTCAACAGGGTTGCAGGTCACACTTCCTACAGATCTCCGTATCCAGAGGAACAAAAAGATCTACAAATAAAATAATAAAAAAAAGACAAGTCAGAAGTGACAGAAACCCAAATGAGAATAAAGCTGTGCTCCTTGCACAAGGGGCCCCAAGGCTCCTGCTGCAGGGCTGGGCAGGGCTGCTGCTGAGCTTTGCCTTTGTTTTGGTCAGGCCATTCCCAGGCACCCCCTGGGGCAGGGGACACCAAGGGACAGTGTCCTGTCCCTGCACTCCATGGGATCAGCTCCTGACCTCCCACTCCTGGATCTGCTCAACCCTCCCACCACCTCTGCACTGCTCAGATGCTCCAAGGTTCCCTTAAAAATGGCAACAGCCCACTGCAGCCTGTGCCTGCCACAGCCTCACCAGGTTTTTTTTACCTTCTCTGACTCTTGGCATTTCTGGGACCTGCCCATTCCCTCTCAGAGAGCCACAAAGAAAAGGAATTGCTGATTTCCAGTAGCCAACTGGGGCAGGACTGGGAGGTCCAGAGCAGAGCTGACCCAACTCAGAGAGCTCCAAACAGCCCCATCCCAGCCATGGGGGCTGCACTCTCCTGTGGGCCAGAGGCTTTGGTGTCCATGGGGCATGTGACACACAGAGAGAACCACGGGATGGGTTGGGTTGGAAGAGACCCTAAAGTTGATCTTATTCCAGCCCCTGCCATGGGCAGGGACACATTGCACTGTCCCAGGCTGCTCCAAGCCCCTCCAGCCTGGCCTTGGACACTCCCAGGGATCCAGGGGCAGCCACAGCACTCTGGGCACCCTGTGCCAGGCCTTGCACACATGCAGGTCACAGATTCCAGGGCAGTGAAGCAGGGCTGGTGCTGAGGGAGAGGGGCTGAGCAGGCAGAGCAGGGCAGGGCGTGGGCACTGGGATGTGGGGTCAGAGGGGGGAACGGTACCTTCACATGTGTCCAACAGGGTTGTGACCGTCTCCCAGACCAGGGTGTGAAGCTGACAGAGTCATCTGGGGGTCTCCGACCACTCCGGACACTTTCTCCTCTTCCCGGCGCTTCAAGCAGGCGGCTTTGGGGTTCAGATTGCGCTCTGTGCCCAAAACAGCAAGGGAGGGGAGCAGCCTCAGTGTGGGCAGCAGCATCCCAGGGGCAGCAGCACCACCCCTGGCAGCAGCACCACCACTGGCAGCAGCACCACCACTGGCAGCAGCACCACCACTGGCAGCAGCATCCCAGGGGCAGCAGGGACAGTCCCAGGGGCAGCAGGGACAGTCCCAGGGGCAGCAGGGACAGTCCCAGGCAGGCCTGGGTGAGATGAGCTCTGTGCAGAGCTCGCTGCTGCCCACAGTCCCTGCAGGAACCTGCCAGGCCCCACTTAAACACGGACTCATGGAATGGTTTGGGTTGGAAGGAACATTAAAGCCCATCTTGTTCTAACCCCTGCCATGGGCAGGGACACCTTCCACCACCCCAGAGTGCTCCAAGCCCTGTCCAGCCTGGCCTTGGACACTTCCAGGGATCCAGGGGCAGCCACAGCTGCTCTGAGCAATCCGTGCCAGGGCATAGCACTGTGCTTGTTACAGGAACCCCCAAGTGCCTCAGCCAGCACTCAGAGCTGAGGACTGAATTTTCCAAAGCTGCTTAATGGGATCCAGGTGCCAAATTACATCAAGCATGAGCAGAGAGAGAGAGGAGCCTCGAATCCACCCCGGGCCGGGGCTGGGCAGTGCTCAGCACCCAGAGGCGCTGCTGGCGCTGCACACACACCTCACACTGAAAGCAGGAGCAGGACAGAGCAGCAGGAGCATGCAGAGACAGGGGAGAGACAGGCCCCAAGGTGCCCCTGCCAGTGGTACCATACCTCGTACTTGCTGCTCCAGGCCCAGAATGACCTGCACCGCCTGCTGCAGGATGATCAGTTTGGTCTGTGCTTTGTCGGTTTTTAAGTGCATCTGGCACATGCGTCCCAGTTCCTTAAAGGCCTCGTTAATGTCCCGCACACGCACCCTTTCCCTGGCGTTATTGGCCATCCTCCTCTCCCGGTCCCTCAGATCTTTGTCCTCCAGTGACAGGGCCTCGTCTGTACTGCTGGGTCACAGCACCACAGGGTTAGTCAGGGCTGCCTCCAAGGGGGGCTCTGTGTTGCCGTGCTGGGAGTGCTCCGGGTGTCCACTGGAAATGGCCCAAGCGGCCTCACTTTGCAAAGCCAATTCCTGCGGGTGCTCCCCAGAGCTCCCCAGGCTGTGTCACCCCTGCCAGCCCAGGGAAGGTGCTGCCAGCACAGGGACAGGTGCCCAGAGGGCTTGAGGGGCCACTGGGGGCAAAGGTGGGCATTGATGCAGCATCACCCACCACCACCTTCTACCCTCTGCAAAATTTTGCCTTATTGTTTGTTTTCAACTAAAACCTCAAAGACTGGGGAGGGTCTCTGCCAAAAACATCAGGTTTGTCCCCCAAGGAAAGATTCTGGCAGGAAGCAAGTCCTTCTTTGTAAGATTTCCTTCCCGAATTCCACCTGCAGCTCCCAGTGCTGGTGTTTGGAGCAGGGGTGCTGCAGCAGCAGGAGCAGCCTGGCCTGGCACTCCCTGAGGGCCAGGGCAGCACTGGGAGCAGGAGCCAGGGTTGCTCTGAGGATCAGACTCAGACGCAGACACTGAATCCTGATCTTTTTCCACACAGCCAAAGTCCACCAGAAGGGGAGATTTTCTTTCTCACACACAGTCAGAAGCTCTGGGAGAGGCCCCACTGCTGACAGCACCCCAGGGATGCCTGACACAGGCAGGGATGGGGGGAAGCAAAGTTGTGCTGGCAGCATCTTGAACCGTGGGCTTGCCCATCCCCTTGAAAGCCCCAATTCCAGCCCAGACGACTTCTCCCCCAGAGCAAAACTTCTTGCAGGAAGACACCTATCTGAGGAGGATCCTTGGGTGAGACCTGACACTGGGATAGCCTGTGGCTCCTGGGGAGCCATGTGGGAACAAGCCTTGAGCAAAGAGGGGCTCAGAGTCAGAGCCTTCCTGCAGAGCCTCCGGACAGTGCCCGGCCTTGTGAAGGGGGAGCAGGGGCTCCCCGAGCAAGCACTGCCTGTGTGGGACAGAGGGCTGCCCCCTGTCCCTGCTGCACCCTCTCCTTGCTGCCTTGCTCCTGTCTGTGTCCCCTCCTCGCTGCCCCAGCTGGCACTGCCACCTTCTCTCCACACGCCCAGGTGGGGGGACAGGGCCACCCTGGCACCTGTGCCCCCCACAGGATCCCAGATCCTTCCTGCAGCACTGGCTGGTGCCTGCAGGTCCTTGCTGGTGGCCAGTCCTGGCTGGTGGCTTCCCCAGCAGGGACAAGGCTTGGATGTCACTCTGGGGGCAGGACAGAGCCGTGTCCCCACCACCAGGATGTACCACAGGCTTGCACTGGGAGAGGATGGGATGCTTTGGCTGCCTCTTGCCCCTGGGGGTCACAGCAGCCTAAAACTCCTCAGTCTCCTCCCTTCCCTTCCTGTAGCTGCTGTGGCAGCAACTGTGACAACCTCCCTGGGCACACAGGGACCTGATGGCCCCGTGCCCATGGCAGTGCTGCCACAGGGGGTGTGAGGGAGGGATTCTCTCCCAGAAAGCAGCACAAACCCAGGGAGGGGACACTGCCTGTCTGCACTAACTGCTGAGGGAGGCTGCAGGGCTCAGCCACCTCCGTGCCTGCCTCCAGGAAGGGTTTAAAAAGGGACAAGCGTGGGAGACCAAAGTGAACGTGGTGCCAACTCTGCCTAAGCCCTGCCCCACCCTTGGTCCTGCCTGGGATCCTTGAGCAGCAAGTACAAGGTAGAGTGGGACCACCAAGAGGTCACGGCTGGGGCATGTCTGTAGGAGGTTGGAAAGAACAGAACCAAAAAATAAAAACTCGAAATAAAAAAAAAATCAAAAGGAAGGGGAAATTAAAAAAGAAGACAGGAAAAAATATACATGTTATGAAAGGCAAAAAATTACAAACTGAAGAGAGGCACAAAGGACTCCAACATCAAGGCACAGCAAGGCCAGCAGAGAGGAGCACAGGCAGGCACAGCCCCCGACGCGTGTTACAGCTCTGCAGAGAGAAAGGGGTTACGGTGCCCGGCCCCCTGCAGGCGGGGCAGGAGCGGAGCATGCACTGCGGGAGGAGGGACACGGCAGCGCCCTCGCTTCCTCCTGCTGCACACACACCTCGGGGCAGCTGGGGAGGGGCCCTGAGGGTGCCCTGAGGGTGTCCCGGCGAGGGCAGGGCCTGCAGGCCCTGCTGCAGCTCCAGGCTCAGAGTGCACGGTGCCCCCAGCCCGTGTCGGACCCAGCGGGTGCAGGCAGCGAGGGCACTGCCAGCCCAGGGCATCCTGCTGCCCTCCACGGCTCCTGGGTCCCACACTGCAGGGACAGAGCACAGAGGGGTCAGGAACGGGCTCTGTGCTCAGAGCAGCCCTCGGAGATGGCAGAGCTGGACCCCTCTGGAGATTTCTAGTGGGGTTTCTGTCACTTTGCTGGCCAAGCTCTGAGCACCCCAGTGCGGGAAGCAGGACGGCACAGGCGTCCCCGCGGGGACTGGCATGCAGCACACGCAGTGGCAGCGGGGGACAAAGGAGAGAACAGCAGGGATGGATGCAAAAAAGGCAAAAAAATAAAAATAAAAAGGACATTGACAGCCTTGAGTTGGTCCCCAAGGCCACAGGGGAGAGAGACAGTGCGAGGCACCACAGCACATCACAGGAGACAGACAGACAGACAGCCCCGTGCCGATCAGATACGTAAAATATCACCACTCCGGGACCCTCACTGACCTCTAACTTGTTGCTCCAGGTTCAGTATGACTGATACGGCCTGGTGTAGGATTAGCAGTTTGGTCTGCGGTTTTTCGCTGTTTAGGTGCAGCTGGCACATGCGTCCGAGCTCCTTAAAGGCCTCGTTGATGTCCCGGACCCGCAGGCGCTCACGGGCATTATTGGCGACCCTCCTTTCTCTCTCTCTCTCGGCTTTTTGCTCTGGGGGAAGAAGATCGTCCTCCTCATCCTCATCTTGACTAATGGTTTAAAATAAGAACGAGACAGGGACATTCCTCGTGTGCACTCTCAGCACTGGTCAACTCACAGACAAGAAACACACGGTGACGCCGAGCCCCCCATGTGCCCTGCCAGGACCTGCTGGCCTGTGCCACACACAGGGACACACAGGGGCTTTGGAGAGAAGCAGCTAAGGCTCTTCTTCTGCCTCTCTTTTGTTTTTAAACAGAAAAGAAAGAAACCACAATGTGATTAAGGCCTGAGCTTGTTGCCAGGAGAGTGCAGGGTGGCCCAGACAAGGTGAAGGCCTGCACTGGAATCCCCAGCTGGAATTTGGGAAGATGTAGCCCTCTGCCTCCAGGAGTGGGGTTGGTGCCTCTCTAGGCTCCATCACCCTGGTGAAGTCTCCGAATTGGTGGCAAGGCAGCAGAGCAGCCAAACACTGAAGGACTCTGCCTGAGCCACTGCCACTCCTCTGGCTGTGACAGAGGATACAGGAGCCCAAGGCAGAGAGCAGGGATGCCCTAAGGCAGGGAAGGGGTCAATCCGTGTCTTACTGGGTCAGCACTTGCTCCTTCCCTGCCCCAAGTGCCCACACAGGCAGGGGGGGGATCAGGTGCATCCCTCTGCTTTAGGAGCACGAGGACACCCTGAGGCCACAGGAGCCAGCAGGAGGGTGGCAGGGCCCCTTCCCCTGGGCAGAAAGAGGAGCCCAGGCTGTGTGAGACCACACCAGGCTCCAGGGTGGGCAGGGGCTGGGGGGTCTGTGCTGCAGGATGACCACAGGTCAAACTGGGCCAAGCCCAGTGCCTGGCGGGTCCTGGCAGCTGAACCCCAGCCCAGACACCCCTGGCCTGGGGACAGAGAAACTGGAGGGAGAGACCTGTTCAAAGAGCACCTTGTTCTGTTCCGGGAGGGTTTCAGCTCCTTCTTCTCCTCTTCTGAGTTATCTGCCACTGACGTGTTCTCCTCATCCTCCTTCTCTTCCCTCTTTATTTCGCTGGTTCCTGAGGAGACGCTGCTCCGCCCCAGCGCCCCGGACAAGCCTGCAGAGAGCACAGAGCAGAGCCTGAGGGGCTGACCCAAGGGAGGCTGGGGATCCCCAGGCCCTGTTCCTGCAGTGGCACCCCAAACTCATCCTGCACTGCTGCTCCACACTCAGGGAAGATGGGGGTGCTGGTTCTGCCCTGCTGACACCTCCCATTCTCCCTCTTACTTCCCAGACCCTCCAGTTTGGAAACCCAACCTACACAGCAGAGCACTGTGAACTGTGCACCCACACCTAGCAGTGGGGATGGGAAAATACAGGTCAAACATATACAGTTAGGTGGAATATTGGGAAGGAATTGTTCCCTGGGAGGCTGCAGAGGCCCTGGCACAGGGTGCCCAGAGCAGCTGTGGCTGCCCCTGGATCCCTGGCAGTGCCCAAGGCCAGGCTGGACAGGGCTTGGAGCAGCCTGGGACAGTGGAAGGTGTCCCTGCCCATGGGAGGGAGTGGTAGGAGAGGAGTTTTAAGGTCCCTTCCAGACCATTCTGGGACTCTGTGAAACCTCTAGAAAAGGCTCCAAGTAGGAACTGCCCTGTGAATGCTGCGAGGAAGCATCTGCCTTGCAGAGACATCCATCTCCTCCCAGGCTGCTGCTGCACACGCCTGGACCCAAGCCCCACAGGTGACTCCCCACACTCCCCAGCAGGTTACCTTAGCACAGGTAAAGCCCCAGCACAGGTGAGCCCTGGCCCAGGTGAGCCCCACCCTGCAGCCCTGCAGAGCTGCCTTACCGCTGTACGTGTCCTGCTGCCTGCTGAGGTCGGGCAGCGAGCCGGGCTGTGAGGGAAGTGTGACGTGGTTGTGGAGCAAGCTGGGGTTGCTGGACAAGCCATCTTCAGGGTGGCCTCCTCCCACCTGCAGCACAACGAGCGGAGAGAGCCTCAGGGGCTGTGTCACTGCCAGGGGGCAGTGGGGACACTCAGCTGGGCAGTCACACAAGGACACCCCCGGGCTCCATGGCCCAGGTGAGGCACAGCCCTGTGCTCCCCTCACACCCCTCACCTGAACTCCTGAATGCAGGGGGGCAGAGCCTGCCTGCTCCAGCACCAGCACTCTGGGACATGGTGGGGACACTGCAGCTCCCTGCTCTGAACAGAGGCTAGAGCCAGCCCAGAGCCCCTGGCACTGCTGTCCCCACCCCGAGGAAAGCCCCTCTGTGCCTGGTGCAAGGCCAGCACACCAGAGAGGACATATGTCCTGTGTGCACTGAGCACCACTGTTCCTGCCACCTCCCCAGTGCCACTGGAGCAAGGGACATCCCAGAAACACAAACTTGGCTCCAAAGGGGCTGGAGGCAAAGGCTGAGGGTCCCTCTGAGCCCCAAGCCCCGAGGCTGTGCCACACAGGCTGGGGCTGACAGGACAGGGCCACCCCGCTGCCTCCCCAGCTCCCCACGTCTCCTTCCCTGCTCAGGACAGGATCCAGGGAGCTGCAAGGGGATCACAGAGGGTTCTCTGAGACTGCAGATGTGTCACTGTTTGCTGCAGCAGGCAAGCAGCTCTGCCAGAAATGTGCTGCTGTGGTCACCAGCACCAAGGCAGACCCAGGTGACCCTGCATGGGTCATCCACATGCCCAGGGCACCCTGGATCCATCACATTCCCTGGAGCTGGAATGAGCCCTCACACACCAGCACTCCCCACATGCACAGAGGGACGTGGTGCCTGCCCAAACCATTCAGGGCAGGGAATTCCTGGTGACACCCAGCACTCCTGTACCCACTGGATCCCTCTCCTCCTCCCTGCATATCCCAGGGATGCCATAAAGTTATTTTGAGGGATTTCCAATCACGTTGCAGGGAAAGAAGAGAAGTTTTCTCACCACCTCTGCCTGCCCTGAGAAGGGGCAAAAGGGAAGGGCACACAGAGCTTGTGCCAAGGGTGGACTCAGTGTCCCCAGAGCAGCTGTGGCTGTCCCTGGATCCCTGGAAGTGCCCAAGGCCAGGCTGGTCGGGGCTTGGAGCAGCCTGGGACAGTGGAAGGTGTCCCTGCCTGTGGCAGGAGGTGGAACAAGATGAACTTTGAGGTCCCTCCAACCCAAACCACTCTGGGATTCTGAGACTCAACTCTGCCCTGCAGGAACATGGGAAGTGATTTCTGTGCATGTCACCCATGCAGTGCTGCCAGCACCTGACCCAAGCTGGACCACTGAGCTATTCTTGCACTAAGGCAACCTCCTGCATGCCAGGGCACACCACATGTGACACGTGTCCCCAGCGTGTCCCCAGTGTGTCCCCAGCGTGTCCCTGGTGGCTCCCACACTCACCAGGCCCGGGTGCCTGCTCCCCAGGGCCATCACTGGGGCGGGGAAGGGCTGGCCCAGGCTGCCCACGGCGGCGCTGTGGGGTGCAGCTGAGCCCAGCAGCCCGTGCATGTCCCCGTGGCTGCTGGGCATGGCAGAGGTCTGGCCCACGGCGTGGTTCCTCAGCACGTGGATGGCTTCATCCAACCTGTCTTCCATTTTGTTTTGCTGGAAGGGCAGGACAGAGACAGGTCTGTGTTAAGTGCCCCATCCCTGGAAGTGCCCACGGGTGGATGGGGCTTGGAGCACTCAGGTCTAACAGAAGGTGTCTCTGCCCATGGCAGGGGCTGGAACTGTATGAGCTCTAAGATCCCCTCCAACCCAAACCTTTCCATGATTCCAATTCCATGACTGCAATCCCCTAAAGCCAGCAGCCCCTGCTGCTCCTCACTACAGAATGGCTGGTGGCAATCCTGGACTCAGGTGCCACAGGGCTGGGATGGGGAGGAACAACCCTCCCAGCCAGTGCCATTCCCCAAAGGCACAAAGGGTCCCATGAGTGGGACTGCTCAGGAGGAGGCAGAAATCTGCCAGGAATCCCTTGGCCTGGGCCAGACCCAGGATGGGCTGGGCTGGGGGCAGGGGGAGGGTGCCAGGGGACTCCAGGTCAGGGATGCAGCACTGGGCTCTGCTCAGCTGCTGCCACCCAAACATCCATCCCTGACCAGCCAGCTGCTTCCAGGCACTCATGGGAGAGGGTGTCACCCAAAAACCCTTCACCACCAACCCCCAGGGATGAGAGGGCAAACGAGAAGCTGGAATTTTTGGTGCCACTCACCAAAGTGTGCAGGCTCCCTTCGTAGCTGGGAGATAAGGCACCCGCTCCGCCCGCCCGCGGCCACTGCGAGGAGCCTGGGGACAAACGCAGAGTTGGGGACCGGCCATGCCCACGGCTGCCACTAGATGGGGCTGGAAGCTGCAGAACCGGGAACCGGGCAGGCACAGCACGGCTCGGCACGGCTCGGGCTGCACGGGCTACTGTGACAGCACACAGCACAGCATGGGCCACCATGGAACTGCACGGGCCACTGTGACACTGCACAACCCTGCACGGGCCACCACGGCACTGCACGGGCCACCATGGCCCTGCATGGCACTGCATGGGCCACTGTGACAGCACACAACACTGCACAGGCCACCACAACACTGCACGGGCCACTGGGGCACCACATGGCACTGCACGGGCCACCATGGCACTGCACGGGCCACCATGGCACCACATGGCACTTCATGGGTCACCACAGCACAGCTCAGGCCACCAGGGCACTGCATGGCACTGCATGGATCACCACAGCACCACTTGGGCCACTGCAGCACCTCACAGCATGGCATGGGCCACCATGGCACTGCAAGAGCCACTGTGGCAACCACATTCTCTGCACAGGCCACTACAGCCCCACATGGCAGTGCACAGGCCACCATGGCACTGCCTGACCCCTCGTGGGCCACCACAGAGCTGTGTGGCACTGCATGGACACCGTGGCACTGCATGGACACTGTGGCACTGCATGGACACTGTGGCACTGCATGGACACCGTGGCACTGCATGGACACTGTGGCACTGCATGGACACCGTGGCACTGCATGGACACTGTGGCACTGCGTGGACACCGTGGCACTGCATGGACACCGTGGCACTGCATGGACACTGTGGCACTGCGTGGACACTGTGGCACTGCATGGACACTGTGGCACTGCATGGACACTGTGGCACTGCGTGGCACTATGAGCCCTGCTCTGGCTCAGCCCTTCACACCTCAAGAGGTGTCCAACGTCCCTGTCCCCAGTGCCCCGCTGTGACCTCGGGGCCAGGTTATGCTGCACCCCAGGCACAGGGGCCTGGGCACCAGCCCTGCTGGGCACAGCAGCGCCCCTGTCCTGCTGTGGGGACCTGGAATGGGCGTTCAGCAGGTCTGAACAGGGGCTTTAACCACGTGGCTGCTTCCCAGTTCCTACTGCGCTTCTCCCATGAGAGGCAAATCCAGCCACAGCCTCTCTGAGATGGGATGCTCAGGGACAGGGTCAGGGAGGGCAGGAGAAGGTCCTGGGGTTGCTGCCAGCCCTGGGCTGAGGGTTTGGAGCTGCCTGGGTATGGGAATACCTGGGAGCTCCCCAAAGCAAACTCGACCCCCCTTACCCCCTTTACATTGTCACTCACCTGCGAGGCCCTGCGGGGACCCGACCGGGGTGGAGGGGTTGGAGGAAAAGTTATTGCTAGAGTGGTCGGGGGAGTAAATCTGCAGGGACAGAAGGAGGACGGTCAGCAGCGCCACCCTGAGCTAGCTGTCCCCTCCCAGTGGCACCCACCACCTTCTGGGACCCCCCATCCCAAATCCACAGCACAAAGACCCAGCCCAGTTCCCCCCAGTTCCCCCTTTAACCCCGGGGTCTCTCTCTGTGCCCACTGTCACCACCCGTGAGTGCAGCCTCTGCCCTTCAGGAGGCAGCAGCAGCTCTCAGGAGCTGTTGCAGGGGGCACTGTGAGCACCCCTCTGCCCCTGTGCAAAGATCACTCAATGGGACAGAGCTCTCTGGTAACCCAGTGACACCAGTGCCCTCCAGTCTGAACCAGCACACACAGGGCAAGGACTACTGGGACCTGCAAGTCCTGCCACAAGGTCTGTGTAGGGTGGTCCAGGCACAGCAGAAGCAGTCTGGGAGGCACAGAGCAGGAAATGGGGCTGCAGGGCCACACAACCTGCAGTGCCTCAGTTTCCCTATCTGTGCCTCAGTTTCCCCATGCACCAAAAGGTGCCAGGACTGAGATGAAAGCACATGGAGAGGGGGAAAACCCTCCCTCAAAGGCTGCTGTGGATTTGGGGTGCATTCACCAAAGGTACCCACGTTCCCTGCAGGGCAGAGGGTCCCTGCAGCAGCAGGACCAGGGGCAGGTCAGGACTGTCCCCACTCTTACCGAGGCCAGAGCCTTCCCAAGCGCGTCCCCGGAGCTCCCGGCTGTGGTTCCTCTGTTACCTGCCAAGAGAGGACACAGGTGCCACTGCCAAGGCCCCAGACCCCAGCAGGACACAGTACCCTACACAACCTTCTTTGGGGTCACCTGCTCTGGGATAGAAATTTTCCTCTTTTAGTGCTTTACTTGAAAATTAAATGTTTATCCAGCTTGGAGCAGCTCGGATATGGGGCACCCTCCCCTGGAAGCTGTCAGGGGCTGCAGGGACATCTCTCCAAGCTCTGGGCTTGTAGTGCCACCAACAGCAATCAGACATCTCTGCTGCAGCACAGCCATTGCCATGGGGCATCTCAAACCCCAGCAACCACCAATGCACTGCATGATCCCGGGATCATTAATGATACTTTCATTCTATGAATCCCAAACTTGCTTCTCCATAGAGAAACAATGTTTTTTTCTACAAATCAGTGTCAGGATCCCCATTTCCTGGGGAGCACGAGCTCATTTCAGTAACAGGTTTTGTAACAGGTTCTGCAGGGTCAGAGATTAAAGCACTCGGTGGTTAATGTGGCATCCAAACCCCGCATGAACATTCCTGTTCTGGATCTAGGGGAGCAGCTTCACACAGCTGCAAATCCATCCCACAGCTCACCTAAGCCACAGCACCTCCAGCAGATAATGCCAGAGCTCCTGGGCTCCTCCCAGGCCCACCCCACGAAGTGTAAACCCCCAGAGCAGCACCCGAGCAGCAGGAACCTCCCTGTGCCTCTTCCCCAGGCAGGGACTCCAGGCACACGAGGTACCAAAGGTACCAAAGGTGTCTGGGTGTGCTGCAGGCACCAGGTTTGCCCTGGTTTTGCAGGTGAGCTGGTTTTCCATGTGCCCAGCCATGGATCAGAGGTGTCCCTGGGACTGGCCATACCCAGCATGGTGTCCGTGCCGCTGATGGGGGGCGTGTGGCTGGACACTCCGTACGCCGTGGGCGCGGAGGAGAAGCCGGACACGGACGGGAGGGCGCCGTTCACCTCTCCTGAATGCAGCTGGTAGTTCTGGCAGGGAGGGAGAGAGGTGTCAGAGGGTCCCTGGAAAAGCTGAGGGGTTCAGCGGCTGGGGCAGGACCCAGGAGAAGGTGACAGGGAGGTGACAGCCACGGGGACACGTTACCATGCGTTCGTGCTGATGTAAACTGTTGAAGCCGCTGGACTGCGGGAGTGGGGACGAGGAGCTGCCCAGCATGGCCCCGTAACTCGACTGGCTCATGGCACCCGGGGAATTCCACAGGTCTGCAGAGTTATGGAGTCCATCTGCAAGGAACCCAGAGCTGAGTGGGGCAGGGACAGACCCAGGCAGCCCCCAGGACCCGGGGGGGACAAATCAGCCCTGGCTGAGGGGCTGGCACTGTCCCCACCACTTCCTGACTGTGCTGAGCATCACTGGCTGAGCAAATCAGGGCAAACTCTCTGGGACAGGAGCCCAGGAAGGGCTGGAGCTGTGTCAGGGCTTGGGCTGGAGCTCAGGGAAAGGTTCTTCCCCCCGAGGGTGCTGGGGCACTGCCCAGGCTCCCCAGGGAATGGTCCCAGCCCCAAGGCTGCCAGAGCTGCAGGAGCTCTCAGGGATGCTCAGGGGGGGATTGTTGGGGTGTCTGTGCAGGGACAGGGGCTGGGCTGATGAGCCCTGAGGGTCCCTTCTCACTCAGGATATTCGATGATTCTGGGGCTGCCCTGTGCCTCATGCACTCCTGCCCTGAGCTCCCTCCAGATGTTCAATCCCTCCCATGGTCCATAACAGGCAAGGCTGCTCTGCTCTGGCTTGTGGATCCCAGGGCTGGGAATAACTCACCTGTCATATAAAAGGCTCCAGGATACACAGTGCTGGGAGGTTTTGAGGGAGTATATCCAGCTGGATCCCTGCTGTAGTCATCACCTGAGTTGGATGGATACACCTGTGGGGCAGGAAAGGCCTTGAAGGGAAGGGCTTGGTCATCCACAGCCCCACATCCTCACCATGGCTGCCCCCAACCCTGCACAGCTTAAACCTCAAACCTCAAACTTCAGCAGTGTTTGACCACCTCTCACCCCAAAAGAGCAACAAGTGCTTCATTCAACTGACCTTTCAAGGGACAGGACACAGGGAATGGCTCCCCTCTGCCAGAGGACAGGGCTGGATGGGAGATTGGGCAGGAATTGTTGGGTGTGAGGGTGGGCAGGCCCTGGCACAGGGTACCCAGAGCAGCTGTGGCTGCCCCTGGATCCCTGGCAGTGCCCAAGGCCAGGCTGGACAGGGCTTGGAGCAGCCTGGGATTCTGGAATGTGCTGCTGTCCATGGCAGGGGTGGAGCTGGATGGGCTTTAAGGTCCCTTCCAACCCAAACCACCTGAAGAGTCCAGGAGCTTTGCTTTGGCTCATCCCACAGCAGATCTGGGAGGGGAACTGGGGCAGCGCATCCAAAATCACCAAAGGGCAGAGCCCTGCATGGAGCAGGGCAGGGGACAGGGCACAGAGGACAGGGCAGAGGGCACAGGGGACAAGACAGAGGGCACAGAGGACAGGGCAGAGGGCACAGGGGACAGGGCCCCTCTCTGTTTGTTCCTGTCACCCTCCTTGGTCCTCAGAACCTGCCCAGCTCCAGCAGAAGTTTCGACTCTGCTCCAGTTCCCTTTTCCATGGTTATAACTTTTTCTGGGTAACCACAAAAGCCACCACTGGAGTAACCAGTGCTGGAGTAACCCCACACTGGGGACACGGGCTGGGCAGTGGCCGTGGGCACCCTGTGCCAACCCTGCTCTGTGCCAACCCTGCCCTGTGCCAGGCTCCTGAGTGCAGCCCCTGCTCAAAGCCCACAGGGAATCCAGGCTGAGGGGAAACTGAGGCTGAGAAGCCCCTCACAGCCATTGTCACAGGGGAGGGGACAACTCTCAGGCTCTTGGGTCAGATTTCTGCAGCACTGCTCAGCTGTGTGATTTAACAGCACATTAAGCAGAAGAAAAAGCTTTTCCTTCCCTTCTAAATTAACCAAACCCATCCTAGAAAGCCCTGACTGAAAATCAGCTTCTGCCAGGACAAAAACAGACTTTTCTTTTTTTAAAGCAAAAATTCGACATGCAAAGAAACCGAAATGGCATTCAAAGAAACTGAAATAGCACTCAGATGATGTGAGAACTTTTGTCACAGCTTATTTTCATCCCCTTTGATTCATTCTGAAACCGATAATCATTTTTTTTAAATTCAGCTGAAAGCAGAGGTGGGGCAGGGGCTGGGCTCTGCCTGGCACACACAGTTCTCTTTGGGAAGGAAACTTGCCTGAGTTTCTTTTTCCCCATAGCCAGCTGCTCCCTTCCAGCCCTTGCCCTCACCAGCAAAATGAGACTAAAATTGATGAGGCGGGGAATAAAAGACACAATCAGATAATCTTTAAGGTTGGAAGAGACCTTTAAGATCAAGGCCAACCATAAAGCAGCACCACCGTGGTCACCACTAACCAATGTCCTCAAGTGTCACATCCACACGATTTTTGAACAATTCCAAGTTGGTGACTCCCCCACGGCCCTGGACAGCCTGTGCCAGGCTTCTTTTTCTTTAAAAAAAGAACTCCAAACCCACCCAGAAATCCAGCAAGGGTCAATGGAGCTGGGAAAGGATCTGGAGCCCCAGGAGGGGCTGAGGGAGCTGGGGATGCTCAGCCTGGGGAAAAGGAGGCTCAGGGGGCCCTTGTGGCTCTGCCCAGCTCCTGAGAGGAGGGGACAGCTGGGGGTCGGGCTCTGCTCCAGGGACAGGAGAGGAGGGAACGGCCTCAGGCTGTGCCAGGGGAGGCTCAGGGTGGATATTGGGAAAATTTCTTCACCTAAAGTCTGGTCAGGCATTGGAACAGACTGCCCAGGGCAGTGGTGGAGTCCCCATCCCTGGAAGTGCTCAAACAACATCTGAATGTGGCACTTGGGGACGTGGGTCAGCAGTGGCCTTGGCAGTGCTGAGGAACAGTTGGACCCTGTGACCTTTAGAGGGCTTTTCCAACCTTAATGACTCTGTGATTCTACTGGGAACTCATATAATAAAGACAAAAAAAAAAGAGAGAGGGGGAAGGGTGAATCCTGACAGACACTGGCAGCTGCCCTTTGTCCCTTGCTCAAAAAGGAGAATTCCAGGCCCTGGTCCCCAGAACGCTGCCGGGTGCTGTGGGCAGAGGGGCTGAGCCTGGGCTGGGGGGTGGGGGCGGCAGTGCAGATCGGGAATCCAGCAAATTGACTTTTCCTATAATTTGATTAAATAGCGGGAGCCGGGACGGGGAATGGAGAGCAGCACGTCTGAGAGCCCCGCGCCATCTGGCAGGGGCTGGCTCGGGGCCAGGAGCCCGGCAGCTGCACCAACAGCCAAGCCAGGAACCCACCGAGAAAACAACGGGAGAAAATGCAGGGATGGAGGGAGCAGGGGTGCGGAGCAGGGGAAGTTCACCTTGTTGTGCATCCTCCCTGCTCCACCACCCCTGGAACATCTCCTGCTGCATCCTGGGAGGCCGAGTTGCACCACAATCCTGGCCCTGACCCCTGCTAATTTCTGTTTTTGCTGCCCAGCGCAGGGGAGGCTGTGCAGGGCCGGTTCCATCCCTGTGCCCGGGCAGGGCTGAGCGGGGCCGTGCGGGCGGGGCAGGCCCGAAAATCAGCGAAAAAAACCGGCCCCACTCCCCGGCCCCGCTCCCCGCTCC